>VXAZ01002265.1:354780-420568 GCA_013399875.1 Gymnorhina tibicen
CGGGGTGCGCGGGGCCGGCCGGGCTGAGGGGCGAAAGGTGCCCGGGAGCCGCCCTGCCCGCGGAGCTGCGGCCGCGCCGGGCCGGCGGAGCCGAGCTGGCGGCCCCGGCTGTGCTCCCGAGCTCCCGGCGCCCTGGTCCCGGCGCCCGCGCTGGCATCACGGCGGCTCCACGCCGGGGGAAGCAGCTGCACCTGCTCCGCGGTGCCGCTGCTCTCTGGAGGCACTGCTGGGCTTCTGCGCCGCTTCTTCCCCGAAAACCAGAGGCAGTACCCTCTCCAGATCTTGTCCGAGATGAGTATCAGCCACTGAAACGGCCTCGAACGAGGGGGGAAGGAAGGGGGGAGGCGGGAAAGGGCTTCGGGAGACACCCACTGAGGTGTCAGGCATGTGCCCGGCATCCCTTGTGGCTTCGCTCCACTGCTGGCAGCAAGGCTGTGGCAGCGTTAGGCCATTTTTGGCATTTATTTAAATACTTGAGTACCAGGCATGGCACGTAAAAGGACCACTAATTTTTTTGTTCCTCACCAGTGACAATTCAGCAGTTACGCCTGTCAAGTTCCTCTTGGGTACAGCTGGTAGAACTTTCTTAATAGAATGTTTTCAGTCAGTAAATGTTAATTAAAATCAAAACGTTTCTGGGAATTTTTCCGTGTCAGCAAAGCTTCAATTAGGAACCTCCCTGGTTTCCTGCCAGTTTGCTTGGCTCCTTGGCTGCCTGCCTGGTGGGTTGCTGCAGAGCTGGGCCTCCAGCATTTCTGGTTCTTGGTACTTTGACAGGCTGCTAGGAGAGATGCCTGGGACTTCAGGGAGCTGGAGAGGTGGGACTGGAAGTATCCAGAGAATTTTGTTCAGCTTATTCCTGAGTATTATGAAAATGTGACAAGTGGGGGTGGAAAAAAAATCATAGTATCGAACGTTTTCCATTAGGATGTAAATCTGTTTCTTGGAAAAAGTTCCACTTCTTTGTGATCAAAAATGCCACTTCTTGTTCAGGTCTTTTTCTACTCCCAACTCGGTTAAAGCAGCCAGCAGCTGTCTGACTGCAGGATCATCTGCGTTGACAATTGTTTTCTTAGGAATCGACTTTCAGCTGTTGATAAGAGTTTGAGTAAAGGAGGTGTCTGAAGGCATCAGTTTCGCATGTTTTGTATCACAATAAAAATAGTACTGTGACAGTCTTGTGTTTTCTTAGAGAAAATATATATCTAATCTAGAGAGCTAATTTTTGTTTTCTCCTTGATTTCTCTGAATTTTTTCAGCTTCCAGGCAGAGAGGAATTTTAGCTCTTCTGTTACCACTGCGGCTTCTAAATTGTCCTGTCTTTCACTAATATTTGCATCAACAGATGCAGGCAAGGCTAATTTTTTTCTGAGTGTGGTAATTTGATGAGTAATTACAAGCCTTTAAATTTGCCAGAAGTTTTCCAGGCATTACAGCCCAAACTTCACAATTTTCTGTCTTTTCATCTCTCTTTAGAAAAGCTTTGGGCTTCTCATCTGAAGGCTGAGAAAAACAAGTGAATGGAACCATAGTGAAAAACACTGTGGTAGCTGAGAGAATCAGAAATAGTTTAATTTCCAGAGTTATTTTGGCTTCTTATCACAGGAAGCCTCCTATTTTTTTTGTAATTTAAATGTGATACAACTGGAAAGCTTAGTATAGGTAACAGTTAATGTTTCTGCTATGGCATCGAGAATTATAAACAAGGATATTTTACGTGGCCAAAAAGTCTTTGTGGATGTTTCAGTCCTGTTGCTTCCTTGACAGAGTCTGGCAGAACTAGAAGTCCTTTGTAAGCACCTGGGTGAAGGAACTGATCCAGCACAGGAATGCAAGCTGAGAAGGTCCTCTTGGAGCTTATCAAGAGCCCTGGATGCCTCAGCCAACGCCAGCTTCTCCGGGAGCAAGGAACGCTCAGTGTCTGGGGGATGTGTTATCCATAAAGGTGGTCGTGCTCATGGAAGCTCATGTAGATTTCTCAGTCATGGGGCATTACCAGGTCAGGACAATAAAGGCAAAATTTCTCTTTTTTTACCTAAATGATTCTAGACATGTTTATATTTGCAGCTGGTCTTTGTGGAAGTGACAACACCTTGCACTAGAAATGTCAGGCACAAACAGGAAAGCATCTCAGCTGTGAGCGCTTTCACAAGGGTTATAACCAGGGGCTGTGTCATCTGTAGAGCAAGGTCAGAATACAGTGGGGTATGACCTTGTGGCTGAACATAATTTTGTTCTTGTTCCTAGCCATCAAACAGCTGTCATCCCATCAAAAGGGATGATACTTTCAGGTGTTCTCCTTTTTAGTCCTGTTTTGTAATTTATGTTTAGTTATGATGAAACAAAGATACTACTAAAACACACCTTTTATAAAATGTTGGTATACTTAATAAAACCTGATCACCAGTCTGGTTTACTGATTGTTTTTCCAGATTTGACTTATTTTCCCTGCCCTTAATTCACTTATTTTTGAATAATACCTTTTGATGTGTTTTCGTAGACGTCCTATGAGCAGTTTCTGCCAGCAATGTGCCTGTCTAAGCTTTCAGCAGGGCATCTCCACTGCCCCTCAAACAAAGGACTGGCATCCGTAAGAGATGTTTGTTGTTAAAATGTCACTGTGGGAGCGGGAGCAGAAACTCCCATGTAAGCACAGTAACCAATAACTGAATAGTCTGGTTTCTCCTTTAGTTCTACTCTCCATTTACCAATTCTGGTTTTCGTAAGGTTGTCATTGAGTGAGAGCGAGCATAAAGGTGATTCTGTGATCTTCCATAATTTCTCTGCAATTAACTCACAAATAATGTTTCATATTTTCAAAATGAAACTAAATGTTGGCTCAGATTACTTCATATTTTTTAAAAAACCCTAATTTTTTCAAAGTAGACTTTGTTTTTTCCTATAAGATGCTAGAGACATTCAATTCATGTTTGTAAAGGATGAAAGTTGCAGATATTTCTAGCACACTGCCAGTCACTTACATATCACATTGCTCATGTTCAGCTCTTAACATTTATAAGTCATGCCAGAGCAGCTTCTGATTTGCAGGAGTAAGAGCCTACATAGTTTTCCTTACTTTTTAGGATGTGTGTTAAAGCCAGTGCTAGATCCCAAAAGCATGAGCAAATGTGTGATAGGTCTTTGTAAGTGTGGAAAGGCTTTGTCCCAGAAGCCTATGATTTAATTTGGATTTTTATGAACTTTGCACTGTTGTGGACAGTAGTAGCCTGAAACACCCAGCTGAGAATCCACTGCTTCTCATGAAAGATTTCGGTGTTCTTTCAGGTGAAAATTAACTTGAATTGGCTTGAATTTTGTATGTTTCAACAGCTTTTGAAACAGCTGAACTTCCTTCTAGTCAGAGCAGAATTTCTACCACTGCAATGTCCATTACCCAGTGGGATGAGGAAGATTGAATTGAGAACATTCAGTAGGGACTCTTGCCTGTAAAAACTTGAATATAGCTGGCTGTGAGAGCTGCTGTTCCACAGTGAAATAATCAGTGGCCAGTGTATGGGACCTGAATGAATACTTACTGTTTCACCTGCCAGTGCTCTCTGAATTCAAAAACTGCTGTCGTGTGTCCTAGAATAATGACTGTGTATGTAATGTACTTTGTGTTACTAAATGTTTAGTTCTGTTTACTGATTTAATGTTAATTATTGTACTAACCATAATAATTCTTGAAAAAAATAAATCCATGGCTTAAGTTTCTATTAGAACTGTTTAGCTCATATTCCTTACAGAAAACTTGCATTGCCAATCTTAAAATGCTTAACTACAGGAAATTGCATTCTGAACTATCTAGCTTCTTGACCCAAACTGGTTTCTTTTGTCATCAAGCTCTTATTTATGTCATTGCTGAAATCACAAAATTACGATGGCTTGATGTACTGAAAAACCAGCTCATCTTCAGAGATACTATTGCTGATGTAAAAACATTTTTTGAGGTAGGAAACAATTGTTCACTTCTGCCATATTTTTTTTTGGTTTTTTGTTTGGACCTCTTAGTTTATAGTTATTGGAACGTTATGTTCCTTGGTTTGATACTTGGGTGGAAAAAGTGGCAAGTGCATTGCTTGAAACAGATTGCTCCATGGGAAGGACCGAGGTGGGTTTGCTGCTTGTGTGAGGTTGTGGGGTGTGATGCCTCACAGAACTCACAGTTCTGTCGTGGTTTTTTGTTGATTTTCTTTTTCAGAGCACTCCTTTATGGCCTGGTTGTAAAATAACAGCCCTTGTTGTCAAACCATTCTGTTTAATGCCTTCATTTTTCTTCAGCTCATATAGAAACACATTTCTGATATGTCTGTGTGAAGGTTCAGCCTTGCCCAACTTATGTTTTGAGAAAAAGCAATGGGAAAGTTTAAGTTATTTGGCAATTTACTTGCAAGATCGTGCATTATGCATGCACGTGTTGGTGATCCTGGTAATTCAGCAAGGAAGCACAAAGTTAACAGTTTTTGTTTCTTGCCAGTGAGGTTCTCATTTTCTTTTCTTTGTCTTACTTTGTTTGTAATGCTGTTCAAGTTAATGTACTTTTTGAGTTACTTTGGGAATGTCTAATAAAGGATAAGTTGCAATAATCTGTTTATTAAAAACAAACTCAAGTACACTTCTCCAGCATTTTGCAGTTATTTTTATGAATGTACTGTAATTGGAGTTTGCATTTATTATTAAAATGATTGCAGTGTGACTCTTCAGTGTGCAGCTCATTAAAAACAAGGATTTAAATACAAAATACAGTTTCTTAAGCGATTTCTTCAGTTAAATTAAGAATTTCTGCAGAAAAGAAAATTAAGCCATAGATCTAGTGAATTAAATTTTATATAAAAATTGAAGAAATAATCCCTAAACCATACTAATATATGTAATAATTAGCATATGGTAGTTTCAAATACATATGCATTAGCATTCTGGATTGAGGCTCATCCAGTGTGAATTTGAGCATGATTTAATATTGGGAAAGGGATTAGCAGCCAGGTCTGCAGTTCTTTTCCCAGCTCCTTCATAATTCACCACACAGCCTTTCACACCTGTGATGAAATGGAGGTTGCATTTTCCATTTTTGCATGTTTTTGTGCTCTGAGGAACATTCCAACGGACTGTTTCCAGAATTTGAAATGTAAAAGGCGGATAGGGCAGCAGTGTAACTTTTGCCTGAGAGCTCCCCTGAATTGTCTCTTCTCATTTGCTTTGGGGCAAGCGATGGTACAAAACAGGTGACAGTGAGAAGGCGGCTCCTGGGTAAGCAGCCAGATTTGTCATTAGCTGAACTTTGGGTGATCTTCAGAGCTGTAAAAATGAGTGTGATTGCAACGAATAGCAGGAAAATATTGACAAGGATGACCTGGTGTTTTGGACACCAGGGGAGCTGAGGCTGCAAACTGCAGCTGTAAAAGTACACAGAGGTCTTCCCCCGATTAAATGGCAAGGCCTAATTGCAGCTGATTTTAGTTGTTTTAACAAGGAGCAGATTTAATTTTTCTATAAAAGCTTTGTAGTAGCTCTGTGAAGACAGTTAAATTTTATTAATTAATTGCACAATTCTGCATTGTATCTGATTTTGAAACATTCCAAGGATCTTAAGCCCTGATGTTTAGATTGTAACCTCACATGGAATATTGAACACCTCCTGCATCGCTTTTTAGATACAAGTTCTCAGTGATGGAATGTATCATTCGGTTCAAACCAATGCTTTGTAAACTACTGTGGAGGGAAGAGAATTAGTTTTTTTGATAGGTAGCATTACAAAACTCTGTATTTTTGAGAGTGCCTTCTGATGTTTTTCATCCATGCGCAGCTCAACTTTTTCCAACGGTTTGAATTTCATGCAGCTTGCCTTTGAAGTGCTAGAATACTGAACAGACCTCTGAGAAAAGTGTAGGGGTGAATTTCCAGGCTGAAATTCTTTGGAATCTGTTTTCAGATGGGTTTTTGTTATCAGGCAATTCTTAAAATTAATGATGAGAGGGTTTTTTCAGAGATAATTAGGGAGTTTGAAGGTCTGGTTCCATTAATGTTGATAGAAGTTGGCACAAAAGCCTTCTAAACAGCTTAGGAAGTCTCAGCCTAACAATTCCTCTTCATTCTAGAAATGTTGGAGAATATTAAATACGATCTGATTCTAGTAAGACTGGAAAATGGTGACTACACGCCCTGATGTTTGAGCAATCCTGTCCTTTTTCCCCCACAGGGCGCTGTGGACCACTGTGTAACAGGAATGATTCTCTCAGAGCTGGCTCAGGAAATGGATCTGGTAAGCACGGTTTGTTTTTTCCTTCTGCAAGGGATGCTGGTAAAGCCTTTCATTAAAATGGCTGGAGAAATATTTCTTAGACATGAGGGGATTAAAACACCTTCCTTCCCTGACCAAAATACACATAGACACAAGAAATTCTCAGTGCAGGGACTCCACCAGTACCACCCACGTAAGTTTTCTCCTGACGGTCACCAGAACTCGTAAAGCAAAGTGAACAATCAGTTGTATTTCTGCTGATGACTTTCTTCTGCCTACGTCTTAACCTGAGGAAGCACCTCAGACCTGTCCATCCAGAAAGAGGAACAGCCTTGAAGGAAAAAAAGGAGGCATGTCAGGAACCTGATGAGATCTGCATTTAGTGCTGGGCCGTAATTTTCATTTCTGGTGTCAATTAATCTGTCAGATATCCATCTAGTTTTAGCAAGGAAGGAACATTGTTTATTCTGTCATTACTTTTCTTAGGTTGATTATTCAAGACCTTCAGCAAAGCATTGTAAAAAAGCTGCCTCACTTCGTGACACCTCTCTGAAGGACATGCTGGTGCCTGCGTGCTCTTTTGAAGGAGGTGAGGCTTTTCATGATTGAACCTAAATTGCTCACATAATTGTCCCTTAATTTTTTCTGACTTGATGAATTCTGTGCTTAAATGGATTACATGGTAATTCAGCTGGTCTGCAAGTACTTTTGTCTCTCATATGTTGAGAGGTTCGTCTGAATGACATCACATGGATTTCCAGATAGAAATATAAGGAAATTATAAATGTTGCCTTTATAATGCCAACTTTAGTATAGGAAGCTGTTCTTAGAAATATTTCAGTGTCTATAATACACTGAAAAATACACTCAACTATAAATGTGGAATCACTAAAATAATTATGAGCATTTAAAGGTTAGAAGAGACTTGTGGCAGAACAGGTGATGCCTATACAAGACATGCAGGAATTCAAATTACAAGCTGAATTCATAATTTAGTGTCAGTTCTGGCATGATGCAACAGTAATTATCAGGTTAATGAGGCATCTAATGACACGCAGTTGATATTAATTTCTATCATCTGAATTTAAAAACTCGTTAATAAACTTGACATGTAACTTTGAATCTAAATAAGGAGCAGATAACTAGTTAAAGTTGTTGCATTTGCATTTATTTTATTGCTTTTCTAGGCAAAACTATGTTGGTTTTCTTTCTAATGTTCACGAACCGTGTCAGTGATTAATGACTAATGTTTTCAGTGCTTTTCTATTGTAACCTTGAGGTAGTAATTGCTTTCAAGGTAAATGTTACTTAAATTACTATAGTTACAGAAGGATCAATAAAATATTCTTACTCACAGGATGTTGAGTGCAGACTTCCAAATCCCAGCAGCTTGTTCTGCTTGTGAAGTACATTTCATTCTGACACCACAGGGGCTGTAAAGCAGTACAGCCCCTGACAGCTGTATTTATACAGGTGTTGTGAAGAGCTCCATTCACAGCACAGACTGCTCAGTTCCTTGTTCCTTGGTCCCAGGTTTTCCTGGGGATGCCAAAGGAACAGCGTGAGGGCAGATTCTGGAACTCCTGCTGTTCAGCAGCCTGGGCACCACGCTGAGAATAACCCACTGCTGGGTCCTTGGTGCCCATGTGCTGTACAGGACATGGATCCCACACTGCCCTGGAGTGACTGGAAACCTGAAACATCACAGTTCAGTTCTTGCAGTGAACGTTTGCACCGTCTTACCAAACGGTATCAGTGACATGATGAGCTTTACCTAGAAGGATTTTATGCAAAGGGATTACTTCACCAGGTTTTTAAAAATTATTTGTAAACCTGGGAGCTTTAGCTTGACATGGAAGATGTCTCTGAGGTGGAAATAATGATTTTCCCCTTGCCTTTTAGGACATATTCTATCTTTTATTGTTGAAGGATTTATTTTTCTCTTAGGATGTGTTCTTACTGTGCACTTTGCAGCTTTATATCCAAATGTTTTCCTTTCCATAATTATTTTTTAAAACATGTTCTTTGCAGGTGACCTAACAAGATTTCTTTTCCTCTTAGCTCTTGACAAAACCTTTAACCCCTCAGGACCAACAGCAGCAAACCTAGCAATGCAACTTTTGAAGCTTGTACTGAACTGTCTTAATTTTGATTTCATTGGGAATTCAGCTGACGAATCTGCAGATGACCTATGCACTCTGCAAATTCCAACAAACTGGAGAGCAAGTAAGAAAGCATCATTACTGTTTGTAACCTGACCACTGAACCCACTGCACCCCGTGGATTGTGTAACTTCTTTTGTCACAACACTTGCGAAGAATTACAAAATAATTCCTAATGTGCAGTAGAGTTTTTGCTTGCTGGTGAGTTATTGGTAAAGCTCTTCTGCTGTTTCTCTTAGTTAGCAAAGTTTAGTATTTCATTTAGCTTTTAGACTGCTTTGTGGGTCAAAAACTGTGTACTTGCATATGAGGAGGAGTTGTGATCTAATGATAGGTGTAAGTAGCCTTTTCTCAAACAAGCATTAATGATCCAAGTCACCTTGTGCCACGTTTTCACTTCTTGCCTTTGTATTATACAAGTATTATACAACACACTGGCACTGTTGTGTTTGTTTTACTGTCTTGCTACATCTTTAGAATACAGGCATGAGAGCTGTAAAAACTTTTAATTGCTGAAAATCAACGTTTTAGTGCCTCAGGTGCCCTCAAGGGAAGCAGCTGCAATTTGATGAACATTTTTTGAAATGAAGATGTTAGCTTTCATTCTTTTTGCATTTGTTTGTCTGTAAAAATTGTGTAACATTAAAAACTTTAATTTATTTTATATGGCTCTGTTAAGATGAGTTACTTAGTTTGCAAGAAACTGAAGTTATTTATTGTAATGTAAGTGGTAAAAATATATCTTTTCGTATGTTTTTTCATATACCTATTTCCATCCTCTCTCATTTAAATTGTCTTTATAACTACTGGCTCTTTCCTAATACAGTTATGGTTGTTGCATCTTGACAGGAGTAAATTGTGTTGTTTTGAAGAGGTGAGACAGGTCACTGCGTAATGCAGCTGTTCCTCTGCATGCTCTTAAATGTTTGTGTTTTATTTTGCTGCTCTTTTTGTTGAGTTTGAACCCTGATTTTCTTCCATGGAGCACCCATTTTTTCAGTAATTTATATAATACCTCCTACTTACCTTTTTATTAGTTCCACCTTCTTCCATTCACCTATTGACTTTTATTTGGGAGAACTTTCGCTGACGATCTGATTCCATTGATTGGCTGCAGTGTGGATTTACACTGCATGAGGGGCCAAAGGAAAACCATCAGCTGGAGCCTGTCAGCGCCAGTGCTCTGGGACTGCTGTTCTGCATTAGGAAATACTCAGTGTGCTTTCAATATTGTTTCTTTTCTGCACTCTGAACATTTGTGTTCATATTGAACAACAATATTGTATCCCCTACATATACATAGTTAAATTTAGATGTTTAATGGCTTTTAATGTTACAAAATAAGTCAATGTAATAGTAAGGTGTCATTTTATCACACTGTCTTGTTCACTGTATCGGTATTGCTGTGGTCATGGTTTACTAAAACAATTCACAGTAGTTAGTGATTACTTGTAATCTATGGTAATGACTGATTTCTTTGGGATTTTTGCTGTTATAAAAGATTATTGCAGATTATTACGGCAATAATTATTTTCTAAAATAAAATATGTCTGCTCAGTAATTGCAAAAGCAAATGGACTGAAACTTTTAAGTAGTGAAGGTGTGATAGAGGGAAAGAAGTCATACCTATTAATTGATATTGTCCTGAGAGAAGAGGGTTGTCATGAGAAAAATAACTGTGCTTGGAAATGAGCTCTGCAGTTTGTAAAAAGAAGGCAGATTTTTATCCTCAGAGAGGCTGTTGGCCACAGGGATGGCTGTGCTCTCTGAAGCAGTGAGCAGCACCTCACAGCTGCCTTGTGACACTCTTCAAATGGCCACTCTTTAGTGGCTGCTAATGCTAAATTCACTTGAGCAGTGTCTGTTCTCTGACACTCCGGCCCCTTGGTGTTCTCTCGTGATGGTGATCTCAGTGCCCAGGGAATGGCTGCTTGCAGTGCCACATGCAGCCTGTCTGATGGGTTTTCCCTGCTCAAGGAGCACAGCTCTTGAAGCAGGAAATGTGCTGGTTGTTGGAGAGCTGATACTGCTCTTCCAGCTTGTTGAGAATGGAACAGGAACAATATGAGCAGATATTTATTAGTCTTACTCATATATCTCATGTTGTCTGAAAAGCTGGCACTTATTCCCTGTCACGGTGTTGGCTGTTTCAGATCTCAATCTGTATTACAGTTTCATGAGGATTTAAAAACAAAAAAAAAGACTGAGATTTAGGACAAACCTGAATGCTTTCTGTACTTTTGTTGGGATCATCTGCATGTTATTGCACACTCTGCATAACCTCTCTGTGTCTATTTGATCTCTGCATCTTTTTTATCTGTAGAACACACTGTACTATATTCCTCTGGCTAAAGCAGAATTACTTATGATGTATAGTCCCAGATTCAGGCTATGAGGGTACTGGAGCCCCTCAGAACTGTTAATTGTTCTCAGTTGAAGGAGGCTGAATGTAAACCCTCTGGTTCAGGTTTTTCACAATGTAATACAGCAAAACATGAGGGAGACTGAGTGAAGATTTACGTAAACATGGACTGGCTTATCGGAGATTTGAAACAAACATGAAATAAAACCTCAAGACTTTAGGCAGACACTATGCATATGTTGATATGTATGTAGAAATATCCAAAATAAAATATTGTTTGACAGTCGTAACCTGACTTGATTGGTTTATCTGTAGTTTATCCTTTATGTAAAACTTTAGAATGATTTTGTAAGACACTGTATTCATCAGGGTATTGTCTTCAGTCTTGTAAATTAAGCTGTTGTCATTTCGTAAAGTCCTAGAAATGAGGGCAAGATATCTGGTTTATCTAAATATCTCACTTATTGTGAAGCTTTGTTTGTAGCTGAAGTGGAAACCCTTCCAAGTTGTCTTTTCTGTGTTGTTATTTTTAATTTATTGCGAAATGTATTTTGCCAAATGAGCGTGGAATCTAAAAACAGTTTTACTGTACTGTGGTCTCAGTGCCTTTCAGTTGAGGAAGAAACCTTTAGCAGCATCCTGAAGTTTTAACAGGTCTGTATTTTACTTTACAATTCAGGTCTTAGTTTTGATCTTACTTCAGTCTAGAATAGTGCATCCATCCTGAGAGAAGGTGACATCGGTTGCTGAATTCACAGCTTAAAAAGCTGAAGTAGGAACCTATGTGGCTTAAGTCGGTGTCAGGATGGTCAAATTTAAAGACATTCTGTTTTATTGTGCCAGAGAGATTAAAACAATCCAGGTTTTTCAACACAGTAATGATTTTCCAGCAGAGAGAGGCCAGAAGAATTCTTCCGAGTTCAGTGTTTGTAAACTGAAGAGTTCCCTATTTATAAAGAGGGATTTCAGTGTTTGAAAGTCTGTACAAAATACACCACACACACAAAATCAAGGAGTTCTTTATAGAACCTTAGCTTTACAGGAATTACAATTCTTACATTGTATTTTACTGAATAGGGACTTTGCCAGTGGGTCCTGTAAGTGCTTTATTGGAGACTGACAGCTAAATAATCTGGAAATCAGAAGGCAGGACAGCATAGCTTGGAATGGATGAGCTCTGTCTTTCAAACCCCTTTAGAAATAGTCCACGGGGCTTTCAAAAGTGTGTGGTATTTTGCAGACTCTTTTCTTGAAGGATATATCTGACCTATGACATATTTTATTATGTGCAAATCGCTTTAATTAGTATTTTAAAATTACAAAGAATTCTTTATTTGAAATAGAATTAAGAATCAAATAGATTGTAGTGAGTCTCAATTATTTCCTAATGCTGTGATAAGTAGATGTAACAGCTCCACTGTAGGTGAAATCGTTCCATACCTTGAAATAACTTGTGGCAGGCCAGTGAGGATACTGGAGTAATTGTCTGTTATCAAGTCTGAGTGTGCTTAATTTGTATTTCGTGTTTTATTTATAAGCATGTCCAGGTTAATAGGCTGTTCTAGTTTCTATGTCAGTTCTACTCACAATTTTGTTAGTTGATTTGTCTGGGTAGATTTTAAGTCCAGTAAAGGGAGAAAGCCAACTTCTCCTGAATGCAGTTTGATGCTGTACAGAACTGCTGATACCTGGAGGAAGTGTTTTGTCCTGGCGAAAGTGTTTAACATCATTAACTGCTCTTTCCTTTTAATGTAGGACAGCTGGCATGGCTCGTGTGTCTCATGGGTAGTTTGGGGGAGGACAATGAACATACACCAGTCCTGAGGAGCACAATGCCAGAAGTGGAGAATTATCCTGTTGGTAAGTAGGGCTTGTGTGATTTTTTTTTTTTAATTATGTTTAGTGTCAGCAGATATCTGGAATTTAAATGTTTCAAATTTTGTCCAGCTCTTGGTGATAGGTGCTCAAGGGCTGTACTGACTGTCTGTGGATTGAGACCATTCCACTGGCTTTAGTCTTTCTTGATTCATCATCCTGAGCAGTGCAGGAGTCACTAAAATTATCATTGCAGAACTGTTTCAGAGGAAGGGAAGGGGATTAAACGCAGAGATGTCTCTTCCTATAAGCAGTGTTTAGCTATGCCCAGGTAGCTAAATGCTTTCATTATTGTGTTCCACAAGTGTAAATTTTATTGTTTGTGAGTTCTGGTTGCTGTTTTCTGCAGTACTTCCCTTACATTAATTATTGTGGGTGAGGAGGTGCAGAGGAGCTGCTGGTCAACAACTGGAAATTTAGACTTATTTTTAGACTAGAGCTTGGATATATAAAAGAAGGCTCTAGATTTAAAAATGTGCATACTAGAGTCGTCTTTCTGCAGTGAGCTGGTGATTATTGTGAATGACCAATTTCTTGTGGCAGGAACTTTCTTAACCTCTGTGCATGTTTGATCCTGTTCTTGTACATCCACTAGCTAACACATGAAAAAGGACATGCAACTTAGAAGTGGAGAAAAAGCTTTACTTTTTATCCTTTGTTTCTTGCCTTCCTAATCTACCCTGGGGCTCTGTGGTGTTAGCAATCTTCCACCATGTTTTTATTAAAAGTGAAAGGTTTTAATATACAGGCTTACAGATGAAGTAGCTGCTGACTTCTAATCCAGTGACTGTACATATCAGAACTGACAAAAAGTGAGAATTAATTTTTTGAATTGCTGGGGAATTCAGATTTCAAGGAATAGATAGCAGATGAACTCGGGAAGATAAAGAAAGGAATACTCCTTTAAAATAATGAATTAAATTTTCTTAGCTGACACAGACTGAAATTGACCATTTGAACTCGGTCCTGAAAATATGGAGTTATGTACCAAGGGAGGATTTAGGTCAGAAAACGCATTGGTTCAGATGTTTCAGGACAGACAGAAGTGGGGGGAGCAAGGCTGACAGTGCATTCCATCCTGCCTATGTACACTTGTTTCTAAGTACAAGAGCTTCAGCTGCCAGGGAACCCAAACAGCTCCTCTGCACTGCAGTTTGGGACCCCGTTTCTCAAATTTCTGTTTCTTTCACCATGGAAGGCATGCACTAAGAAAAAAAAACCAAAACACTTTTACAAATTCACCACAGTATAAGACATGCATCTGAGAAAATTTCAAATGACAAAGTAATTAGAAAAACATTATGTTGATGTTTATGTTTAATTGTGGTCAATTAGCGTAATTAGCATCTAAACAAAACAAAATCTTAGAAGAACCTTAAACTTGGGCAAACAAAAAGGCTGATGGGTTCCTAAAGAGATTGGCTGTGACAATATAATTTCATGTGAGAATTCTTCCTGAAAATGTTTGTGTCATTAAGAGTTTTCCAGATGATCTCTTTGATGGATGCCCAGTTACCCCAGCATAAAAATGAAAAAGTAGAACTGGCAGTTCTGAGGTTCTTGGATCAGTTCTGTGAAACACGTGTGAGAGCCCAGCTTCAGCACACCTCCAAGGTAAATACTTGTTGTAAACCACAACATTTGAACTCAAATAGTCTGTGCAGAAATGAACCTGCCAATGTATCTCACCCGTGAAAGCTCTTGAGCTCAGCTGGGGGAAAATGACTGGATGGAGACAAAGGGAACCACTCAATGTGATGTTCATCTGATCAGGCTTCCTACCATGTGTGCTTTGGAGTTTTGGCATGCAAGGAGTTAATATTTTAACAGCTATGTTCATTAAACAATTTTAGGTTACTTTGCATTTCAATTTTTTATTTCAAACATTTAGCTGGTTTCTGCTATATTGTGTTATATTTCACAGCTGGGTACACAAGATTTATTCTTTTAATAGTTCTGTTCTTTTGACAGTTATTCATTTATGTGGTTTCCACTGTATTTCTCACATTACTTGGCTTTTCTGCATTTTAAATACGGAAAAGTGAGAAGTAAGATGCATTTTTGAAGAAGCAGCAGTTAATTCACCTTAACTGTAGGGGACAGTCATAATGTAGATGTTATAAAGAGAATGTCAGTAAGATGAGATCAATTGATCTTGAGAAAGAATTCTGTTGGAGCCTCAAGCAAATCTTTAGCAAGAACTGTGACAGTGACTGAGGTTTGGTCTCACTTGTGTAGCACTCCTTCCTCGCTTTCTGGTGGACAGTCCCGATCTCCAGAATATTTTTACCTCTTCAGGTTTGAAATGTACTTCACCTTTCTCACTTAATATTAAAAGTTTTACACTGTACTGACTTACTTTTTCGTTAAAGCAATGTGTTCCTGTCAGTTGTCAAAGCTGACTTGTTATTTTAAAATACGGTGGACTTCTCTAATGCTAGGGAACAGGAGGTACCCAGTAAAAGTGTACTGGTGCTCCAGGTATTTTCACAAGCAAAATTCCTACTGATGGCAATTCAAAGGCAATGTGGCTCTACAGTAGTTGTCATTCTGATCTGTAATTTCTCTTTATCATTGTTTTTATTTTTATTCTTTTATTCCTAATATTATTATTATTATATCATTATAATTACTCTTTTCCCTTTATCCAATGTTGAGGGTTTCTGTTTCACCTTTTATCCTGATGAGGGTGTAACTGCCGGGAGAAGCCCCATCAATGTACAGAACGCTGTGAGGGGTTGGTGTAGGAGATTGTACCCCAACCTTTTTATGTCCATCCTTAGAGAGAGCTGGAGGAAGCATCTGTGTGTGGGTGAAGTAGAGGCAAAAACGGGCAGTGCACTGTTTATATTTAATCACCTGGAGCTCTGTCATCAGTAGGAAAAATGTCCAAACTGAGCCTTCACCAGCTCAGCAACGTGCTGTGAATGACCATCAGCCTGGCTCTGCCACTGCACTGCATGGGGAGGGTTAAATGATTAATTACTGAGCAAAATGCTGGCTGGCGTTTCCAACTGATTTATTGGAGAGCACTTGGAACAGAAAGAAAGAACCTGTATTGAAAGCACGTGGGGAAACACTGTAGGGTGAATTTAAGAAAACAGTTTTGTGTTGGTTTATTGTTTCTGTTTTTCCCCCGCCCCATCAGTGGACATGAATCAAACTGGTGATATATCATATTTCATACGCTGCCTTTGCCTGTGGCATGTGCTCGTATGGAACCAGGCTGGGACAGTGGGAGTTGTGCAAGGCTCTCCTGGTGTGTGACCATTCAAGGGATGTTCCCGAATTCCAGCCCCTCGAGTTCATTGCAAATACACTTTCAAAAAAATTTTTTTTTTCAACAGTTTGATTACATTATCTACCAGTATCCTTTAGTTTGCAGTCAAATTTTTGTTTTGTTCTGGTGGGCCTGGTGCAGCAGCCTCTCATCCGCGTGGATAGATTCCCGTGGTTGGAGCACGGTATTTGCCAGCTCTTGTAACAAAAGCTGTGTGTGAAGGCATCTGAGCTCCCTGTTTTGGTGCTTTTTAAAACATTTTTAATCAAGCAAGCTGAGCAGTTTGAGTGCACTCTGCAGCTGAGAGGAAGCAGAAGGCAGCACGGGGGTGGTGCCGTGCCTGTGCTGCTGTAGCAGCTCGGAGAGCAGCAGATGGCACGCTGCCCCCACGGCTGTAAATCCTCACATACGGGGCCTTGCTGGCAGCTATCTACAAATATGCAATAAACAGGCTCACACTTGGAAGCAGAAAAGTCAGACATATATCAAATGACTAAGTTAATACACATTTATACAAATATTCAGGATTGCTTGGATTGTTTTATTTACAGAATGGATAATGGAAATTTTGCATGCTTCAGCCATGTTGTAATGATTTTGTTTGCTCGTATGCTTGCATACAAACAGAAAATGGTTAGAGAATGGTGAAGAGTCTAATGAAAATGTACAACAGATCTTCTATACAAATATACAAATTTTGTTCATTAATTAACTCATATTCTTAAGCATGTGCATGTAATAAAAGCAAACTCATTACAGAGAAAGAGAATTGGCTAGGTAAATGAATGCATTCTTATTAACCAGCCCACTGGGGCTTCCTGTCTGAGGAAGGATAGCAAAACCTTGGAGATTTCTTCCATGATGCTGTAATGCACTTTTAGTGCCATAACCATTCCAGTGCAAAAGTAATGCATCAAGACACTGTCTTTTGGAGCAGACAGACCTTTGAATGAATATATACATGTTAAATTTCTGTTGAATACTGGACTGGATTCTCTGGTACCGTACAGGGCTGTTAATATTTGTCTGTCAGTTGTCTGTCAGTACATATTTTGTTTTAATGCTGGCATGACTTAGTTTTCATAGGGTCATTGTTTTGTGGCATATTTCTGCTTTGGATGCTGGCAGGGTAGCAGGAAGTGAGTTGTCTGGAAAAGCACTGCTGAAGTTGTAGCCCAACTGCTCTGAGTGGCAGCTGCAGGTTATTGTAGTGCCACTGCTGTGAGCAGTGTAATGTGCACTGACACCATCAAACACGGTGTTTATTGGCCAAAACATCACTGTTTTGACTGAGACTGTTCCTTTGCAACATTCTTAACGTACCAACAGCTGTACAATTATATATTTGTATTTCCAAGTGACACTGGACCGGGAGGATATGATCACAAAGGACAGGCTTTGAATTCAGAAAGGTCTTCATAAGCTGGAGAAATGACATGAAAGTTTAAAATGCTGGTGAAACACCATGCTTGGGAATGAAAATTCCCTCTTAGAACTGTCCCTGGGACCTCTCTGGCCAGCAGTGTTATTTCAGGAACTGCTGTGGAGAGTGAGCAGGGGTAAATCTGCAGTGTGTGTTTGTTTAGCACATGAGAAAAATACTTCATCTTCGTGGCTGAAGTAGCAGGAATGTTGTGTCAGGTGCTGGATTTTCTTACTCCATTTTGAATACTTAGCTCTGATTGGGGTTCAGCTGGAATAATGTGTCCAAATTTGGGCACCACACTTCGAGAAAACTGTAGATAAATGGGAGAGTAGGACAGCACAAATGAGATGCAGATGTTGCTTTGGTTTAGTTTAACAAATAGAATATTGGAGTGGGACAAAAATCAAGGTTGTTTTAGAAAATCAAGTTATTTTAGACAAGCTGATCAAATGTTTTCAGTGTCCTTCAAAGGAAAGATGGAGGGAAATGGGCTTAATTTGTAGCAAGGAGGACTTAGGGAAAGGTTTTTAACTGTGCCAGTAAGGGAGTACTGGCAAGTGCTGCCCAAGAGGCGATGTGATTGATGTCCAGGTATAGTTAATCCATTGTCCCTGAAGTACAGAACAACCCAGAAGTCCTGCTGCTCTCATCTCCTGCTGCATGATCAGACTGTTATAATTGGTCATGGTTGTTTGCTACGGCTTAGCCAGTGAAAAGGGTGGTCACAGGGGAGTGAGCCCTCCTGTTTGTCGTGTGTATGTCGTGTCCATCAACCACTCATAAGGAATTTTTCTGTTATTTTTGGATTCTTGTCTTTAGCCTGGTATGTTTCAAGTAACCTATCACATCCATTTTAAAAGGAAAAATATTATGAGTATTAAGAGTGAAGAATTAGAAAAATTACCAGAAATTAGTGGTTTTGTTGGCAGAGGAGTTTGACTTCTTTTCCAGATCAGAGTCCTCATTTATCTGTCCTAAGGAAGATTTATTTGTAGTTATCCAGCCACACATGGGACATTGACTGGATAGCCTGCAGTATAGAGACACTGCCTGGTGACATCTCTGCCAAGTTGTGTAACTTCCCAAGACAGCAGAAGAACGACGCTGGAGGTGCTGAGAATGTGAGGATCTTGTTTGTTGCGGGGCAGAGCAGAGTTGTCACTTTCTGAGCAAGTTCTTCATGAGTTCCGTACAAGTTCTTACCTTGCAAAACTTGTTAGCCAGGACCTTTTCCTGCTGCCAAGCACATCAGACATTGCCCTTGGAGGGGGGAAAAAAGCAGCTGGAGGGGATTGTAGCCTTCCCTGGAGTGGTTCAATGTGCAGCTATTCCCAGCTCTCCTGGGAGAGGCTGGATCAGCAGCCCATGGGATTTGGTTGTGACTGTCCCTAATTGGCCATTAGACATTGCCAAGGGTAAATAAAACTGGTACGTCTTGCCAAGTAATGTGCCAGAGGAGATGCAGCTGAGCAAAGGCAGTTACTAACATTTCTGAAGTTCACCTGAATCGTTGACCTGAAACAAGCTTAACACTAAGGCGACTTCATACTTGTAACAGTTCAGGGTTCCACATGTACAGTCACAGTGATTGTAGCAAAAAGATTGCTTTAATTGAAGACTTCTCCCTTGAGGTTGCATTAAGAGTTATTCTAGAAGCGTGTTCTTGAAAAATATATGCGTAGAGACAGAAAGTTCTTTTATTGTTAGTTCCTTTGCATCTTATTTTTTGGGAAGGGAATGCTTTTAGTCGTTAAATATTTTGTGATTGAAAACAGAATTATTTAGCGGACAGTTCAGTGAGAAAGGAGTACTCGAGGAGGTTCCTGTGCTGTCCGGGTGCAGACGGGGCTCGCTGGCGCTGCTGCTGCTGTGCCGTGCCCCGGCCGCGAGTGCGGAGCCCAGCGCGCGGCGCTGTTGGACCGGAGTTGGGCCGGGGCAGCCCGAGCGATCTTTCCGTGGCACCGTAACCCGAACCGGAGCGGCGGCGTGTGCGAGGGCCGTGTTGCGTTTGTGGGTTACAAGGAATTTTTTTATTGAAATGCATTTAGGCAAGCTCTTTAGTGTGGAGCGATTAATGGTTCCGTGCTCGGGTCTTCCTCACCCGGCAGCAGCCCTGGGTGAGTTCGGAGGTGTCCTGGGGTGTTAATCCATCCCACGTGGCTGCGGTTCGATGGAACCCTCTGGAAGTGAAGAGCTCTGGCAATGGGGTGTTCCAGCAGGCCATGCTTTTATTTTGCCCCAGCTTTAAGCAGCAATGATAAGGACCCGAGGCAGGCGAGCAGGAGTGGGAATTCTGGCTCCAGTGTTCCTGGGGAACAGCCGCACGTACTCGGGAGAGATGCAGCCATCACCTGGCACCGGAGAGTTGCTGGGCACGCAGTCCGGGAGTCTGGGCTGGGTTTCAATCCAGGGCAGGGGAGAGGGAAGAAGGAAGCAGGAGGATAATTTCTTATAAAGAGCCTTTCCCATTACAAGTTGAAGCATGATTATAAAGAGGGGCTGGGAGGATGCAAAGGGCATTTCTTACTGTATACTGCGTGTATTCTGTTTGCTTTTGTGGTCAGTACAAAGAGCTGTGTTAACATTTGGGATTGCATCTCTATGTGTTTTTAAAGCTTTTAAATTATAGACTTGGCAGATCTGCATTATCATAAAAAAGTATCTCAAGGGTTTAGAATTCAGACTACAGTGCGTTTAGAGGGGAGGAGAAAAATGGTTTTCTTGCTGGATGGTGTTTGCAGTAGCTGAAAGACAGGAGTGTGTATAGCCAGGTGTCACCGAACCACTGAACACAGGCTTGTCCTGTCACCTGGAGTGGCTGTTCTCTTGACTCGTTACTTTGAGATTTCTTCGGTGTATGTATATTTCTTTGATTGCATTGCCTGCAGACACAGAAGCATGACCTGGCAAAAAAGAGAAATACACTTTGCTGTGCAGCGTGTGACCACTTTTCCCCTGTGCAATACGAGACCAGAGATCTGTAGCAGTCCCACTGCCTTCAGTGGGATCCTTGCAGGTGGAGGGGTTGAGCTGTGAGTGGCTCATCAAAGGCTCCGGCCCTGGCATCTCCATGATTAATGATATCTTAACCCTTATGAATGATTATCCTTTCCTGGCTGTAAAATACATACACTGTTTTATTTCATTACCACGAGGTGAAGATCCCAACACTGACAGGTGCTGGGAATTAGCAGGCAGTTTTGAAATTGTTCTGTGCACTAGAAATTAGATCTCATTTTAATTCAGCTTTTCCAAACTAGTAAATGAGGTTAATGCCATACATATTCAGCTGATATGGATGAAGAAATTGATATAAAGTAGATCAACATAGCTACAGGGCTACTTTAATTTATACGTAAAGAGGCAGTGATAAATGAAAGTAATGTAGTAGTGGTCACTAAACTCCTCAGCCATCAGGGATTCAATAGTGTTAGCTGCTCATTAAAGACATGGTTGGGGTTACCGCAAATAGAAATTTGAAAAGAAATAGCCAACTAACCCTTAATTACCAAAACATAGAAAATACTAATTATGCCTTAATTAGCTTTTCTTTTAATGTACTGAAATTGTTACTTTTTGTGTAGCACAAATGGATAGCTATATCAACAATAAATAGGTTGTTTTAATAACTTTCTTTTACCTCTGGGAAAACCACACTCCAATTTTTAATATGCAATAATGCTTCTCTCTAGCCTGTAGGAGATGAAAATTATTAAGTAGCTTTATTTTTTGAAGATCTTACAGCAGCTTTGGGAAGAATTATTTCACTATGCATCAATTATTTTTAATTGAACTGAATATATTTCAGATTGCATGAAATGCCTCTCATTTAAGTTTAACATTTAGAGTTTGTTAAGGAAATATCACAGTGAGAATTGGATACAACTTACTTCTGTGGCATATTCTAGGAAAAATAAAAAATGGTTGTTTCAGAAGAAAAATATTGTCACTGGTATTTTTCCCTTCACTGAGCCCAATCTCATTTTTACTCTGTTTCATAGCTCCCACACTGTTCTCATCCAATCTCCCTGCAGTTTATATAAGAAAAGAAAGTAGGCATTGGCTTGGGTGGATCTGGGATCCATCTGGTCCTGGTGGAAAGCTCCAGCAGCTGTTGCACAATTCCTTTCCTTTCGAGGCACCCCGGAGCCTTCCTCTGTGGGTGTGTGCAGGGAGGGAACGGCCCCAGCACAGCGGCGTGTGCTTTGTCAGACACAACAGGTTTGTGCTTTTCCAGCTGAAGGGTGGGAGGGAAGCACGGAGTAGTGCTGGTCATAAAAAAATCCCAATTCATTTAACTGCCCATGCTGAATCAAATGCAAGGTAAGTGCTAGTACAGAAGTCAAAATGTGTAGATAGCATTGACCAAATCTTGCAAGTTATTTCCAAATAAGCAGAAATTATACAAACATCTTCAGGTTCTTATTAGTGGCTTTTTCTGAACTTTTCCTTTTAAACATTTTTAGTCGTAAATTGGAGCAAGTGTTGTGCTCATGTGCAGAAATTTAGATGTTGCAGGATACCAACTTACAATTCAAAAAGATTTTGAGCGTGTTCCATACATGTGGCATTCAGTATGGTCCAAAGTCAGTCTGTAAAATTAGATGGACAAATAGAATTGTATTATTTGACAAGTAATTTCCAGGTGGTTTTAGTCATAGCTTTAAAGGAAAAAAAAAACGTTTCTAAACATTTAAAGAGCAAAAATGAGATAAGAACATTTAATGTTTCTCAAATGAGACATCTGGTTCCAGCACGGAGGCAGCCCCAGAACTAGTCAAATCTGCAGCTCAAACTTTTAAGTGTGGGACGTTTTTGTGGGATTGGAGATGCCAGTTTGGCTAGCAGCAGCATTTAGATGTTTAGAATCATCAGGGGGGGTTGGAAAAATCAGGGGTTTTTTTATTCTCAGTCTCAGAAAAAATGTTGCTTCATGTGTATTTGAATTCCTTTGGTTCCTTCCTCTTTGAGGCTCTGACTTCTTGACTGGCTTATCAATTTCTAGCGAGTTTAGGAGCTACAGAAGATTTATTCAAGTAAATGTTACCCAGGCAGATCTCCTTTCATGTTTTTTATCACAGTTCCTGTCCTGCTATGAGCAGAAAGAACTTTCAGCAAGTATTCCTGAAGTAATACTTGAACTTACTCAATTGTCTAAAGATTGGACAAGCTAAGTTAATTGTGCCGGTGCATAGAAAATCATGTAGTTATTTTTAATTCCGGATTGTGGCTTGCACTGACAACCATCTTGCTGCATGTGAAAAATAATTGGATTTCCTTTGAAGAAATCTAATATTTTGGAGGATTCTTTAAGTACTTTGTGGGGAATTTTTTGGTTTTCTGTTTTTAAATTTAAAAAATGATAACAGTAAACAATGTGAACTAGAATCTGTGATGTTACAGTTCATGGGATTGGCCAGCAATACTTAGTAACAAAGCCTTGGCAAACTTTAAATCACAATGTCTGTCCTTTAACTGGTTTTGGAAATTTCTTTATTGAATTTCTCCATTACTTAGAAATTCTGTACAGCAAACACGCCATCAGGACATAGAGGCAAACACTCAGAACTTTGTGGAATCGTAAACACTGGGTTCCTCATTAGGTTGAGTTGTAAAGTGTTCTTCATTTTACATGTCCTCAACTGCATCATATTTACGTGGTTGTTTTATGTGCGAATCGATGCTTTTCTTCTGGGACTGTACAGCACATTCCCTTCTGCGTTTGCTTGGGGAAATTTTATTGTGCTTTCTCTTTTCTCAGATTTTACGTGATATGCTTCTGCCTTCCTCCTTCTGTAACAATTCTGTTTAAAATATTTAAGTCCTTAAAACCTCCTTTTCTTTTTTTCCCCTCTGAAGTGCAGTGTTTGCTGTTCTGTCACTTACACCTTTGTCTCACTCACTCATTACCTTTCGACGCCTTGCTCATGACAACTACAACCTGCGTGAATCATTCTAGAGATATTCTTTAATCACATGCTTGCAATTAAAGCGCTGGTTTAAGTGCCATGCTATTTTATTTTAGAATTTTATAATGTGAATCGGGCAATACTAAAAATAAATAATAAGCTTAGTTCAGTTCTTCACTTGGCTGTAGCTGAGCTTTATTTTGTAGCTGCTAATAAAGGCACATTATCATGTTCAGGGATTGCAATTATCATTGAAATGTGTGTGTCCATTAACTGCAACATTAGGCTGAGGATATAATTACTGTCTAGAGCCAATATCTGTGTGAAGTTATGTCTATGATGCTATTAAGCTATAAGCAATATTTGTAAACTAATATTTAAACATTTCAGAATTGATTCCATCACTTGCGGACTTAAAATCTAATCCTACTTCCACCCCAGATTATTGATGATTTAAGTGTTTGGCAAATGTATTATTGAGTTATTTGGATGTGAGTATAATTTGTGATGTGAGAATTTTTCTAATAGCAAATGCCCAGAATGAACTGAGCTGGTGGCAGGAGGAGAGAGAAGCTGTGGTGACAACAAAATGCTGATAAAATAGTGGTACAGTACAAAATGCTGCAAGCAGGATTCATTTATCTCAGAGTTACATTTCAGACAATTTAGTACAGCAATTTAACCACATAAAAACCTGTTGCATGCTTAGAAGACAACAAGGAAAAGACTTCCCTAATAACATCACAAGCGTGTTTTAAAGAGGAATGAGGAATGAGGCTGAGTTTGGGCATTGATTTGCTTTCTCAAAAATTCTAGTGTTTCTGCTGACAGAAGAACATGAAATTGCCTGTGAAATTAGGTGGATAGTTCATTTGCAAAACTAGTCTAAGCCACCTGTAAGTAATTCCACACATGTGGAGATGTTTGGATCTGTAATGAAGTGACCTTTATCTACATTTTGTTTTATATGCAAAATATGCGTGGTAGTAATTGACTTTTAAGTGCTTGTGTAAATTAATTTTCTGTTGTATTTCCTTGGCACGTGAGTGATAACCACCACTTTGGTTAATTTGGTCGCCTGACCCAGTAATGGATAGTTAGGGAATGCTGTTTGGGAGTAAATGTTAAGAGAATCAGTCTTTCAGCATTTTCCATCTTATTTTGAATGCAAGTGCATTTCAGATTTTTCTGGGACAGAGGAACTATTACATTGCTTAGTGATTTTCTTCTGGTACACATAATAGACACCTAATTTAATTCCTCTTTCTGCTTTACAACAGTTGTTTTGAATTCAGCTTTCACGTGTGTCTGCTTTGTGGCTTACCAGCCCCTGCTCTGTCTTTGATGGCCAGACTTGGTTGTTCTGACACTATTTATGTTTGCTGCCCACATCACTAAATATGACTTTGTATTTATTAATTGTTTGTATTTTTATGTTGATTATGTTCTTTGTTTTAAAATTCACGTATTTCACTCAAGCAGATTCTCTTCTCTGAGTCACCTCTAACTGCTGGACCTTTTCACTGGTGCTGCACATCCCAAACCAACTTAGCAAGAAGGAATAAGTAGCAAATAGGGCATCTTGGGGAAAAAAGAATCCCAGCAGCTCAGGGTAACTTATGACTTACACATCTAAAATATATTGCTTTTGTTGCTGTGCTTTGACCTTGTATCCTCATTATTTAAGTAGCTTACTGAATTAATTTAACAGACCTTGCAGTAAGTAAATTAGCCATCAGAGTTCAGAGCAGAGTGAATAATTCTTTAATATTAGACTACAGCAATTTTTATAATTCACGTTAAACTTAATTATGAGATTGCTTATTGCATGTTTGTGTAATTCAAAGAGAAAAAATATGCAAAATAATACATCATAAGTACATCTGTCAAAAAAAGAACAATCCAGTAAAATCCCAGGAGGTTGGAAAATTCTTGTTGATGCTGAGTGAGTTATTCACTGTTCTATTTGGGTCCCGGGATCATGGTGTGCACTGGCCAGCACTGCTGAAAGGGGTTTGTGTGATTTTACCTGACCAGTTGTTTAGCCTCTCCTTCAAAATGGCTTAAGAACTGAATTTAGTTACCAGCAGCTAGTGTATGACAAAAACAATCCTCTGGATGATCTTCTAGATTTTCCTTTAGAATAGTTGTCAGTTGAGATTTATAAAGGGGAATATGTATTTGTCCGGCAGAGCTCTTAAACAGGAATTGTTTCACAGCACTAACTTCAGCTCACTGCATTTTTTTTTCCCTGAGAAAATACTTAATCCATGTAGTGATCTTCCCAGGTAGCTTTATGCACTGATGATTTCTGCTCTTACATGTGAAACAAAGGTGATAATTGAGTGGATAAAGTCAGACTTCCACACTTTGTGACCTCCAGGTCAGTTGGTTTTGACCTTACAAAAAAGTGAGTGTTAAATGTGGCATGGGAACTGTCAATCACTTGGGGTGTTCTGTGCTTATTTTGTTATAGTTGTATGTTCTGGGTTAATCCAGAATTGCAAAGGACATGCTGTTTCTCCTTTTACCTTTTACTCTCATATCGCTACTCCTGGTTTTTTAATTAAATACTGTTGGATCATTTGCATTCCTATTATGGTCTATTTTTTTTTCATGCTTTTTAGAGTTATTTACAAGTATTTGTGTGGAAAGATCAGTGTTGGCCTGATCACGTGTTCATGGAGCAGCAGATACAGAAACCTTTGCCTCTCTTCTCAAGCTGTTGTCACCTACCCAGCAATGCATCACTTCTACTGCGGACGAGAGGCAGTCAGAGGAGCTGAGTTCCTAAGGACTATTTCCTGCAGAGCAGCAGCAGTCATGTCCAGTGTATAGTATGAGAAGCCTTTTGGGGTTTGAGACATAAATGAGGCTTCAGCTACTTCCTCTGTTTTGCAGTTCCTTTGATCTGGAAACTTTCCAGATGCATGAAGTCATCAGATTTCTGAATCAGTTTTTTAAAATTTTTTATTTGGACTGTCCTTGGCTTCGCAGGAGTTATGTAGACGCTGCCTGAGAGTGTCAGATGAAGAAAACATCCACATCACTGTAAAATGCTTCCTGATGAATAAAGGGAAAAGACTCCCCTGAGGCAGGTGAGATGTTTTACCTACTTCCTTCCTTTTGCACCTGTGTGACAACAACTGTACCAAGAAAGGTCTGCACAGAAATCTCTGCATTTTGCTCAGTCAAGGAAAGAGCTTCCAGCAAGCACCGCTGTTCCTATTTGGGTGTCAGTTTGTGGCTCATCCGAAAATTTGGATGATGCCTGCACTCTGATCTTTTTTTTTCCCTTTCTGATAAATATTTGAACCATTTGTGCTTTTCATCCCATTTTATTGTACCATTAGGAAAAGCTGTAAAGTGTTTTCAGATGTCAAGTTTAACTGGGAAAGTACTTTAAAAATAATGAATACAGAGGCTGCTTTTGCTTATGTGATTTGCTTTGGTGTTGAAAAGCCAAAGAGCACACAAGGTGTGGTGTTAGAGGGTAGCAGCATGTTTTTTCTCCAGGAAAAGGAAAATGAACCCATTGCCACTCTATTGTTTTCTTTTTTTGTGTTACACAAGAAATCAGCATCTTTCTGGGAGACCTTGTGGCAAACCAACCTACCTTGGCTCATTCTCCTCCTTAGGGAATATTTGGCTTGTCACCTGCAGTTCTGGGAGCACTCCTAAAGGCCCAGGAGACAGGTCAGTGCTGTTAAGGATGCTTTCCATCCAAGTAAGGTGAGCCATGAGAGATGAGCAGCTTCCATTTAGGAATCTACAGTAGGGCTGCTACAGATATTTTGAAGAAGCCTGGTTCTTCAGAAGCGTTCAAGCTGTTGACATGAGTTTATTTTGTCAAGGCCAAACTCCTTAGGCTGGAAACCTTTTCCTATGTCTTGTCAACCATTTTGCATACATTTACAGAAGGAACATGTTAAAGGTTAGGAATTCCCATGGTTTTCCTTAAATATACAGTCTTCTGCTCTTTGTTCAAACAGAATATTGGATTCTGTAACTTTGACTAATGAGGCTCTTGGAGGTGTTCATAGCACATCTCGTGGGTTGTCAATGATTCCCACTGAGATCAGGATTGACCACTTTTCCTGGTTGTGCTGTCCGTGATCTTGGCTCTACAGGGCTCTGGAGAATTTTCCAAAGTGGAAACTGGGACAATTTGTAACTTCCTTGGAGGAAGCAGGTTCACCAGTAAGGCTGCATGAGCTGGAGATTCCAGCTCTTGCCGTCCGTGTCACACTCGCTGCTGCCGGTGCTCGGCCACGCCACGAGATGGGGCTCTGCTGAGAGTCACCCCAAATCTCCTGTGCTTTGCCTGAGAACAAGGTGTTCTGCTTCTTACTGCTGGTGTGACAATGTTGTCTTCTGGTTTAGAGATATACGATAAAACCTGGATGTGGGTTTTCTGACAGCCTCACACAGACCTGGGGAGCTTGTGTTTCTATCTGCCCCATCATTTGAGACTTTCACGGTTTCTTGGAAGTTGGTACAAAGATTTCAAACTAATTTTGTGCAAACGAACACACATTCTGTGAGTTATAAACAAATACTGATTTCTTGAACAGTTGATGAAAATAATCTCATACCAATTCACTGAAGAACTCATTGTTCCTAGATCAGGGAAGGGATTTTAGAGTTTTTACTGGAAATAATTCACTAGCAGTTGTGTTTCCTTTTATCTGTCTCATAGGTAGAGGTATCACCTATCATTCCTTACACACGTGTAAGGTAGTATATTACTCTATGTAGGTTTTTAAATCAGTGTTTTACTTACCATCCTTCAAATTCTTGTAAATTATGATTGTTGGAAGTTCTAAGGCAATGAAGTGAGAGTGGCCAGTTGCTTCTCTGGATTCTCTCCTAATACTAATGATTTCATCCTTCTACTGATCAGGAGTTTCTGAACCTGGTGAAGTCATTTGCTCTGTCAATCACTTTGAAATTCATTGAGAGCTGATAAAAGCTACTTTTTTCCTCACCATCATCATCTTTTAGAGAAGTTCTTTGCTCAAAGTGTGACGAGAGTCTTCAAGGTGTTAGAGACTTGTTCTAACTGCACAGGCTTTGCAGCTGCCTTCAGTTTATACAGCCCCCTGCATAAGTTATTTATAGAGCCCCCTGCATAAGTTATTTCTGAGTGTTGTGGCACCATGGCTAAATTTAGTGCAGAACCACGACTGCTTTGTGAAGCTTCCAGTACCCTTGGAAGCCAAGGAGGAAAGGTGTTCTCCTGAACTACTGGGATTTTAAGGAAATTCATAATTTGCAAAGTAAATCTAATGACTTGTGTTTATTAGTATTTGTGATGATCCTTTTAAAAATAGCTTTAACTGTACATGTTGTGAAATCCACTGTTTCCTTTACAAATGAATAAATGAATCGGTCACATCTGTTGGGAAGTACGGGCTGTGTGAGAGGCAAGGGTCAGCAGAGGGAGCACAAGGAAACCAGCAGGACTGTGCTGTGTTATGGACTGGGGTGGGAGTGCTTCTGCTGAACATGCACTGAATAATCAAATACCTGCTTGTTTGGTAGTGTATAAAGATTTAATCGCAGTAACGCTTTCAGGCTGCCGCCACGAATACTTAGATGGTGAATGATACAAAGTTATTTCTAGAGGTGCATAAACCTGTCCAGTGGGACTGATCTATGAGATGGGGAGGTGTTTCTATCGCCAACCTTGGATTACTTTTTGCAGTTCAGCTTTGTTTTAGTTTGCCTTTTGCTCTCCGCCTGTGCCAATAAGCAAATACTTGTGCAAATCCATCCCTCCTGTTCCCCTCTGGAGGGCCGGGGGAGGGGAAGCGGGTGGGTGGAGACTGCTTGCACTGCAGAGTTTCCACACACACGTTGGTGGCATTAAGCTTCCTGCTTGCCTTGACACTACTTTGGCCCAAAACCAGGGAGAAGATATTTTTGAGAAATACATGTTTCATTTTTAAGCATGCTTAACTTTAATAGTTATGACAGATTTTTAAAAATATGTGCATTTGAGACAGCATTAATAATTCACGTGTGTTTCATTAAGAAAAAGAACAAACTGTCTATAGGGCCATTAAAATCTTACTTGGCTAGGATCATCAAAATTTAGATGACCTAAAATGGTACCTTGTTGGGGTCATAATATGCCACCTGAAAAAAAATACCCTGTGATTTAGTTTTGATTCTGACAATACTCAAAAGGATTTGTTATGTCTTACAGACCTTTCTGCAAACTACTAATGGGATGAACACAATATATCACTTTTATAATAGTGAGCTATTAAAGGCAAACATAAAGCAGTCTGAAGCCCATAAGTGCTGCCAACAGCTCCTGCTTTAATGAATTCCCTTTTAGATGTCCATTAAATGCTCATGGCAAATGTACTCATAATGGAAATGGCAAATCTAAATGGGTAGATATGAATAATCCATGGAGTTTAAATTCTGTTTATGATCATCTTCACATTTAGTTTTCAAGACAACGCAGTTTAGTTTTCATTACAGTTTGGAATAAAGAGGACAGGGAGTAATTGATTGCTTCAAGCAGATTAAAATCAATGGGTTGCTTTTCAAAGAACCCGTTCAATGCAGTAATTTCAACTTTAAACATTGATTTAGGGAACTCAACACAAAATGTTTTGTGCCGTGTGAACTTTTATGTGGAAAGACTAATACTAATTTTATTTCTATATATCTGTATATAGAAATATATAGAGGTTGTTATCAGTATGTGCATGAGTAAACAGTGATCTATAGTAAGTTATTTTGGTATTATTGCACTCATATAATGAATCAATGAGATTCCCGTCATCACTGGGATACTGTTTGTAAACCATTAGCACACAGAAATTACAGCCCATCATACATCATTACCGTGATTGAGGCTTTATTACCATATTCTCAAATTGCTTGCTTGCTATAAAACTAAATAGACACCAGACAACTATAGGTAGACGATAGACTGTGCATTATTGGGCTGGAGTAATGAAGGATTATTGTAGCATAATGGGGCACAACTTATGAGGAAAATAAACTTGGCAGCAAAGGAAAGCTTGAGTGTTTTTAATGTTTGCTGTTACTGCTTTAAAGGTCAAATATATTTGTTATGATCGAGTTACTGTTTCCTTATTTCATGAATCATACACTTTTTTTGTTCCACATAGGCCTTGTTTTATACTCAAGCATTTAAAGCACAGGAACTGCACTGCACCTTTCAACTCCAGAGGTGGATTTACAGCTTTGGAGGTCGTGGTGTGGTTGTCGAGGTGCTGGGGTGGGTGAGAGCACGTCCGTAGCTCTGCACACATTGGTTTTGTGCTGGACAGAGGCAGGGAAGGAAAACTGCATCAACAGACTTCAGCTGTTAAATGTGATTTAAGTTCTCCAAACACACAAAGGATACATTAGGAATTTTGGGAGCTATAGTGAAAGGATTTATGATGCCTTCATTTTAAAAGATGAGAGGACACACTGAATTTGGACTTGGGGAATTTAGCAGTCTCTTGTGACAGAACCAGAGGCTTTACAGTACACCACCAGTATGCACAGGATATATTCAAGGTGTTACTTTCTCCAGCTACAGAAAAAAATATATTTTAAAAAGTTAAATTTCTTCAATTTTCTAAATTTTGGAGTGAGGCCCATAGTCACCCAGTGTTAGTCCCAAAGACTCAATGAAAAGAGACCTGCAGCTCCAAAGGCAATTCTGTATCTCGAGCCCACTGATGAACTTTCTCTCTCCCACCTCCATTCCCACATCATTGCTCACACCTTTCTCTCCCCATTTGCTTGCCCCGATATTCTGCTTCTTTCACAATGAATTCCTGTGATATTTGTCTTTGGGGAAACTGGAGTGACATATCAGGTCACTCATCCTTGAGGGATGTCTTGGTTTAGTTTGGTTTGGTGGGCTTTTGTGCATAGAATTTAAGACGTGCCCTAACAGGATTTATTCCGACCAGGCTGGGGAGTCAGTCAGGCTGAGGAGTCATGGAAACATTCAGAGTTTCTGACGGGGTTCCAGGTTATTACCATCATCAGGGACTCGTGTTTCAGTAGGACCTACAAGCCTTGCTGGTGTTCAAGCGCCAGGCTGTTGGTGTAGGTGTCTGAGATGGGCTGTAGTGACACTGGTGGCTTTACCAAGGGGCGCCGTCGGCCACGGTGAACGTGTGATGGTGATTTGGGAGGCATCACTGTGGACAAGTGTACAGTGAAAGGCTGGACCCTTACAACCAGCAGGAAAGAAAAACAGACTGTGCAGCCTGGGAATGGGATTCACTCTCTGGGAGTATTCTTTTATTACAAAACTTGAATGACTGGCTGCTGAGTGATGGCAAATCCAGTTTAGCCTACTGTACCTTGGCTGGGATCTCAGGGGCTCAGCTGTATGCTCCCAGCTCTTTCCAGTGGCAGTACCTGTGTTGATTCTAGGAACTGTTATTTAACATAGACATCTAACATATTTCTTGTGGAGGAATAATTTTTAAATATAGGCATAGAATTCACTTCACTGGGCAGTGCTAATATTCTCTATCATCCAAAGTATAAAGTGTGCTTGAGAACAAATATTTGCTATTATTTCCAGTTCTCTTGAGTTGTATTTGAAAAAGGACAACAAGGATGTTGTATTTGAAAAATAGTCTGTCAGAATGCTTAATTATAAATAAGTGTTGACACTTTTTTATAGAGTTTCTTTGGATAAAAGCTCCAGGACAGAATGAGTAAGTGTATTTAAATGTTAATGCAATTGTTCATGTAGGTATTTAACCATTTTGAAGTATACTCCAATTAGCTCTGCCAGCCCCATATTTGAGCAGAGAGCCAAAGTCAGATATAGATTTACTCAGGGCTTTCTCAGTACACACAGATGCTTGATTTCTCTTCTTCGTCAAAGCTGGTTCTGATTTTAGCATTGTCAAAGAACAGTTGTTCTAACAGTAAAGCCCAGGTACATTCTGGAGATAATTGAAATTACAAGTCTTTCACCTAAGTTTCTTTAAATAAAATTACTTAACCTGGTAATCATTCAATTGTGATTCATGGCCCATTTTTATTGCAAGTTAGATTTAGCAAGTGTGAATAAGCAGTAAAGAAATAAATGTGTTCTTTAGTTTGGGTGTGTTTGGGTTATTTGTTTCCCCAGTAGTGGGAAGTTCTGTGTAGTTGTAAATGTATTTATGTCTGTTGACCTCGCAGGTGTTACATTTTCATGATGAGTGTTTGTTGTTAAAGGGGGAACATAGGAATAGCCTTTGAACTGCTGGCATTTCGTGTGTTGCTGTTCTCCCCAGCACGGCTTGTGACAGCACCTCTGCTGCTACAGTCACACAGGGAGAACAGGGGGGCTGTTCTCACACCCCATTCTCTGTCACCCCCACGGCATGAGGAGGAGTGAAAAGGAAAAATGCTCTTAGCTCTGTTTAAGTTCCTCTTTCACAGCAATGCTTTTCTTCATGTATTCTTTCAATTCCACCTCTGGCCTTCCATATCATTGAAGTGTTCCTGCTCGGTCACCTCTCCTGTGCTGACAACCCAACTGAGGCCAGTTGTTCTCTTCCCCTTCTGAGGAAGGCATGTCCTTTGAAATGTAAGAGCATTTTCTTTACCACTTGTAAGATCTGTGTGTCCATTAAGACGTATTCTGCTTTGAGACTGAAGAGAATCTTCATGATTTTCTTCTTAATAGAAGTGTTGATATACTTTACTGCAGGTAAAAATTGAGATCATCTCTGTACTTTCTGGTAAGCTCAAATGATTTTTAGTCTGCTGACACAATAATGACTGTGGTCTTGTACACAAAGACCTTGCTGTTTCTAGGAGAATCTTTCCCCATCACAGCTGCAATGAGGGAATTGTATTCAGCACTATCCAAACTGTAACATGGGTGTGGTTGAAATCTCTGTCCATGCCTGTTATAAATGAGCACACACATGGACAGAGATCCCTGAATAAGAGCTGCATGGACGTGGTGCGGGCCTGGCACTGCAAGGGTTCTGTGACTGGGAAGGGTCTCATTTGACTAAAAAGCTAATTTTCTGCTCAAAATGCATCTGTAGTAGACACAGGAACTGTTGGGAGGGGAATGGATGAAGATGTCACAGCTGCAGGACTCACACGTACTGAAGTTTGATAGCACAGGTTCATGGTCCGTTTAAGCTGCTGTAAAACCACTCTGAAAAGCAGCTGAAAAGGTAATTGTGCATTTCTGTCCTGCATTGTCCTTGCTGTGTGTGGCTGGGTGGGGCTCACTCCATGCCAGGACTGGCTTTTGCTCCTGCCTGCAGAGTTGCCAGCGTTGGGAGCTGCTGTAGATGTGGCTGTCTTGTGAAAGAACATGTGGATTAATCGTTCTTCTCTACTATTTATTTCTATTGTACCATTATTCTCAGGTGTGTCTGCAGCTGTCAGAAAGGAATTTTTAAAACACATCCACTCACTTCAGAACTTTCTTTGTAATTTTAATTACAGGCTTCCAGTTAAAGTAACAGATATGAACTTGGGAGTTCACACTGGAAGAACATACAAAGTTCTTCCTGTTGCATGCATCACAGCTGGGTAGCTGCTGCCATAAAAAAATTGAGAAGCCCATGCTCTATAAAAGTGTGCTGCAGCAGTGATGCATAAGGACTTTTGTATTTGTGTGGCAGTAAAAGCATTTAAGTACAAGAGTCCTGTTGAGTTCTGTAAAAAAAAAATTGCTGTAAGTTGATGTACTGCTACATACCTGACAATTCCAGTTTTAATAATAGTGATATTCCATATTTTTGCATGAAAGCTTCTGGAGTTCTTAATGGGGACTAGTGAAACCATCAGGGTAGAGTATGCCATTACTGAGAGGCAGTGAGCAACTTGATGTGCATTCACTTTTGCCAGGGGTTTTGGAAATACATGCTTTTTAATAAAGTACGTTTGACCTTTCTTTGGCTTCCATTTGGCATGAATTCACAGTTTCATTTCAGTTCTGAAAGTAGAGGCAAGGTCTGTAAACCACAACACATCATTATGCACCAGTCCAAATAGGAGGTAAGGACAGGGGAGGAAATGATTGTTTTGTTGTATTTTACAGATGCTTGACAATACAAATGTATTAATATATTTTTAACTAGGATATATACAATAAGAGCATTCCAGGCTGAGAAATGGTCGAAACATATTGCTGATATGCAATCTAGGCACAAAACCCTGCTTCTGGTGAGTAGAATGTGCCAGACCTGGAAAGCTCGAAGAGCTTTTGTCCGAGTTTCCCGTGAGCGCCTCTCTCGTGGGCTCACGGCTCTGCAGGAGTCCTGCTGCAGCTGCAAACCCTCCTGCAGCTCCCCTCGTTAGAAAAGCAACTTCCTTGGCTCAAGGAAAAATCCTTTGAAGTAATAATGATGGTGTAATGTATCGATAGAAGTTTGTGTGATTCCATTATCTCCGTAATGGGCGTTGGTTTGGATAGAGCTTCCCCAGTGTCCTTTCATCAGGAACTGGTTTGTTCAGTGCTCAGTGAGTCAGGGTCTGATTTCTTCAGAGAGAGGTGTCCGTCAGGAGGTTTGAGAATTCTGGAGTAATCATTGTTAGGCAATGTTTCTTTTCTTGAGTTTAAGACTACATGAAGATCTTTCATGTAGTTGCAGAAAGGGTCTCTAACTTTATGATGTGTTGATACCATTTTTACATAATAGTGTCTTATGTATTCTAGAGTGCTGCATGAAGCCACTCATTTTTATTTGTGTTAAATCTCTTAATGCATATTTGGTAATATTTATATATATATATGTGTTTTCATTTAGTCAGTGGAAATCAGGTAAATTGCTAATTTCTCAGAAATTCTGAGGTATGTTTGATTTCTGTTTTTAATAATATAAATTATTTTGGTTTAAAATATTTTTAAAAACATTTCATTTGGAAGTATCACTCAGGTTTTGATGATTACATTTAACACATGATCGCATTTGGTTTGCTCATCAAAAGTGGAGAACATTTAATATTTATTCATAACAAAAGTATTAGAGAAGCTGTCAATAAATTTTCTGTCATAATTGAATCATAGGATATCTAAATTGTTGATAATATGATCTGCTCGTTAAACAAAAGTGTCTGGAGAAAATGATGGATTAATTGACTGATGGCTAAGGTTTCTCTCAAATATAATGGTTTACCCAGTTTGATTTGATTTGTGTAAAATAACTTTCTCTAATAAACAATTTGCTCAGAGGCAATAGAAGAAATGAATGGTTATCAAACCAAACTTAATTAGTCTCTCCTAGATTGATATTACTTGGGGAGTCTTCGTTTTAATTGTGGAGAGCTGGATACAAAGAGTTTGGTTCATTATATTTTTCTGTATAAACACTATTGTGTAACTACCTATGGAATATAACATGTAAATTCATTTTAATAAGTGCTTGTAAAGTGGATTAGCTAATTATGCCAGGCTAAAAATGATTCCTTTAATTATTTTACATATTTAACTAGTACTTCAATTTTATTATTGTTAGTCTGTAAACATAATTTGTATTTGCTCTGCCAAACTAATTAGAATATATAACTTAAACAGTTTTAACAGTTTTCTAATGCTCATAATGCACTCTTCTCTCAAAAATATTTTTCTATTATAAAAATATTTAAATGATGAAGAAATTTTTGGCATTGGAAGATTTTTATACGTGAGGAAGAATAACTTTCTCAAAAATACAATTTCAGACAAGTTCATATGGTTCAAGACTCTGGAATATTTGTCAAATGAAGGAAAAAAACCTTTCTTTTCCTCGGAGATGGAGTCAACTGAACATAAATCATTGAGTAACATAACTTTGTGGGATTCCAGACCGTTAGATTGTCCATGGATAATACAAACCACAAATACAGTTGCATTTCACTCTTTCAAAGGTTAAGCACATACTTAATTGCATTAGTAGGTGAAAATCTGCACGTTCAGACTAAGAAGAGTTGGTCTTAAAGGCTTCCAGTTTATTTAAGGTAAATAATTTTCTCTTTTTTTTTTTTTAAAGAATTTTCAAAACATCTGTAGAAGCTTTACAAGATTTTAATATAAAATGTACATGAGAGGGCTGTTGTTTGAAGCTGAGTAAGTGTGGAAAGCAAGACATTAGTGAAGAGTAATTTGGGTGTTCTTAATTATATTCATTCATGATTAATCTTGGTCTTATAAACCCAGAAATTAATCTGGTTTATTGTTTCTTCTCACACATGAAGTTTTCATTTTGACTATTTGTTACTTTAGTTTTCCTTAGTGTGGGGAACTACAGACAGCTGAAAATGCAGGGAGGAAATAAGGAACATGTTTTAGTTTAGTCTGTGTGCAGTCACTGAGCGGAGGCGAGTGCTCTGACCTGGGGAGTTGGGGCTTTCTGAGCTTGCACTGGTGCCGTGAGGCTGAGCTGGCACATCTGTGGTGGCAGGAGCCTGCTGGGCACAGGGGGCACGTCTCTGGAGCAGAACCTGCGGTGTTCCCCGTTAACGTGCTCCCAGGAGCTCTCTGAGATACGGGCACGTGGCTTTTCCTTATCTCCAGCCTGTCAGGCCATGCCAGCCCCGGATCTGTGCGGCTCTATTGCATTCCTCCCTGGAATGACCTCTGTGAGTCTCGGGAGGATTTGGGGAGCAAGACAGCAAGAACATATAGTAGTCTTTGGAGTATTGTAGGCTGATGAAAAGAAACCTAAACAGTAAAGTCTAGCAAGTCCCTGGACACTATTTACATATCAAACTTTATCAGTTAAATCTCATTAAAGTCAGTGAGAGTCTCACAACAGGATTCTCACTCCAGGACTTTGGGAGCTCTTGTTATATGGCACATTATGACCTGAACTTGTGTCGTGGGGAGGTTTAGGTTGGAGATTAGGAAAAGGTTCTTTCCCCAGAGGAAAGTTCGGGCACTGAACAGGCTCCTCAGGGCAGCGGTTGCAGCACCAGCCTGACAGAATTCAAGAAGCATTTGGACAACGCTCTCAGGCCCAGAGGGAGATTTTGGGGTGTCCTGTGCAGGGCTGGGAGTTGGACTCGATGATCCTCGAGGGTACCTTCCAGTTCAGCATATTCTGTAATCTTGTTCATGGTGGCAGGAGAATTTCTCACACCCCAGGAACTGCAGGGATTCTGTGCTAATTTTAGAGGTCCAGAACTGAACCTTGCTCTTCTGCCCAGACTGACAGAATTTCCTCTTCTGGCTTTGGAAAAAACTGATCATTACATTTTTTTAAAGCTTTGTTTGGTTTGATTTCTTTGTCATACCAACATCAAATATGTGCTAATTAAGATGCACTAATTTTGTTCCCTGTACCTGTGGGTGTCCCTCCTGCTGTGACTCAGCAGAGCAGCAGAGAGGCCACGTGGCCACCAAATCAAATCCAGATGTCAGATTCTGCTGAAAACACTGAGAGCACGAGAGCAGCTCTGTGCAGATCTGTTCCTGCCTGGGGTGCAGGGAGGGCATCGTGAATGTCAATATTTAACACTCATTGATTTACAGATAAAACCCAATGATCCTGAGGTAGGGATCATAACCACTATCCTGACTAATTGTGGCAAGGACATCACGGAGAAGAGTGTAGCAAGATTACAACTAAGTTGGCAGTTCCAACTAAGATGTGTTATTTTAGAGATTCTTAGCAATAGTTCCTTTTGTTTGGTAAACTATAACATTTTCCTTTACAAATCATTATTTCATTAGACAATTTTACTTGTTCTGAAATAAACAAAAAACCCAAAAACCTTTGTATACAAATTTTTGCCTTACAGGCAGGAAATAAGGATTCTTTGACTTTTTGCAAGCCTTTATGATTTGAGGTAGTTAGTGATTCTTAATACAGAAGAAAACAAGTTATAGGGCACAGAAAAAATTTTAGTTGGATCAGAAATGCAAGGTTTATCCCAAAGCATTTACATGTTGGTATCTGAATTGGAGTATTTAAGAAATATGAAACAGTATACACATGAATATAGAAAGTGATCTTGAAATATTTAAAATGCTTCAGATAAAGCATGAAAATAATTTGTGTTAAAATTCTATCGAACATTTATAATGTTTGATCTTAAAGCGAGGGTAAGCACAATTTTTAGATGAAGTTTTGAAGTTGTGATACTGCAGAGATGTGTTAATGTGCTTAACTGAGGCCGTGTGCTGTTCAGTACCACGGGCACTGTTCTGAACTGGCATGTTTCACTTCCCTGGCTGGCACATTCCCATGGTGTGATTCATGCTACATCTTTGCAATCTCTATTGGTATCCGAGCTCACTGTGCATGGTTAGATAGCCACGTATCAAATTTTATGCTGGTGTTGCATTAACATTCCACTACAATGTATAGCAAAAGTAATGATGATTATTTCGTATTTTTATTCTGATAGTTTCAGCTACAGAGTTTCAGTACACACTTAGGAAGAGCTGTGTTGCTTGTGCTTCCCAAGGAGTATTTGATGGGAACAGTAAATTTCTCATTCCCTGTGTCATGGAACCAATGCAGAAGGGTTCTCTGCATTCCCTGTTCTCTCTGTTACAGCACTGCTGGGCCATGGGCCTGGCTAACAGTTTGTCCTCGATGTCCTGTCTGTGCAACAAACCAAACAACTTCTCCTGCATGGACCCTTCCCAAGACTCCCATCAAAGTCTTGTGGGAGCAAGGTAAAACTCAAAAAAAAAAAAAAAAAAAATTGCATATAACAAACAGCTCCTAATTCCCTTGCAGTAATTTTGATTTGAAAGCTAACCAGATAGTTATTAATTAGAAGAGTAACAACTTCAGTTTTACTGCATTTTGTGGTTTTTTTATGATCTGTGGTGGAAACTGATTGCATTTTGTTAATATTCCTAGCTTGGTATTAAAGCCTGTCACAGAATCAGTGTCCTGGTTCCTGCCACCCCTCCTGGCACCCCTCAGGGCAGTGACTTTGACCTTCCTGCACACGTAGCACAGCTCTGACAGAAGCTGGCCCTGGACTGGTTGTTCTTGCTGACAAGGGAGCTAACTTGTCTAAAAGTCGAGCACACCCATATTGCTTTTGCAAATCCACCTGCAAGACTCTTAATGTCTTCATCGATTTCTGGGAGCTGCACAGAAAACACTCCCAGTTCCACATAAAAAAGTGCACGAATAACACAGTGCAGTTTGTTTGCACTACAAACCGGGAATGCTGTGCAAGTGCCTGGTGGAGCAACTCTCTGTGGTGGTTTAATTCCAGCCCCACACAGCAGCTCCCCTGCTCCCGGGGCTGGGGAGAGAAATGGAAGGGGAACAGTGAGAAAACTCGTGGGTTGAGACAAGAACAATTTAATAATTGAAATAACATCATAATAATTGTAACGTAATAACAATTTGTAATGAAAAGTAAAATAACACAGAGAAATAAACCCCAAGAAAGACAAATGATCAAATGGAAGCAACTGCTCACCCCCAGTTACTCCATGGGTACATTGTGTGCCAGTCCCCAAGCAGTGGCCTCCTGCCAACGTCCCCCCCAGTTTACTACTGAGCATGGCATCCTGTGGTCTGGAACAGCCCTTACGTCAGCTGGGCTCTGCTGTCCTGGCTGTGTCCCCTCCCAGCTCAGTGGTGAGGTGGGATGAGGAGCAGAAAAGGCCCTGACTCTGTGTAAGCACTGCTCAGAGATAAGGAAAACTTCCCTGAGTTATCAACATTACTTCCAGGGCAAATCCAAAACAGCCCATACGGGCTACTGTGAATGAAATTAACTCTATCCCAGCCAAAGCCAGCACACGTGAGGTGACAAGACTGAAAATCCCTTATGTACAACATCAGAAAAGTACAAATGGCTTCAGTTTTGTCATTCAGAACACAGGGAGGATAACGAGATTCTTTCCTCACCCGAATACCTGTGAATCTCTCATTTATGTTCATGCTTTCTAAACTAGAGCAATCTTTTGTGTATCAATTGGCAAGGTGGACCAAAACTTTAAAGGTAACCTGCTGGAATAAATTCCTTTAGTTACACCAAACCGGTGTTTACGCTTGGCTGTCTTGGTGTTTCATTTAAGATCTACCTTTGTGGTTTATTCTATAGTTACTTGCAGGCTTCCAAACCCTACAGGTTTGGTTCTACACTTGATGGTTTCATGCTTTCCCTCAGGATATAAGTAACTGTTTAAAAGGCTGAATGAATACTTAGTTTTAGGATTGTACTTGATAAGTTTGTGAATGAAGTAATATGGTCTGGTTGCCTGAAGCAGCAGCAGTCGGGATAAAAAGCCCTGGGCAGCCTCTTCCAGGGCTGTGTTCTGCACTCCTCTGTTCACGTATGTATATATTCAATGGTTTAAAATACTGCGTAGATAATTAGCAATAAGTTTGAGTTTGATTTAGAGGGTCCTTAGGATATCTTTTTGTTACCTGTATACTGGCTTTGTATTCAGCAGCAGCTGTAAAAATAATCCTTGCTTCCTGCATGAAGTTCAGAATGAAGTAAAAACAATCCTTGTAATACTTCAGTAAATGGCATTTGGGGGTAAATAGAGGAGACGACTGTGAGCTTTAATGGAAAAAGGATTTTTAAAAGGATTGTCTCAAACATAGTACAATAACTCTTAAGATAAGGAAGGGGGTTAAAGATGCAAAAGTGAAAGAATGCGCTCTTACCTGTTGCCAAGTGTTTTTTCATGTATGCATTACAGCTCTTTTTGTAATGGTCAGTATTGCCCTTATTGTGTTCTGTTTACATGTCTGACTTCTTGTTTGGATTTTACTTGGTGATTTGGTATTAATTTTTAATGTGAAAGCACTTAGCATTAGGAGTTTGACATTTTGTCTGACCTTAATCACCAAGAGGATCATGAGAGGTTTATTCAGTGGGAAGAGAATTGTTACAGCTCCGACAGAAATGATGGGAAATAAGTAAACAGCCTTTTAAATCTTCACCAGAAATCAATAGAGTTTAAAGATGATGGACGTTGGTGTTTTTTGCTGCTTAAGGACTTCAACCTTTTACGGGAAAATATCTTCTCTGAGTGTCAGCGTTTTTTTGCCCAGCACCATGAATCACTGCTGCAAATAGAACACTCTGCATAGAGCACTTCATCATTGTTACACAGATGATGTTATAGATCTGTCTCTCTCTCAAACTGCAGATGGTTTATATTTTTACACATAGAGGTGTGGTGCTACTTCGTAACATTGCTAACTAATGGATGGCCAGCAAAATAATTGTGGTTTTGATAATGTTTAAACTGATGAACTCCTGGTTTTATTCCATAATTGTAAAGGCTGCTATTTAGAACTTTTCCAGTTTTATCTCTTCCCTTGTGTCTATAGAAATACCTTCATTTAAGTGAGAGTTCTCGACTTTTAGTAACTGGGAGCAAGAGCTGCTCTGAATTCTTCGTGTCAGCAGGCCTTCAGCGTCAGGCAGATTTTGAGCAGTAGCAGAGCAAATTGTGTACTTTGGCTTTTCATGAATGATTTATTAGATGTTAGGCTAGTACAGTAGTTAGCAATATATCCAGAAACAGCACTATTCAGACCCAAGTATTTGTACATTTGCATCATCATAAATCATGTGTTGTGCTATTTGGGGTTTTATTATACAGTATTGGATTCCATTTTAAAAGAGCTAAGTATACAGTAAATTATATTCAAATATAGTAAAGTTGCTGTTAAATAGTAATTGAGAACTTGACTTTCAAGCTTTCAGTTAATTTGTTTGCATCCTTATGCAGCCATTTACTCTGAATAAAGTGAAGGGGATTTAATTTTGATTTGTAGAGAACCTTTTGTATTGGAAATAACTGTAGTGACTGTAGTTTTATGCTAATATCTAAGCATGCCACATATACTCTTAGACAAAATTGTCCCTTAAGACCTCGTGATATGAAGTGATCTTTGATTTAAGGCTGCAGTACTTTGGCTACAACTGTGTTCAATGATTATTAAACTGGAGTTATTACATAGCAGCTGATGGAATTTTTTCCGTAGTTTATCTCAATTGATTACCGGTATTGAGTACAGACTGGCAAAAAACATTCAAAGGCATTCCTCGTGTTCCTGGTGCAGCAGCCAGGCCCTGCACTGCGCCGGGCTTGGTGCTCCACCGGGATGGAGCTGGGATGGAGCCGGGGTGGGAATGGGATGGAGCCAGGGTGGGACTGGGGTGGGACTGGGATGGAGCACGGGGCAGGAACCCCGAGGAATCTCCCGCCTGGAATCTCCGGGGTTGTTTACCTGCACGGAGAGGGGCTGTGTACATACAGGCAGCGTTTCCTTAGCCAGCTCACGCATTGCAGAGCGCTCAGCTTTGAGAACAGTGCTTGCAAGGGAAGGAAAATCTTCCAAATAGGACAGATCTGTAGACATTTTCCCACCTTTCGTCCGCGGTGGGGATTACGATGGCAATAGGTAATCTTGCTTTCACTTAACATAAAACTAAACTAGCAGAAATGGCAGGGACGTTTCAGGACAGGAACCTTATTTTTGGATGGCTTTGATGTCCTTCAGTACAAGTAGTCCTTTTTAATAAGTTGTAAGACAGTGACAAAACACAGAAAAGAGAAATAAGCACACAATGCCCACTCTTTAGTTCATATTAAGTAGTTTAGTTGATCTGGTCCTAGATTTGCCAGTGTTAAGTAGATAATTTTGCTTACTTTGTAGTAGATTTTTATGTATTCAGAGATTTCTTCTCTGTGATGGCAGGCTGAAGTTTTGCCTTTACTTCTCTTTCATTGTTTTAGGAGGACAGACACAGATACTTGATGCTGGGTCAGAGATGTTTCTTTCAGGGCCAGAAGTTTGGACTTCTTTGGAGGTTTTCCCTGGATAGTAATCACTTTTCTTCATTTTTCAACCTTTAAGCATCACACACTTTTGGGCATTTTAATATTTGCCACATACTAATGCTGAGTATGGATTTTCTTTAATAGCCTTTTTTTGATGATTTCATGTAGTTTTACTAAAGATGAATATTCTTTCTATGGATTGATTAACCAGTGAATGCCGCAATAGCAAGTTGTAAACTTTATTTTTTTTTCAATTTATTTGTTGCTTTCCTTTTTAAACCCATTTATTGAGCTTATGTCACCTGAAAAAATGCCACCTCCTTTGGCCTGTCCCGTTGCAAATGAGAAGTAACAACTGTGTGAACGTTAACCTCCTCTGCTTTACCTTGGTTACAGCTTCTGGAGAGACTCCTTCAAAGCAGAAGGGATGTGCAGCAGGGCTGTAGACATCTAATGGAGCCTTGCCTGGCTGCCTGGGGAGCCCTGGGAATGAGGGCTGGGATGGGACAGGATCGATCGCCATAAGTGTGTGGGGGAGGGAGGGGACAAGGCTAAAAATGCTGGGGAGGTAAAAGAGCTTTTTAAATTAAGGGTGCTGCTGGCACAGGAACAAATGGATATGGCTATCAAAAACCTTTGGTTAGAAATTCAAAACATCCCCGCTCATCCAGAAAAGCCTCCCAGAGGGAGAATTATGGAGGGAAAATTATTAACAGATTTTGAAATGAAATTTGAGTGATTTATAAAAGGATTAAGGGACATGGTTTCCTGTATTGGTAAGAAACTGCGTTCGGCATCCACAAGATTCCTTCTCTCTTTAGAGACTTTAACTGTACTTCAACATGATTGAATAATGTAGAAGTTAATTTTGCATTTCCCCTTTAAAATCTGGTATTAATACTTGTGAATCTATGAATATGGAGTATAACTAATGAGATTTCTGTGTCACTTTTCTAGCTGAAAATAACCTCTAAATGACATACTGTCCGTCTGGAGAGCAAAGGAAGGTAGGAATTGTGCAGAAGGGAGTGGTGTTCCTGCCGATGGTGCAGCCTTGCTGGGGAGAGCAGCTGAGGCTGCTGCTGCTCCTTTCACTGCCTGATTTCACTCCCCGAGCCCCCAGTGACTGCCGTTTGTGTCAGCGGTACTCAGAGGAGGGAGTTACTGGCCTGTGCTCTGCAGTGTGAGTGAAGCTGAGTTTGAACGGGCTCTGGCTGCTCTGCAGCGCAGCCCCGGGTGCTGAGGCTCTCTGTGACACTGCTGGCACGGAGACAGCGCCGAACAAAGCTCCCGGTGCCTCTGCAGCACTTCCCTGCTTGCTCTTTTCTGGGGTGGTGAAAGTGGATGTGAGAGCGAGATTGGTGCAGTTGCTGAGTGCTGAGTGTAGTGCTGGTGGTTCCCCTGCTCCAACAGTTTAGATTTGTGTTAAATCGTAACCCACCTTCTTTGCACTTCTGCTGCGTGCTATATGTGGAGTGTGTAAGAAGGTCTCACTCTTGCTGATCTTACGAGTGAAATCATTGAACTGTTCATTGATGATGTTTTATGCTTGTTTTATCTTCCCTTGCCTTATTACAGTAATGTTACAGTAATTTTCAGATGTCTTTAAAATTCACATCTCTTGTGTTTGTGTATCATTAATGAGTCTCCTTTGCTGCACGTTTCAATTCAGTCAGTGTTACAGAAGAGGGGACTGAAAATGGAACCAAGTGTTGATCCTTCCTCAGTGGTAATTTTGTTGGATATTAATCGGTAACTTGTTTTGGATTGACACACAATTATTGATCCCTGGATTTAATAGAATAAAAAATGTGAAGCAAAAGGCACGAGAAGGAACACGCAGAGCAGTCTGTTCTCTGAGCGAGCGGGGCCGTGACTCCGACACTGCCGCTCAGTGACAGGGTGGGTGCCAAGGGTGGCTGTCGGTGCCACGTGCGGGTGCTGGAGGTGCTGCTCCGGTGTCAGGGAGCTGCTGGGATCACGCTGTACATCTTCATTAGCCAGGCAGGCTCAGCAGCCTCGTGTTTCCCATGAGCTGTGGCCGGGCCATAATTAACCTCGTGAACCCGGATTTGTAACAGAATGTAAAATCAGCTTAGGTTATCAATTACAGTCACACTCCATTGATAGCTGCCAAGGAGAGCTTCTTAGGAAGAAAAAGACATTATGATTTGCTCGTTTCCTCAGAAAGTAGCAAAAGATGTTACAATTCATTAAATCATAAATATAAATAATAGCTAGTCCACAGATTTAATATCACGTGATTTTGGTGCATTACTCACAGGTCATGGGCCAGCACCATGCCTGTCATTAGCAAGGCTCACAAGTAATTTTATTATAAAACTGAATTAGGAAATCTTTTATAAAAAGAAATTAATGCTCTTTAAAATGAGGGAATTTTATCAGTGTTTCGAGTTTTTAATGAAATCATTTTGATCTATGTTGCAAACCCTTAACCCTTCAGTATGTGGAAAACTAGTTTTACATAATTCAGGGACTTCAGAGCCCAAATATTTGTTGTAACTTTTAAGCATAATCATGACTTAAAACCAGTATTTGAGATTATGATCAGTTGAGTCTATCAACTGCTCTCAACTAAACTGAATTTATATCTTTTTAATACTGATCAATGATAATTCTTTATAGCTACTCACTGTCTTACATGCAAAGCAAATGAGAATCTAGTTAGATTTAATTTTTTTATTGTTACACGGTACTGTATGAATATGCAGAGTATTTTTAAACAAATTTTTTACATTTGTTTTTCCTGTAATGTACTTCATTCATCATAAAAATGAATGAGATTATCAGTCAAGGACTGACTGCTTTTTCTTAGTTTGATTGCTACTGTCACCAGTGTTTTACAAATCTGGAAGGATTTCCCTTTAAGAGTAGTTTTTCATTATTATTCTATAAATACAGACAGTAATTTATCTGTCCACCCCTGCAATATCTTATGATAGAGGAAAAAATCCTATTACATGTCTGTAATATATAGAAGATCTTTAGTATGCACTTCAATAATTCTTATTCGTTCTTTTCTCTTGTTAGTATTGAAAATTTGATTTTCAAGCCCACTTAAACAAATAAACACAGAATTACTAGAATATGTCATCTTTGAAAGGCAATAAATGTTATTTTCTTGAGAAGACTCGTGACATACTTGTGGTCTTTCACATATTACTGTCTTTACCTGCTAACGGTACCCACAGTCCATGCATGAGCAATCTTTTCTTAAACTTCCCTTCATCTTTTTCTTTACTTCATTTTCTGTAAGTACGGATTTGTTAACTGGTTGCGAGATACTTCAGTCGTATTTTTAATTAAGGCTGTCCATCAGCAGCCAAGGAAAGGACCTTTAGGATGCCATTTGTCCTCACAAGGAGGGAGCCTGATAAAGTTGGATGTTTTTTTACCGGCCCACAATTTAAACAAGGTCTTATTTAAAAAAAAAAAACAAACATGAACCTTGTGTTAGCATAGTCCATCCATGGTACATGAATTCAAAATGTTATATTTCTTTCTGTATCCTTACTTGTTAGATTTGGGAAAACAAATTGTAATTAATTCTCTTTAAAGAAATTGCTGATTCCTATGTGGAAGATAGGAAAAACACCTGAAGTATAAAATTCAAGTAACATAAATTTTTGCCTCAAAAAGAAAACCAAACCAGAAAATTATTTAGCTGTGTTTTCAGCAGGGTTTAATGCTGTCCGTTTCCATCGCAGCGGTTGGCAGAAGCTCCCTGCCCACTCGGAGTGGATTTTCCTGGCGGCAGCTCTGGCCCCTGTGTTGCTCACAAGGGCAGCACGGTTGGCACGAGGCGTGGCAGGGTTTTGTGTGCAAGCAGAGGGGTGTGCTGGGCTCCCAGGGAATCAGGATTTGTTAGTTTGGATTTTATGTGTCTGTCAGGAGTCCTCGAGGGCTGTGCGCAAGCACTGACAGAGGATTGCCATCCCCAGGTGCAAGGGCAACAAGAGGCACCCAAATTCAATTCTGAATCTTTGAAACCAATTCAAAAATACTTTATTACCTGTTGAATTTCTTTCTCTGTCATCCCTTTCTGTCTTCTTCTGTCCTTCTGCCGAACAAATGACTTTGTAATATATTTGCTAAAAGATTCTGAAGAGCTGCTTGAATAATAGTTTAAGGTGCAGTGTTAATTATCCCCCTCAAACACATTTGTACATAGGTGATAACTGAATTATACAAACAAAACCCTTCCAGTTTCTTCTTTAGCTTATGCAGAGACAAGCTCAGAATCTTGGATAACAGGATTCCTTAATGTGGGTTTGGGTTTTTTCCCCCTCACATCTTGATTAGGAAAGGGAAAGTATAAGTATATAAAATACAAACTAGGCTTCCGTATCTGAGCAGCATTTTCTGGATCGTGCTTCTGCAACAATATTTAGGATACAGGAATGGAAAAGCACATTGGCCTAATCCTTGGAAACTGAGTATTATTAATGCCATGGAAATCAGCAGAAGCTGAAAATTGGCTTCCTTAATAATAGGATTTCTTCTCTTGCATTTGGAATCTAAAAAGTTCTTTAATTCTCAGGTTTATCATTTCACACTCTTAAAGTTCATTTCTTCCCTCAATCTGAGGGTGATTTATGGTTGCTCTGTTATAGATGAAGTAGTTTCATCTTTCAACCTCACAGCATTTTCTCTAGCATTTCTATCACTTAAGACCTGGATTCTCAAAATAAAGGTGAGAGAAGATGAATGTGTGTATGGAAGAACTCTCAACTGGACCCACCCCCAGGTATCTGAAACTTTGCAGTTCTCAAAGTTTAATGAATGTTTACTGTGCTCAGCAGAGCAAATCTGAAAGGTCAGATGAAAACTGAAGGTATTATTCCACCGAGTTTCATCACTGTGCCACTACTGGTATTACAGAAAAAAAACCCCAAAAAAACCTAAAAATCCTCAGGTCCAGAAATTTGTGACTGATGCTGTGGTTTTGTGCTGTGTAAAGAAATCTGAATCGACCTGCTGATCAAAAGTGGCATTATCTGATTAAAGGGAAAGGGGAAAAAACCCAACTTTAAACTCTCAAGCAACTACTTCAGTCAGTATTAACTCTGCACCTGTAATTCCATGTGGCCAATTCCATGTGCACTGCTCCTGGGTGTTCCTGCACTGGGAGCTGCACTGTCCCTGCAGAATGGTGCCACCCAGCACAGAACTGTGAACGGGGCTCTTTGGGTGGGCATGTTTCCTTTATTTGCTCCTTCACAATAGACTTATTAATCATCAGTCATCATTTCTGACATGCTTGAAATATATTTGCTGGCTTGGTTAAAAAAACTGTGTTCTGTTGTAGAAGATAGTGTGGAAAAATCAATGAGAGAGTTCTGCGTCTGTGAATTGTCCCCTTCTGGCTGGGCCACTGGCTTCACTGTGCACTGAAAGGGACATACACCCAACATAACCTAAACAGAACTTACTGTTCTGTTGGAACAGGGATGTTGGAGAGTTCAGTCTGCTCTGGAAATCAGAGGAAACCCCATCACTGAGAAGATGCTGTCTGAGCATGCAGCTCCTCTGTTCACAGGCTCTGCCTTACAGAGGGTTTTGTTACAGGCATGTCTTCAAAGCTGTATAGGAGGACTTAAAAATATTTTCATCCTGCTCTGATTCTGCTCTCGAAGCTGAGGGGTACAAGGTGCAGGATGGCGTCAGTTCTGATTGCCCTCTGTTGGCATCCCCCACTGCCAGGTCTGAGGTCCAAGGTGTGCCCCCACACCCAGCAGGGCCCTCCCAGCTGGGAAAGCATCTTTCCTGATGTGCAGCTGGCGCTGTGACTGCGTTACATCTGCCTGTCATTCTGAGTGAATGAAAAAGGGAAGGTCCTGAAGCATATTTAACTTAGAGGTACTCAGCTGTAAATGGCCCAATGCACTGTGTATCTACCTTTTTCTAGTGAATTTTGGGACTGCTTCACAATATTCTTTAGCTGTCCCCTGGTCTGGATGATGGCTTCAGTGGGTGTGTGTCTTACCCAGTACTAAACACGCACTCATTCCCAGTGATGTACAGGAGCAGCAGTGTTTTGTAAGCCAGCGAGGGTGCTTTGCTCTCCTCAGGTGGTTGGCACACAGGGGGATGGACACAGGCAGACCTGACACACCTTCCTGCCTGGCTGGGCTATTCTAGCATGGCTTTTTTGGGTCTGTGTGTTCCTTTAAAGACTCCGAGACACGAATACATGCAAATAAACTGAGTGTAAAAGCAGTAGGTGGCTGCGTAAGCAGGAGACAATGTCCTGGGTTCGGTTTGCGGCGGGCAGAAGGCGGGGATCTGCCGCAGCCCCTCTCAGCCCGGTGCTGTGAGGGCCGGTGGGAGGCACGGGCGGGTGCTGGCGGCCTCGGTGAGCAGCGCGCCCCGGGAGCGCTCTCCCTGCTCCGGGGGATGCTGAGAGCAGCTCTCTGTTACTGCTACACGGGGGCCGCGGTTTCCTTGCTGCCTGCGCTCGCTGAGCTGAGAGCCGAGCCCAGGAAAGCTGGGATAATGAGCAGAGCAGTGCAGGGAGGTGATTGATGATCCCTGGTTCTGACAGCTCGAGTGCCGAGATTCCCAGGGTATCCGAGCGCGGCATTAGCATGCTGACAGCTCAGCATTTAGGACATTATGGTAATTTATCCTGCATATGCTGTCACCTGCACTGTCAGAGTTTCTTTTTAATGATGGTATAACTATTTTGTTTGTTTGTACTGCATTCTTTTCATTTGGCTAATGTCTCCTCATTAGATTGCACCTAGTAAATGAGAGTAATTAAGTGTTTCCTATAGCTCAGATGCAATGATTAAGTTGCAGAGTTGGTGCTGATTATGTTTTGTCATTTATCTCTATTAATCTGAGAATAATCCAGATGATAAACACATGTAATTTTTTTAGCTAATGTTCAATAGATGAAATTTATGGCTTCTCAATGGAGCCAAACAATAAGTGTGTATTTATATACGAATAGTAAGTTATTGTACTTGTATTTCTGTTAAATAAACATAAAATTATCTGTGCAACTAAGAAAAAAAGTGGAAAATCTACTGAATGTAGAGATTCTCACTTTTAAAAATGCATTTGTATGTGGAAAACTACTATTCACAATTCACAGTTCAGTGACTCTCTTTATTCTGCTTTCTCAAATATCTCAGAGATTCCTGTGGTGATATTTCTGAGGATTTTTTCCTGCAGTTATTGTCTGTATTTGTTACTATTAATTCTAGAATACAAATTGCATCTCTGGTACTGAAATGTAATTTTCATATAAACACTTCCAAATTACTCAGTTTAAAAACAAAAAACCCCACTAATACATCAAATTAAGCGCCTCACAGCAATTTGTAAATCTTTATCTAACTTTCAAGCTGTAGATAGACATTGAAAAAATAACTTGAGCTATTTCTTCAACACAAAGTAGCAATAATTAATTTTGATAAAAATAATAATGGCAACACTAGGAGCACCCTGAGTTATTTTAATGATGTTCCTTTGTTTTCCTGGCTCTATGAGCTTCCTAGTACATCCCACTGTGATGTGCTATTTCTAAACATATTTACTATTTATAAATATATCATTTACTATTTCTAAATATATATCTTGAGAAAGTCAGACATCGTAGCCTCATAATTGTGTGGGATTTATACATCAAAATTCTGATTATCTTCGAAAGTAGCAGCTTTTGTGTGTCCTCAGTTAATAAACTGCTTTAAAATGGCAGTTGGGACAGCTGTCGAGGGACAGACCCCAGGCCAGTTGGAGCTTTCTGTTAAATGTGTATAAAGAAATGAGGGGGAGAGTTTCCAGGTGTGCCCACTGCCCGGTGTTCCTGCCCAGCGTGGGCATGCTGTCTCTGTTGTGCCTGGGTGTCCCCGTGGTGGCAGAGGTGCTGCTGTCCCCGAGTGCCCCGCGGCTGCTCCGCTCGCCGAGGGCTGGGTCACGGTGGGTCCCAAACACACGCCTTGCTTTGGGGCACTCCTGTGAGCTGGACCACTGCTTCTTCCTCGATGGTTTTCACGGAACAGCTCCTGGGCCCCTCTGCGGGAGTGTCTCCCTGGACGGTGCCGTGCAGTTCCATTCCGGTTCCTTGAGCTCGGAACCACCCTCGGAGCCCCGGGGCCTGGCTGGGTCCCCTCGGGCTGCTCGGGGCACTGCCCGTGGCCGTGGCCATGGCCAGCCCCTCCAGGCTGGCCAGCCCCTGCCGTGGCCATGGCCAGCCCCTCCAGGCCCGGCCACCTCTGCTGCTGAGGAGGCAGCTGCTCTGAGGGTCCGGAGCTGGGCTTTGTCCAGAGGGACTCCGCAACGCTGTGAAGACTGGTCAATAAAATCACTCAGATTTGTCATTTGTCCCTATTTTCAGGTGCTCCCACCCTCATCCCTTGAAGAGGGGGAGACTGGGTTTGAGCTACAGGGGAGCAGTGATTCCAGCGGGAGTTGGACACGGAAAGCTGTGGTGAGATTGAGTGTGGTGTGGCAAAGACAGGTGGAACACACTGGGCAGGAGAGCTTGGCATGGCCCAGCCATAGCCCACAAATGTAGGGGTTTCTTCGGTTTGTGCACATTTGTTAGGTTGGCTGAGATTTTTCCAATATATCTTCTAGATGAGTACGCAATTATTTAAGGTTCAATTTTCATTTTTTAATACATAAAATCACATTATTTATACAGCTCAGTAGACTTCTAGCTTGAATTATGTGTTAATCAGATCAAATTGTTGCTCATTAGAATTTATTTGCTTCCTAAGAACATCAGTTTTAGGGCATCAGCATTCTTTCTGGAAAAGCAAATACTCTGTTCTGTTTATGTGGGTCAGTCCTAGAGTAGCTGCTTAATATCCCATGTCTGGAATTCAGTTGTCTTTTCTCTTGGGTGGGTCAGGAAGGCAGTTGAAGCAGGCAGTGATGGCTGCTGGGCTTTCATTTCTTTGTGACTGGTAAATGAAACACATGCAGCCTCACCAAACTACATGACTAATGACAACCTCCAGTGGCTCCTGCAATCAAAGATTAATTTGCTTTATCAAGTTTAAAGAATAGTAGGTGATAAATCATGTCAGAAAGAAATAATCAGTGGCAGGCTGATGTTCTTTTGCACAGTGGAGGACAGGTGCAATAGAGGATTCATCTGCCATAGACAGTTAATTTTGTTCTCATGCTGATGTGTTAATTTTTATTTAGTTGATTTTTAAGTCAAATGGGATGCATTGTCAACTAATATTTCTACCTAAAATATATAGTATTGGTTTTTAGCTCTAAAATTAAACATGTTTTGAGTCTATCACTTGCCATCAAAATATTTTCCACTTAATTCCTTTAATAATTGATGGATATATTTCACTCCCATTGGGTTTGCTGTCTTGGAGCACAGCTTAATGTGGACAGGAATAAAAATATGCTGTACGTATCTAGTGCATACATAATATATTTCTTTTCCCCGCTGTTGATTGTTGTTCATCCAGATCTCCTCTCCTGTTCTCCCTGCGGGAGAAGGCTGGTGTCAGTCCCAGAGCTGCCCTGGTGCTGCAGCTGTTCTGGGTGCTGGCCCCTCCGGGTGCGGGGCAGTTGAGGTTTGGCCCGTGCAGGACTTGCTGCCACCTCCTCCCATCCACCGGGCGCGGCACAGGAGGGAGTCAGCTCTCCCTGCCTCTCACTTAATGAACCCATTCAGAGACTGCAGCTCTGTCACTTCTGCAATTACTGAATATAACCATCCCAATAAAATCTGCAGTTAAAAAAATACCGTTGTGGTGTGCCATGGCATAGCATGACACTGACTGACCCGCATTTATTGTGAATCCTGGTGCACACAGAGCAAGGGCTGCAACTGTTTGCCTCTCAAGGAAAATCCTGTGCTGACTTAGTGCTCCAGCTGCAGTTGATTGTTGACCATTTTCAGTCTGTATTTCAGTTAAACCATAACATACACCATACACCACAAACCATAACAATAACATATTTGGCAACAATGTTTTCTGTGCGTAAGAGAATTTTAGTAATGGAATAATGTAGATAATGTAAACTTCAGTCCTGCCTAGCAATGTGTGTAATTTCATACCAATATGTGAGCCCTCTAGTGGCATTCTGAGCGCTGGAAGCGTGGCTGGCAGGGTACGGGGTATGGGGGGTGCAGGGTGTGCAGGGTGTAGGGGGTGCAGGATGTAGAGAGTGCAGGGTACTCTCGGAGAGCTGGGCATGCACACAGGGCAGCACTGCCCTCCTGGGACAGCAGGAACTCGGCTGCTGCCACGGCTTCGGGTAACCAAGGGACTTCCCGGGAATCCTTTAATTTTGTAAGGAGAAAAATGGAAAAAGGAACCAGCTCTGGTAGCTGGCTCTTGCACATACAGTAAATGGGCTTCTCAGGACCCATCCGCCCCAGCTGATCATATTTAGATCATCAAAGGCAACACTTACTGTGTATATATTAAAAGCTACATTGCATAAAGATTAAAATATTTTTTAACCCTTTTCTTTTGAAACAAAAGAAAAAATTTTGCAGGGAGGATAAGCTTGACAAAAGTAGATCTTAAGTAAGCCATTAGAAATTTGGTGTAGCTGCTGGGTGTCCACAGGCAGTTCTGTTAAATGTGGTTTTTTGGAATGGTGGAGTCCCCACCCTCCTGCTGGACACTGAATTTGGGCCATTGGCCTGTTGGTGCAAGGGCCGAGCAGGGAGAGGAGAGGAGAGGAGAGGAGCGTGGTGGGTTCTGTGTCCTATCAGCAGGTCTGTCTCTCCCCTGCGCCATCTCAGGTCTGTGCTGCAGGCTGGCCTGGGCACTGGCCTCAGAGACTGCCTGGTGTTGAGTCCTTAGCCCTGCTAAAGCAGGAATGTCCAGGGAGTCCTGAAAGCACAGCTGTTTAAAAACTGTCCGCCCTCTCTTTCTATTTAATTTTGTTCTTAGTTAATGCAGATTTCTGAAATGATACAGCAATGCTGCTCTGGTGGATTTGTGCCGTTCTGCTGCTGCTAGAAAGCTGAAAATACAGATTAATCCTCCAGTAAGGCCTGGCTACTTGTCAGTCTGCATTTAAGGTAGGAGGGAAAAGGAAACCACATTTTACTTATTTGTGTGAAATCTTCAACTACTAAAAAATTTATATTTACCTTTCTTCTGGCTCCCAATCATTAACGTAAAAGTATAACACATGAATTAGTGATTAAAATAATTCTCAGAGCAAAAGCTTCAATTAGAATTAAATTTGAGTTAACACCAATGATTTAAATTTAAAACTTACAACAGTTAAAACAGAACTCCCTTAAACTGAGTGTTAAAAGGAAAGATAAGCATATCACTGAGCCAGGCTGTGTGTCCTGAGTGCTGAGCAGGGGGGAGATCAGCTCCCTGACCCACTGGGGATGCTCTGTCCCACCCTGCTGCTGGTCTCTGAGCACCCTGCTGGCTCATTTAAAGGCCATTCAGATGTTCAGGTAAAAAATGCCTTTAGAGCCATCCTAAATTACATTGTGATGCTGATGGAAGGAAGAGAAGTACTTAGAGATGCTTCTTGAAAAGCACAGCACTCTGAGCCGAAATCGCACATCGGCTGTACCTGTGGAGTGTCGCACGAGTGCTGCTCATTCCCACCTCTGCCGATGCCAGAGCTTAGTGTCTCCTCAGACTCCGGGGTTTAGAGTGTGATGCCGGCTGGGGCTGGAGATCATCAGCCTGGGCCTGAGATCATTCCGGCTGGGCCTGTTTTATTGTGATGTTACTCTTGCACAAGTCACGGCTCACTCTTAATACGGTGATGGCTCCGGGAATAGATTTGGGGAATGAGGTGAGAAGAGTCTGTGTTTGTCTATTTGGGGCCAAAAAAGAAGAATATCCCCCTCTCAATTTTAATCTAAAATTTTGTAGCTAAATTAAGACATTTCATGCCTTTCCTTCAGCAGTCTTTAGGAATACAACTCATCATAGCAGCACTTTCACCCCAGAAAAATATCTGTAGCTGTCTTCAAGTTGATAACAGATGAGTGAAGATAGGGAGTAAATAATAGTATGGAAAGTCTTCTTGTTTGAACATATTTTGCCAAAAGCACTGAATATGAAGTTGGGTGAGAGAAAGGAGAAACATTCCCTGAGTATTACTGGCGTACTTTGTGATGACTTAGTGGAACACCTTGCGGCCAGCTGTCGCTCTTGTTCACAGGTGTTCTAAAGCTGTCACACCTCTGTTTCTCTCACACAACAAAGTCAGGAGCTAATTCATTGTTAATTGTTGAATGTTCTTTTTTATAGTACCCAGTGATGTCCCAGGAGCCGTGTGGCTTCCTTAGTTTCTTATGTGTTCAAAAAATGATAGAGTCACAACCTGAATATTTAAAGCAGTATGACTTGGGTTCATCTGTGGACTGTTTGAACTTAGGAAGGCTTGGGGTTTTTTTCCACTTATGAAAAAAGTGTGTTTCAGTCAAAACAAAAATGAAAATAAACATTTTCTCCGGAGCATCTGGTTCAGGTTTGTGTTAGACTTTGGCAGTGTGTGGTGAAACAGGGTGTGATTTTCGTACCTAATTGGATTAGTAGAAGGCAGAATAACTGGTGCATCTCTGTGCATCTGCACAGGAAGGAGCAGTGATAAGCTGTCTCACCCAGGCAGTGTGCAGGCTGGGGCAGTGGAGACTGTTATCTTGTCTATAACCATTTTCCATATCCTGAAATCAAATTTGCAGAACAAACATCATTTGGGCTATGCTTCATATTTCATTAGAGACGCGCATCCTCGCAAAATTATTTTTATTGGACTATGCAGAGGTCTTTCTGACATTTGCTTTTGTGTGCTTATAGAGTAATCAAAAATGTTAGTAATGTCCTGATATGGATCTGTTTCACTTACAGGAATATATTTTTAAAGTACACTTTTCAGACTTAAATGCACTTTTGTTAAACATCAGAGGAAGGCAAACATTTTCTGTCTTCTTCCACTTGCCCTTCTTCTGGAGCAAGGAGGGGAAAAATACCCCAAGTATTTCAGTGATGTGTTTCACACAGGTTTCATCCATATCATCTTTGTTGGAAGAGTTGGTAGTTGGCATCAATTTGGATCAAAAGAACTGCAGTTAGGAAGGCCATGAGGAAGGTTCCATATTATTTCTCCAGAGCATTCTCACTACTGACGAGTTGTTTCTTGAGGCATGTAGCTCTATTGAGAAAGACGTCTTCTGGGAACAAAAGTTTTATTTCTGAAGCAGGGTTTTATATCAATTTAAGTGTTAAATGATTTGTATAGATATCATCTACACAATAATGTGGCTGATCACAAGATACATAAAAGCTTTACTATGTAAGTCAATATAAAATCATATTCTTTTAGATTTTACAAGCATGTGCCCAGAATCTGATGATTTAACTAACATTAATAGAATAGGCTGTCTTTGAATGAGCTCTTAACAGCACAAGTCCATTCCAGTTTATGCATTTTCTTAAATAACCAATTTCTGCTGAATAACAGTAACATTTAGATTGTTATTTCTTTATTAACGTAATCATCTCAATATGCGTGCTAAAACTATATGAACTAAAAATTTAGTTTTGCAGTATCTCAGAAGATAAGGGTGAGCCAGCAGCACCCTTCCAGCTCACTGGGCTTCTGAGGTGCTTCAGATTCTCCAGCTGTTGAGAGCAGCTGTGTCTGATGGCATCTGTCATCTTTGCATAGACGAGATTATCGTGTTCGTTAAGGAGGTCGGCAGAACCAACCAAAGTATTGCCCTGTGCGTTATTAAAGACTGTTGGTGTCAGTCGTGCTGTGAAAAGAGGGCAGCACACGAGGCCAGGGTGCCCCTGCAGACGCTGTGGCCGCGCTGCCAGGCGAGCCCTGCAGGAGCCAAGGCGTGCGTAGGACACGGGGCTGGGGCACCTGCAGCTCCTGGCTGGCTCCTCAGCAGCAGCCACCTTGTCCTCCACTGTGTTCACTGCTGTGTGCCTCATTCAGCTGTGGGGTGAGAGGGCCTTTATTTACTGTGCCCTGCGTTCTCCTCTCTTAGCCGGGTGACAGCCTGCGTTTCTCCTGCCAGGGCCAAGGCAGGCTCCCTTTCTCTGTGCACAACTTTAGGGTGTCACCCCTTTGTTTCTGACTTTAACCTCAAAGGCTCCATCTGAAGCTTCCCACGTGTTACTGAGAATAATCACTGATCAAGATTCTTGACCAATTTTGATTGATTGGTTTCATTAGTTTTTATTACTTTTGTAAGCTTTTCGATAAATACTCACATAACTATAATTCTGCTCCCTGCTGGTGATCCAGAGTGGGATCTATTGCTGTGTTATCTGTACAGTGTATTTGTGTTTGGAATTTCTTGACTTATAGTATGCTCTGTCAAATTTTGGCTGTATTTTTAGTTGCTTAATTTCAGCAAAAGCTTAGGATTGACAACTTTCTCTTCAAATTATACTTCTCAAATACTTTGTGTGCTCATAGGTCAACCTAAGCTCTTGCTTGATTTCAGTGTCCTGTGTTTTAGCTTAAATTCTTGGGTGAAATTCAGAGTTGATGAATTTTCAGTGTCTGAGTATCACTATGTGTTTTTATATTTAAAAATACCTGCAACTCCTCTTGAAACAAAGTGTTGTTTTTAAGGGTCTGTCCTATTAAATTCTCTTTCCACTCTGCAGCACTTTGAGGGCTCCTGTTCCTCAAAGGACCGTCCTGGTACAGACACACCAGGCTTCATTCACTTGTTATTCTCCACCATCTTAAAACTGCACCAATATTTCATCCCCACAATTAGACAGACTAACCTGAATTAGGAAACCACAGGCTCCACTTTGTTTGTTGTCCTGGCCACCTGGTTTGTTAAACCTTGTTTTTGTCTGCTTTACATAAGGAATGTCTTTGTCTTGGTGTTTTAGCCACTGATGCAAAATACATAAAATACAAGAAAACACATATTGTCAAAGTAAACCTAGGATTAAAGGAGTGGGAAAGTGTCTGGAAACTATTTCCCATCTCATTTTGCATCAAGCAGTGCTTGGCCAGAGTGAGAGATGTGCCCCACAGCATCTCAGTCCAGCGTGATGGATGGCTGTGGGGGTGCTGGGCTGTGGGAGGAATTCCTGGTCCTGCCATCTCCTACTGACATGTCAGGGGTGTTGTCCTAGCAGGGAACAGCGTCTTACACGTTCTTGTGGGTAGGGAGTTGGGGTTTGTTTTCGTGCTCAATTAAAGTACTGCCATTTTGGAGCTACAGAGGGAAAGTTGTGTGAGCAAAGCAAAACCAAAGCTTCAGAAGCTGTAAAAATCACTGAGAGTGGAGGAAATAATATTACAACTACACATCTGAATTTTAGACGCATGATGATATAGAGACAATTAAAAGGAATGTAAAGCTTAGTTTAATGGTTTATGAGAATCAGATTGTAAGGAACAAATTCATGAAAATAGTTGAGCACATCAGCCTAAAAATAATGCAGATGGAAAGGCAAGGACAGTGCACCTCAGTGCTGTGTGCCATCAGCTGTGAGGGCTGGGCAGGCCATGGAGCAAAAATATTTAAGAGCAGTTCAACGAGCTTAATAGGTATGTCTAATTTAAAACACTTCTTGGAGAGATGCATGATGAAATAAAACTGCAGGGTTTTTTTGTTTTAAATCTGTCTTAACAAAGAAATGCTTTCCCAAAGCTTGATACTTTGTTTAATTAAAAATACAAATCGTGGTTTGCATGGAATGTGCTGGAGAATTATTGTTTTATATTACAGTAATATGTTGCAATTATTATTGAAAACCTTATTTAATTTTTAGATTCAGGTGTAAATCAGTGTTATCATGCAGTAATTGAAAAATGGTGCTCACCTTTTTTTCCTGAAGGTATCTTGAAGGGCATTAATTAAAAATGCGATTTATTTTAAAAATACTTTCACCTGAACTGCTGGTGCAAATTTTATGTTTAGTTATGTGAATCTGTAGGAAAGCCTTAAAAAGTTACCTTTTGTTTAATCTCACGTGGAGCCCCTGGTTCATGCTTGTCTGTTTAATAAAGGGTCAGATTTTATTTACGTGGTTAAGTAGAACATAAATGTAGACACTTCACACGATGTACCATGTAAATGTAAGCCTTTGTAGTTACAAGTTTTTGTAGCTGGAGAATTGTTTTAAAAGGCATGTAATTTATTAGCTATCAGTAGCTGCTTTATTGCCTTGCCGCGCTGCAGTAATAAATAAAAGAAAGTGAGCTGATTTTACAAATGGCACACAAGGTGCACATTTTGTGAAAAAAGTCTTTTTTTAAAGAATTGGCATTAAATCCTTTTTTGTGATGACAAAGAGGCTAAGAGTGCAAACTGTATTTTCTGTTTATCGAAAACAGAGTCTCTTTTTCTCGAGGGCGTTTTTTCCTATGATCATCAAGGGATTTCAAAAGCAATAAAGTGTGGAATCATTGTTCGACTTGAACAGTATTAAAACTTAGGTTTTAATTTCAGTGAAGTAATAAGATTTGAACCTGTCTCACATTACAGCACTGTAAGGCATTTAGCAATTGTATTTTAAAGGAGGTTTTTAAAATGCAGCTCACTTGAAAGCTAACTGTCTATCGAGTAATTAATAGTTTCTCTTCAGCACAGGCTGTTGTGAATCATACTAAGAAATCTTGGTTTTGTTAATAACAAATTAAGATAATTGTAAGGAAGTTAATTCCTAATTAGTTTAAACCTACAATCTTTTTTGCCCCTTTCTGAGATGGATTTTCAAATGAAGACAAAAGAATAGAGACTGAGGTTTCCAGTGTGATTTTCACCTTAGAACTGAAAAGGAATTATCCATGTTTACCTGTACATTTCAATAAACTGTATTTCTTGGATAGCAGTATATGTCAGCTTGCCTCTAAGCAGTGGTGAAGTATTTAATCTGTACCCATACTTTATAGCATTAATGCAATTTCTGTTTCAAAATTGCATGTTGAAGATAATTCTGCAGAGCTTCTCTCCTCTGTTCTGACACGGGGAACGCTGGGGTACTGGAACTCACTGTGCTGGGTTTGGCGCAGAATTCTCCGGGTTCAAACGGAAAATATTCCTATAGGGTTGGTTGGGAAAATGTGGGCTGATGAGAGCACAGCCATACCTGTGCATTTCCCTGCCGCCGGAAACGAGCAGGTGTGATTCTGGGAGGGGAAGTTTGGACACAGGTGCCCGTTCCAGGAGGCGCGGTGCCGGCGCGGGAGCCGTGAGCTATGGCCTTCCGTGGTGATTTTGAGCGGTAACTGCCTCCATTAGCCATCAGGTTTGTTTCTGTATTTTAGTAGATGGCCTCGACTGTAAATATTAGAGGATCTAAAATAAATCAACATATTATCCTAAGGATACAAAACGTAAGAGCTATTTGCGGCTGGGAAGCCGTGACAGATAGTTTGGATGAGGCAGATGATTGCCCGCCTCTCGGATCTGGCTCCCATTGCTGTGCCTGCAGGCAGTGTGGTGTTATAGTTGTATATTGATGTCAGGGTTACTACTGAGTGGCTAGCAATGACAGATGTCTATAATTAGAGGCAATGCTGCCAGTATTTCAGAGGAGCCGGCCTATGTTGAACAATTATCTTATTTCTGGCTTGCCAAAGAGGGTTGTTCAAATTGCTGGTATTAGCTGTGGTGGCTGTAACACCTCTGCTTATGCCCTGGGATAAATGTGCAAAAACACTATCATGTACAACCCTGGTGTAAAACCTCTTCAGAAGACGTGATCCTGCTAAATTTCATGTGCTTAAGGCTTGATATGGAGATGCAGAACACTTGCAGTGATGTTAGTCACTACAGTGGAATAGTTTTGGATACAGAAATTTTAGAGCTATACTAAGCAGCTCTGATTTTTATTTCCTGTTTTTAAGTGCCAAACTGATGTTGATTCTTTAGCGTTGGGGTTTATTGCACACAAGTACACTGAGTGGGCCACTTATTTAGATACAGTTAAGCATCTGAATGAAATTTAGCTGCACACTTGTAATAGTTATAGGGGCAAGTCAGAGTGTCAATTACTGCTATTCAAGTACCTATAATTCTGTATCTTTTGGAGTGTTCTGACTGGCACAGATCTACTGTTGTAACTGCACAGCAGTGCTTCATTTCAATCATCGAGGATTCTAAACCAGCATTTTGGCTTATTGTTAAGCAAATCCTTGACTGCATACATGGCTTGAATTTCTGCAGTGCAGTGTATAGCTCTGATGGAAAGTGCAGCCCAGAACTGTGCTTCGAAAGCTAAAAATCTTCTGGAAGATGTTCAAAAAGTAACAGCTGTTGATAGTATTTCTGTTTGCACTATAGTATTTGTTCTTTAAGTCCTGAAGGGGGACACAAGAGACAGTGGAATTAAAACTCTCTAACAGTGCTTCACAAAAATGAAAGTCCAAACAAGACTTTTAAAGCTAAGCATCCTTTTAACTAATGGCTAACTGAAAACCTGGCAGATAAACCCATTTCTTTTTTCTTCTTCTTTGTTTTTCACAGAGAATACTTCTCATGCTGCATCAGTAATAAGAGCAGTTAGTTCATAGTAGGCCTCCTGTGTACGTTCAGCAGAATTGTGCATCTTTCTTTCAAGATTTTCAGAAAACATGGATTAAGAAAAGGAGAAATAAATAAATAAGTAAGTAAAAGCTGAGAGGTAATCACTGAAACAGTGATCAATTTCCATGTAAGAGAAGGTTTATTGCTGGCACTGTATGGGCATTTTATAGAGCAGGAAGCAGGGAGTTAATCACTCCGGCACCCCAGACTCCTCTGAATTCTCCAGCTAATGGGGAAGGACTGGGGAACAGGGCCTGGAGAACAGCCTTTGTGGGAACTGTTAATACCTCTTACTGTCTGAGCTTGTGATGACAGAGTATTTCAACAGACTAGGGGGGAAATAACATCCATAACAATGACTGAGCCACACGGCAGATTTACCCTATCCCCTAAAACAGAACAGTCAGTTATAATAACAGTCTCCTGATTTTTAAATGTTATGTTGTAGGAGGTCTCTTTCAGTTGAGGATAACTTTATGCAGTATTTTAAGCTAGGTTTAGAGGTAAGACAATAAATTGTACATATAATTTACATATTTGGTGTGGGTGCTCTGGCTGTTACAAACACGGGTAGCAGTGGATGGGAGAGCAGCCTACGTACAAAGCAGCTGAAAGCCCACCTGAATCCTCAGAGACCCTGTCTGAACTACCTGAGGCATTTCCCTGTGGCCTGTTTTGGAGAGTTTCTTCATTTAGAGAGCTTACTCTAAACCAGCAGATTAGCTCATCCTCTTGGTTTAGGCTCTGAGTTAAGAGCATTTTGAAATGTTACCTTTCAAACTGGTCGGGAGTGGAAGTGACCAAGGTTTTCCTCTGCTAAGGAGAGGAGATAAAAGCCAGGGCTTTTGAAGCCCTCAGTTTGATCAGGAGATAAAGATGAATGATCTGGCACCCTGATAGTCCAATTAGGGGATTCAGTTCCCATTTCCTGGAGCTGTCTGTGGGATGTGGAAGCTGGATTTTTGCTGTGTTATAATGGAGCTTTTAAGTGCTGAAAATTCAAAATACCTGAGCGTGATTTAAAAAGTAGGGGAAATTACAAAATGTGTTGTGGCACTCAGTACCAAGAATGCCACTTGCCATTAGTCAGGGAGGTCGGGGTGGGGGGAGGGGAGAGGGTAGAACCCCGAGGCAATCGCCCCTGCCCTGCCTGGATTCCCAAAAAGCCCTGGGGACAGACGGACTCCCCTCCGTGTGCTCCGTGTGCTTCAGCTCTGCCAGGCTGGGGTAACTGTGCTGAAGGTCTGGTTTTGCCCTCACTGTTCATGACAAAATGCTTTAATGTTGCAGTGATAGCTCTCTGCAGCAAGGCCTGGAGAGCTTCAAGGAAGTTATAATATCTTTAGCATTTACGCTGTGCCTACGGGTAATAACTTTACTGTAATTTTCTGAAGATTCATTATCCAAAATCTTAATTCATTATAATAGCCCTTATGAAAACTATAGAAACTAACATTTTCTTGTGTTTTCTTATTTGCACAGTGTGAGAGATTCATTGCTCTGTTTTAATTTGTTTCATGGGGTGTGTTTGAGTACATTGCATACAGTGCTGTTATTGAATTTCTGTGGCTGTCATTACAGAGCCATACAACCTTTAGGAACTCATATTCTGAGCTTCCCAGTTCTGTAATCTGCTTCACATTTAAGAATTGATATAATTAGCTTCTTCAGAGTTATAATGATAGTGCCAAAAAGAGAAGACCTCCAAAGGCAAAGCAAAGTTAAACATATCTAACGCCAAAGAGTACGGAAGACAGGGAAATAAAGTTTTGGTGTGATTGCTGAATTATTTCTGTTTTCTTGGTCTGTACTTGCATGCAAGTATTTTGCTTTATTAAACATTGCTTCCACAGTTTTATTTTCTTGTCCTTTTGGGGTAGTTCAAGGAGTTGGGAAGTGTATGTTTATGTATCTTGAACTACTGATAAGCCCAGAGACTTCCCCATCCCTGGCAGTGCCCAAGGCCAGGTTGGACGGGGCTTGGAGCAACCTAGGGTAGTGGAAGGTGTCCCTGCCATGGGCTGGATGGGACTGGATGGACTTTAAGGCCCCTTCCAAACCTAATCTTTCTGTGATTCTATAAAATTTTCTAGATAATTAAAAAATTCCCTGGCACCAGAGCTTGTGAATCTGCTGTCTTCCTTCAGTGTCCTGATTCCACCGAGGTGGTTTCAACAGCACAAAGAGAAAAAAGAAGGATCCCTGGATCCTCTGCTTTCACGCTTGGTTCAGTATGTTTGAAATTGTTGCTGATTAGCGTTGAAGGTGTTTTGCTGGTCTGTTCTCCCTCTTCACTGCCATGGCCGCTGCTGTCACCTCCGAACGCAGCAGTGCCTGGGGGCTGAGCGCGGTGCTGCTCCCGGCTCCAGCATCGAGGCCTCTGGGCGGGCACCTGCGGCTGTGGAGCTGTGGAACATCGTAGCCTAGCGTTGCCCCTTCTGTGGATGTTCCCCCACGGTCACAGGTGTGTAAAAGGCAGCTGGGGATGCTGTGGTGGTGTTCTCCTAACCACCAGAGGTGTTCTCCTCTTAGCTGACACTTCTGGCCACACGTGGCTCAGTCACACAGCACTGTCTTGACACAGAATTCTTTTCTGAAGTTGTAAATCTTGCAGTTATAAGGATCTGGGACTCATTGTGTCGCTGTTTTCCAGGAGTTATGAACCAAGGGTTTCCTATTGGAAGCTGATTCCCTGCTCCTCACTGGAAGTGTCTGGAGGGCAGTGAGAGTGTGAGCCTTGGGCTTCTTGCTGGAAGGACAGGGGAGGTGTGGAGGGAGGGGCCCCGGGGCGTGCGGCTCTGAGTGCCGCAGCCTCTGCTGCCCTCACCCCCATGGCTCCCTGTAGGACCTAAGCAGAGGATGAGATCACTTCCACAGCTTTTTCTGACCCCTTTCAGCAGGGTTTCTCTCTGCCTTTTGAATATGTAGCACAGCCTTTGTTGTTGAAGTGTGTTTTATTATTATTATACGTCCAAAATGCTTTATCATTAATTTTTCATAGCGCTTAGAAGTCCAGGGGCATTGCATTGCTGTGGTGGGAGGGGATTACTTTTCTATTTTTATATGCTAAGAGCATGTGTGGGTTTTGAAAATGATTTTGAAGAAGGCGTTTAAAATATCATATTTATTTTAGCTCACGATTTGCCACACTATAGATGGGGTAGTTTTTATTGCGAGCGCTATATTCATGCTGACTTGGAATGACCCTGTCACACGTGAAAACAAATCAGATTGTTGCTGTTAATGAGCTTTTCAATTTACTATTCAGTGGATCAGATAAGTGGATTTAAGAGGTAATGATCCTGCTTAGCACTCAGGCTTGTCTGTCAGATCCTAGTAGTGTGGGAAATCCCCAGGGACAAAAGCGTTGACACAGTTCTTGATGGGATAATGGGAATCAAAGCTAATGGATGATAAAAGGAGTAGTAAGAGTTACAAGGATAATTGTGGATTAAAGCACTGCTCTTTGTCAACACTGACTGCTGTTTTAGTATTTTATTTGTTAAACTCTGATGTGGGGAGAGCCTAGTTTGACAGCAGAGCACAATGAGACGGGCTGGCTCCCGCTCCCTTCTCCCAGCGCTCCCGCAGCAGGAAGGGCGGCTCGGAACACACATGGGTGGCTGCTGATGGCTTTGCATTCCTTGCTACCACTTCTTTTCTTGTCATGATAGCAAATACAAAAATTCCTAAACATTGCTAAAATTGCAGCTGCTGTGGCATTTCAACAATGCGCTGTTTAGGGAGTAGATTTTTTTTTTAATTGGAAGGTGTTATTTTTATATTTCAATATATTATTTTTGCTATGCTTAATTACTATAAGGAATAACTCCCCATTTACAGGGTGAACATTGTGTTTTGTAACATTTAAAGGTTGTATTATATAGTACTATTTTTTTCATACTTTGATTGTCCTTTCACTACTGATTTTGTCACCAAAAATTACATTCATGCAGTTATAAAAGGATCAATTAGCTTACAAATTAAGTTACTCTTGATGTTGGTACAATTTCTGGTTAGAGCTCCAAGTTCACCTACTCATGCCTTTATTATGCTGGAATTTAAAGTCTTTGGGATGTGAAAATACAATTGTTGTTGTTGTTATTGTTATTATTAACTGCCTCAGAGGTGGAGCGGTGGGGATTTGGTTTTTAAGCCAAGTCCCAGGATTACATCACTGGCAGAGGGGAGGCTGGTGCGAGCAGGTGTGGGTGCAGTGGCACACGTCCCGAGCGTGGGGACGGGCTGGGGACGGGGACGGGGACGGGGATGGGGATAGGGACGGGGAAGGGGAAGGGGACGGGG
>VXAZ01002265.1:420585-438085 GCA_013399875.1 Gymnorhina tibicen
TGGCTGTTTCAAACTGCAGTGCTGGGAGCGGCGGCCGAACTGTGCTGGGGCTCTCTCCCACACCTCACTGCTGCTTGCCTTGATGCCATCAGAAGGCACGGTGCCATGCAGCCCGGGATGCCCGGGTCAGGGTCGCCGAGGGCTGGAATGGCTGCAGTGACACCCCTGAGTGCTGGGCGTGCCCAGCACAGCGCAGCTCCCCAGCGCGGGGCGGCTTGCACAGGTTTGGACAGCAGCTCTGCACTGTCGTCGCCTTTCTGTCTCTGAAGTTGATTTAACCCTACAAAATGCTTTTGTCTGAACTAAATATTAGGCTACCAAAACCACCAGAAAACTTTATGAAGGTTACACAGTAAGGAAAAAATACTCAGTGTGTCCTGCGCGTTTGCAGCCGCACGCTACCCACAGCTGGGTCTGGCCGGCAGCGTGCTGGGAGAACCCTCCAGAAATGGGTGTCCTGGACTTGAAATAAAGGACACACGTACACAACTGCAAGCTGTTGGGCTGCCAAAGCCTTTGTTCTCCATTCAAGAAAACAAAACCATGTCTGAAGAGTACCAAATTTACCAGATTTTATGAGCAGCAGTGCAAGAACTTGCAAGCTCAAGGACAACATTGAATCACGTCCCGCTGAGGACACACCAACACAAAGATGTTTTATCCATCCCTTTGTAATTTTCTGTAATAAACCAGGTTTTTAAACAGAGACTGTAGGAAGAAATGTGGGAAGAAATGTTTGTAAGGGCAAGTAAAAGCCTCAGTCTCCACATCACAGGACACCATCAGAGAGTGGATAAACCATCTCTTACGAGTGCTTCAGCTTGTAAGGTCATAGGCTGGATGGATAGGCACTTATGCCTGTGCTTTCCTCCTGCAAAATCAAACTGGGGAAGGCTTTAGAATAACTGAAAGTGTTGATATGGGTAAATACCCATAGTATGTTACTGTTGAAATGTTTGTTTCCAGGTGTATGTCCGAATGTCAGAAGTCTTGGGGATAACAGGTGACAACCATGTTCTGGAAGCACTGATGACAAAAATGTAAGTTTGTGCTTGGATTCTATTCTGTATGTTTGTTTTGTCTTTAACATGTTGTTAAGTTTGCTCTTTGCTAGAAAAGTGTTTTCTGTGAATTTGAGCTGCATTTTGAAACTAATTTTGAGCTAATTTTTGAAGTAAGGGATAACCATTTTCAGAAGGACCCATATCTTACTTTCTGAAGATCATATCTTACTGCAGGCCTCTAAGTGAACAGTTGCAGCTCAGTATTTCCTCCACAGTGCCCATGTCCCTTCTCAAAATGGCTTATGGGGGTAGAGCTGAGATGTCAGGCTCTCATTCTGGCATAAACAGCCCCATCCCTCTGCTCTCCTTCCCGCACCCTTGGGTGTGGAATTGCCTGTAAAGCTTCATGGCAATTCAAAGTGGGGAACTGACCAAGCTAAACTAATCTTGCTTTGTTTTGGGAAGGTTCTTTTGGGTTGTTTTTTTATTCAAGATCTGGCAAATTTTGCTATTTTAAAAATACACAGAGAGATTCACGGAGGAGGATCCTAAGGCCTTATACCGAAGGAGACAAGAGGCATTGTCATCATCTGTCTTCACATCTCTGGCATTTGGCAGAATAACCTGGTGTGTTATTTCGGCAGGTAAGTGCTGCAGTACTCTCTCTTAAGAATATTCCTAGACAATTACTCTGGAGAACACACCTTTTTCTCTTGCCTCCGCTGCAGCCGCTTTCCTTGGCTGCCAGCAAAATTACTAGGATTTTGTCTTCTATTTCGTAGGGCCTTCATGATGTTTGCTAGCTTCTTCTGACTCAAAAAGAGTTTCATCTAAAATCACTTTTGCTCTTGAAGCAAAACAAAACGATCCCTCTGAAAATCTGTGAATATACACCAAAAAATCTGGGAGTCCCCAGGAGACAATGAGGTCCGTGTGTGCCTGGAGAAAGAGAAACAAGTGTCTCACCTCTTCATTCTGCAGTGAGGGACATGCTCATCTGGTCATTTGCTCCATGTCCTCTGAGTCTGACTTACAGGGCCTTGAAACACTTCCAGTAGACTTTGGCCTGCTGGACAGAGCTCTCTGCTGGTGTCACCAGGTTGGCTGTGACCTGCTCGGACAGCACTGAACAGGACTTGTCTTTGCTGCCATGGCAGCCAACCTTGAGAAAGAGCATAAATTAAAGCAAGGTCATTTTCTGATATAACTTAACTTTTCTGTGGAATACAGGGCATAAATGCTTTGCTTCCTCGAAACCAGAAGCTGAGTGTTGTATCTTGCCTTAGGATAACAATAGTACCCATCCAACCTTGGTATTTATCTGGAGCAGTCTTTGAAGACGGGTAAGTGGAGGGTGATGGACGGAAAAATGCTGATGGTGTTTCTGTGCAGTCTCTGGAGGCAGCCCATACCACGGTGCATGGTGGCTGGGCCTTGTTTGGCTGTTTCAAACTGCAGTGAAACTTGAACAGCTGAGGAAAAAGGAGGAAGAGGACTGTTCTTTGGATACCACATGCATCCGTTTGCTTCTCTTTCTACTCATTGCTACCATTGAGAGGAATTCTCTGTTATTTGCCAGTTGAAGAAATAACATAATTTAACGAGTTGTATGAGCAGTCCTACCTGTGTTTTGATTGGATAGGGTTGTGTTTGCACAACTACTCTAAATAAAGTTTAAAAAAAAGTCATTTTTTCATGTTAAAGAGTTTAGTGTTAATGCGTTTTAGTGTTACGTGGAAGATTTTAAAAGAAAATAAGACACGTAAAAAGCAAAAATCAGTGCTGCTTTTTAGATTACACACTGTAGTTTTATTTTCTCTTTCCTCATGGCTTACTGTGTTTTCATAAAGCTATGAGTTATTCATTGATTAGACTGAAGATCATATTTAAGAGAATGGATGCTACACCATCCCAGTGACATGGACACTTCACTGAGTGGCTGTAAGAGGTAGCTGTGAATCCTGGATAAACACAGCTGTGTTTGTGGCAATTAAAATAAAGGGTCTTCTTCCCACTGGTAGCATGCCAGGTGGAAATTCTGGGTGTGAAATCATAACATATTGATATATATAATCCAAACCCGGCGGTCTGATGGGGCAATCCAGCCTGGCAGCGTTCCTGGTGCTCTCTTACGGGGAATATTCTTAGCACATTGGTAGCAGCAGCAGGCAGGATCCCTGACTGTGAGCCCATTCACCTGCTCCTCCTGTGGATGTAGTGAGTCTTTATAACCACAGGTATTTTAGAAAGCCACTCATCTACTCTTCTATCTTACCCTACAGATCCAGTTTTTCTTTAAGCAGGTGAAATTTGTGTTATTCCTCAACAATAGGTTTAAAGGAAACTCTGGGGAATTTCTCTTTGCTGAGTGGTGATGTTCCTGAGTAGCACCTGCACAGTGTTTGACACTGTCTCGTTCCTGCCTTGTTGATGCCAAGCATTCTGTGGGACAGAGGAGTTCTGCCTCAGAGTGGTCTGGTCTGAGTAATGACACCCAGTGTTTCAAATCCCAAAGTGCTGGACAAAGCCCCTTGTGTTAACCTGCCATCAGCACTGTGGGGTGATCAAAGGACATTGCCAGTTATTTCCTTCCGCTTTGCCATTAAAGAATCCAGTGAGGGATGCATGCAGGAAGCATTTTATACTTGGCATGAGGAGTGAACGTAGCAATGGAATTCACGGCAATGAAATAAGTTGTAGTCTCCCAGGACGTATTAGATAATTTTTGTTCTGCTCCTAGAGACTTAACCTCTTGTGATTGCTTACTGCTGGACACATGGAATTTCTAGTTTTCTGAAGTGTAATGTGATCTTGGGAATATTTTGATGGATTTTGCCATGTAGCTTTAACCTGTTCTTTTGAATTCACTAGTGGCAGCTTTGCAGTGGAGGATTGGTGGTCAAACTCAATTCATTAACTGAAAACAGTTTGAAATACTCGTGTCATAGCTACCAGTAGCCACTGTTCTGTTCATGGACTAAAGGCTATGTGAAATAAATATTCTTCAACAAACAGGAATATTTTGAGATTTGTCAATTTGACCTTCAGACTGTAGTTCCAAGTACTACTGTCACATCAGATCCTAGATCTTTTATCACCTTGCCTTTAGAAGTTGGTGAATGTGCCTTTTACTGAATTCCTGTTGAACTGTTTTTGAGGGGACAGAGTTTTATGTAGCCAGAACGTCCATTAATGGCTGTATTTCCATTTTCCATTATTATCAAAATCACATGGAAATGATTTATCATGAGGTGGATTTACAAAATATTTTCCCAAGTATTTAGGATTTTTGGTCATGATAAAATAAGTGAAACATGATTAAAAGATGCATGACCAAACATTGCTGTTGGATGCCACTATGCTGAATGCACATTTATGTGTCAATAGAGGGATTTTCCATGTTACAACTTTCAAGTGTGGATCTCTGAATATTTTTCAGAACACTCACACTGAAATGGCTCCTTGAACCATAGCAAACTAAAACTCAGTATTTTTACTCATGATAGAATGTGCAGTTTTTAACTATTCACCTTTGTCCAGCTCTAATGAAAAGTATATATCCCATTGCTGTCTGAGCCACCGAGAGCTTTCAGGGTAAGTGATGATAATCTGTCAGAAATAATTAAAACCTGACTGTACAGAGCTTTCTTGCCAACAAATTGCTATCTATGTTTTTACTGAAACTTCAGCACCACATAAGGAACAGATTTTCAAAGTCTTTTCAGGGGATTTGGAGGCCTATTTTTCTTGCACTGTAATGGGAATTGGATAGCACATCCTTAAGCAACTTTGAAAGTTTTGTTTAAAATGTATGATTTCTTTTCCATCTTCATGATTTCTGTAATGCCACTACATTTGTGATATCCTTAATTTGTGACCAAGACTGTTCCTAAATCTACATTCCCAACTCATGTAATTCTTATATAAGCTTACAAGGTTTTCACTCTCTCCTTTAATTATTTAACAGGTAAACAAAACCCCAAAACAACCTCCTCACCCAAACTTGGTGCAGTATGGCAGGCATCATCTCTTCTGGCTGGGAGCAAGTTCTCTTTTGCAGCTGCTCCTTTGGCACAGCCCCAGACCCGCTGAGCACGGGGGCCCGGCAGCCTGGGCGTGTGCGGGCGCTGCAGGGCTCCCGCAGTTCCTCTGCTCCCCAGTGGTGAACCTGCCACTGCCTTCCAGAACAGGGGGTCAGGGCCTCCTGGAACGAGGATGGATGAATTATTCAGGCACTTAAAAATGGCCTGTGAGCAATATTTGAGACCTTGGCGTGCAATGATGAATGAAGCAGGTACCACATCCCTGTGACCAGGTGGATTTCCCTCCTTGTGCACAGCACATCCCCACTCTTCAGCGCTCCCTTTCCTGTGCTTTTGCCTTTTTTCCCTTCATCTCTGACCCTGTTTCCTCCTCTAAATTTTACATTTTTAAATTGCGCTGCAAGTTTTTCAGTTCTTTCTTTTAAGCTGAGCTCTGCTGTGCTTCCCCAGGATCAGTTCCCATGCCCTGCTGGTGGGAAGGGCTGTCCTGTGCTGGGCACCAGCAGGGCTGAACTGTGGCACAGCTCTGTGACACAGCCCTTGGGTCTGAACAGCTGCTTCTCTGAATTGTAAACTGGGGATAGGACAGGAAATTAAGGAGAGTAGAAGGGTTTTGAGGGGCAAAAAAGTCATTAAATGGATATAAGAGGCTGGAAGTGAATATCTTTGCCTTGATGCTTTCCCCGGCTGAACAGATGAATGACTTGGAGCACACAAAGGATTTTGATTCTTTTGTGGATGATACAGTAACCCTTTTCCCAGAGAATTATAAATTGGTGTATGCAGTCATTATTTGTCTTCCCCTTCAAGATTTTAGGTTAAAATACACAGCCTCTTAAAATAATGCATTAAAGTCACTGAATTAAGGGCAGAGGTGTTTGATGTGCTGACAGGACTGTGTAAGCTGTCGTGGTGACAGCCTCAGAGTAAGCCAGGGGCTCTGAGCCTGGGAAGCTGCTTTGGTGCAGCTTTTAGAAGCTGAGGTTTTATTCTTGTCTTCTTACTAAACGCAAACTATAAGCAAGTATTTGAAAATGTACTGGATTCTTAAACTGTTTCATTTAGGTTTTTCAATTTCTCCTAGCTTTTCAGAGCAGTGTTACTCTCTTTTGGTTTTGTGTTTGTGAGTAGTTCAGTGTTTTGATACTGGTGTTGTTACTGAAAGTGGAAATATGCTGCCATTTTTTATTTCCACCTTTTTTGTACTTCAGTGCTCATCTCCCATAGATGTTTTGGTGAATTTGGCATTGATGCAGCTTCTGATGAAGCACTTGTTTTCCGTGACTCATCTGGAACTTCATGGTTGTTTCCTTTGGCTCTGTTACATTTCGTTGATCTTTTAAATCACTAAGTCACTTGAGTGGGAAAGATACAGGGACACTGGCACTTGGATTTAAGAGCTGTCTTGCCCTGATTTCTCTGAGACCTGTAAATTTTTCTGCTCTTTCAATCCTTGGCTTCTCTTCCTTACATACTGGAAAACTGCTTTTTGTATTATGAGATTCCTCACTAGATCTTCAGAAGTTTTCTCAGATACTTATAAAATTTTGCAAATGTTTCTTAAAATACTATATTTTATGCGTGTTTCATCTTGCCTGATACTGGCAAGACAGAAACAGAAATGGGAAATGCTGTGATTGCCTCTGTTCACTCATGAGTACTTTCTAGCTTTTATTTTATTGCTCCATCTTTCAGCATCCAAATACAGCCCTGACCCAAAAGAACAGATGTACACAAAAGTACCCTGAATGTTGGATGAGGAGACTTCCTTACACAGTTCTACTTTTCTCTTCAAGCTGTCACTGTGGCTTTTTGTTTTTCTTTAAATGTCTTGTAACTGAAGGATAAAGATTTTGCTCTTTTGCAGAATAACCTTTTTATGATTTTGATATTGGTGTCAAATCTGAGTAGTTCAAATTCCTTTCTGTTGCTTTGTATGGTACATACTTGTTAAGGATTTAGTGCAACTGTAAACATCTCCAGAACTCCCCATAGTAGGGATAAACTGTGAATTATGGACTTGTTAGAATGGGCTATTTCTTTAAGGCAATTTGAACCCCTGTAGCTCTTCATAGAGATTTTATAAAGTAAATCAATGTCTGTCGGTAAATTTAAATTGAGGAATTGCTTTGGTAATTGCCTTGTTATGTGCCTTTTCCTGAGCAAATAATAATAAACATTTAGATGCTTTAAATTGTGTTACTGAGTTTATAACTTCCTGAAGAAAAATAGTTTATGTGTTGTATACATTCCTTAGCCTGGGAATACGTAAAACCAATAATCAGCGATGATTTTAAGGTGTTTAACATCTCTTCCTCAGGTTCTCTACTCCCAAAACTGAAATCCTGCTGCATCACAGTATAAATACTGGTGCTGATGCTGCCTCTTACCCACGGTCTGTCATCAATGGATGTGAGAGCTGAAAGCGAGGACGCTGTGCGTGTTCCCGGCAGGGAACTGAGCCCTGCAGAGCTGGGCTGGCCCGCTGGGCTCAGAGTTTGGGGCACACCCGGCTCCCAGGGCAGTGCTCACAGCACCGCTCTGGCAGAGTTCAAGGAGTGTTTGGACAATGCTCTCACTCACGTGATGTGACTTCTGGGGATGTTCTGTGCAGGGCTGAGAGCTGGACTCGATGATCCTTGTGGTCCCTTCCAACTCAGCTTATTCTGTGATTCTGTGAATTTGATGTCACGGTCAGGAATAGTTGCCAGGGACACCTTCCACTATCCCAGGGTGCTCCAAGCTCTGTGGGTATGGCACAACATATTATTAGAAAATAATAATGCAAAAATTAATATGAGACTTCTGTCCTTTTGTATGTCACATATTTAAACAAATTAGGATATGAATATTGATTCATTTTGGTTTATCTTTTTCTACACTTATTTCTTAAAAAGCGTGCTTCTTTCTACTACTTCTTACCAGTGGAAGAGAATCATGTAACTCCTTGCTTAAGGTCATCTGTCCCCTTCCTAAACTCCTTGAAGTCGATACCATTGGTGAGCTCGACAATACTGGGAACGGGACTGATTCTGGTGGCAGCTGAGAAGAGGATTGGTTCCACTTGGAGGACGAGGCAAGCAAGATGTGCAGCATGAGCTGGATCTCAGACACAAGCCTCTTAACATGTCCTGTCACTGCCCGATTCTGAGTTCCTCAGTGTGTCACTGGTAAAACAGCCATAACTGCACGTGTGGATTTTCATCTGGGTTCAGATATTTGTGTGAAATTCTTACCCAGTCGTGGATGCTAATTTGCTCTCTGTTGCAAACCTTGTGTAGCTTATTCTAATTAATATTCACTTACCATAAGTTGCAGAAGAATGTTCTTGGAATTTTCAGTCAGTCAAGCAAGAAGATTGAAAAAACCCCCCAGTAACAGTGTTTGATATGACACAATATTTAAAGGTATATGACAGATAATAAACCACCAGGGCTCATGAAAGCAACTTTTCAGTAATTTTCTAGAGGGGGTTTTTACACAAACAGAGGGGAAGGCACCTGGAATATGACAATTGGTGTCATTTTATTTCTCCATAGGACTCTAATATTGTAAGAATAATTTTAATATATTTCCTTGGGTTGAAAGATGAGTGCGGGTTTTCACATTCCATAAGTGAATTTTGTTTAATGAAAACCATACAAGGTGTACTTCTATATGCTGACTTGAAATGCTATTAAGCAGCTAACTTGATATTTTAAATATGCATGTGTTTATTTTCTCATGGCATCACAGAAATCAGACTGGAAAGGACTTGAAACATTGCTGAGGAATTCAACAAAAACAGAATGAGAGACATTTATTTCGTTAACAAGATTTATGAAGGAACTAATGAGCTCTCTCCTCCTTTCTACTAGACACTTATTGCTTCTGTAGGATTCAGAACACTTTCAGAATCCCCATGAAATGTAGCACAGGCACCTGACTGCGAGTGCCTGGTTACTCCTGTAAGCATGTGCTGACAGAACCAGCCTCGCATTGCTGCTACAGCCAGCAAGCATTCAGCATTTCCTGCTGTCTTCTGGAGGCTTGCAAAGGCGTGTATTCCCACGGGAGCTCCCCAAAAGTAGGGTCAGGATACACTGTTGGTGCAAATAATACTTTCCAAGGCTGAAAAGTCTGGGTAGCTTTCAGATTATTCACAGTATATTTGCAATAAATGAGTTTCTGTTCTTGAAATAGATGTAATAATATCAGGACCTAGAAAGGATAAAAGAGCAGATATTTAATAACCCAAGTTCTCTTGAAGATTAGCATTGTGATGAAATTGTGGGGTTTTTCTTTGCAGAAACCTGCTAACTGTTGCCAGAGTGGTTTTAGACCCTCTGCATGCTCAGGACGTACAGCAGCGCTGTCCCCAGCAATAAACTTCTTTACCAGCAGTGTGAAGTGCTGAAAGACCAGCAAAAAGAGAGATTAGCTGGCAACACAAATACCCCAAATGTCTTCCATTGCAGGGATTCCAACGGGAGCTCTGAGATTGGGGCTCTGCTGCTTGGAGGGGTGGGCTGGTGCCAGGCAGCTTTAATGCTGCTTCCCTTCACCGTGAGCTTGTATTAGTTAAGTTTAAAATTGTGTTCCCTGGCAAACCATAAAAGATTTCAAAAGTATTAGACACCCACTTTTGTGCTGGAATTTAATATGCAACTTTTTATTGGAAAATAATCGTCCTTGTCTGGCGAAATCCACCATGCAATATTTCTGTTAGTAGGCATAATGCAATAAAGACAGGGAGGGCTATTTATCACTACAAATTTTGAGGATTTCAGGATTCTTTTTATTATTTTAATATATTTCTTTGGTATTAAATCAGAAAAATGATAAATTACACCTGTCGAGGCTGTTTTTCCTTTTTCCCAGAAAATGATGTACAACCTAATTTCACTGGTCATTTTGGCTTTTAAAGATATGTATTTTTTTCCTATTAAAAACTCTACCAGTAGGGTTTTTTTTAATAATAATACTGAAGTACTTTTTATTTCAAACATATGAAGTAGTTTATAACTACTTCCTGGCATTGCAAACTTTGGCCTTTTCACATTATATTAGGGGGTTTTTTTAAAGGCATTAAGTATATATTGCTTTGAAAGAAATAGTGTATTGTTAAGATGCTAGATCCAGTGGATCAATTTTCAGTATTTGAAATAGATTAAACTGTGGCTAGCCTGAAAGGTTAAAATAATCATTTATTTCATTTCAGTACTTTCCTGTACACCAATCAGCTTTTACACAGCCTTAGAAATTGGTATTTTTCTTTTTTCAACCCGTATTATCATCTTTTTTCTAAAGGATAAGGTAGAATTAAAAGTAAACCATAATTTCAGTAACTGCACTACGTAGCAGGAAAAAAAGAAGAAAAGCCACAAGAAGGTATCAACAACAAAGGCAACAAATGATTTGGGTTGGTATCATGGTTTACATTACTTTCACAATTATTCCAGGTTTGCATATTTCGAAATATATTAGTCCAATTCGATTTCAAAGCTCAGTTATTTGAATTATAAATCATTATGTCCCTCCTAGCTGATCAGTTGTGAAATATCTTTGAATTCATTTGCATAATGGAATATGTTAGTCATTCCTTTATGTTTGTGAAGCTGTAGTGCTCTCTCATACATGTTTAGTTCTTTCTAATAATTAACTTTTCCACTGTATGTTTTTGTAGCAAAATAGCTGCAGTTTTATTATTTTGTATGGTAACTTGGGGTGAAATATTTTTAGTCTCTCAAACATTCTCAATCCATGTCTTTGTTAGCTTTATGTTATTAAAGGCTCTGCCTTGTGACTGGGGGGGGAACCAGCCGTGTGGCTTTGCAGTATAAAACCAGGTAATCCCATGTTGGACGTTAGAGATTGACAGAGAAACAACTCTTAAAACCAGATTAGGAGATTTTCCAATAGCAGGCAGCTATGAAACCTATTCTTACAATGTTACCTGTTTAAAAAGTTTCATCTACTAAAAATGAAAATTGTTTATTCTTATAAAAGTTATCGAAGTCTTTAGTCCATGATGTGCAGGGATGGCAGAGCGAGGCAAGCACCCAGAGAAACCCCAGTAACAGCAGCAGGAGCGATGGGTGTTTGTGAAGTCTCTGTTCAGGATGTTCTGGGCCGTAAAAGCCCTGCTGAAGTCGAGGTAAACAACATCCCTGCCCTGCCTTAACTGTGGTGAAGTGTTTAACGTGGCTCAGTATGGATGTGATGTGTTTTTATCTCTGTAACTGAAACCAGTGAGATTTCGGATGGGTCTGGGAGATCTCCAGGGCGCCTGAGGCTGGCACTGCCCGGTGCCCCAGGCTCCAGTGCAGGCACTTGCAAAAACATTTCATTTACACGCTGATGACAGGGGTCTTTCTGGGGAACAAACACCATTTACAGAGTTCAGGAAGCCTTTGGACAATCCTCTGGGGCACATGGTGTGACCCTTGGGGATGGTTCTGTGCAGGGCTGGGAGCTGGACTCGATCCCTGTGGGTCCCTTCCAACTCAGTTTATTCTGTGATTCTGTGATTATCTGAAACTTCCTGTTTAATTATAAAAGTAATTTCATTCATGTGTCTCTTTTGTTGCTAGAATATATGCCATGAAAAGTAATTGCTTTAATTAATAGCAGATTATGGTCTTTAATGTTCTAAGGAATCTCTCTATTATATATATTTCTAGATGAAATTCAGATATTATTTCAATGTACATTTGTTGTTGTTGCAGGATTTATTTTCCTCACTAAAAGTTCCTAGAAGTTTATACAACCTGCCCGTAACGCTGCAAGGCTGCTTTTTCCTTAAGATTTGCTACTTATAATCTCCTGACAAAACTTGTGAAAACCGAGGCTGTGAAATTCATGCTTCAGAATCACACAGTAAGTTTTTTTACTAAGTTAAAAAGAAGTGCGTAGTAAACTTTGTGGAACACTCAAATTTTCACCTCCCGTGTCCCTGAGACACCTCACTGCCTCGTGTGCTGCTGGGGATTCCTAAGCCAATCCCACAGCAGGTGAATTGTGCAGTAAATATCTTACAGTTGGTATTTAAATCACTGCCCATCGACTTCTGACATTTATGGCGCTGACAGCAACCCCGTATTTGGTGCCTTCTGATGAAGAAATAAGAAAAAGGAGTTGATTTTTATATTAACTCTTAAGGGTTTACAGCATTAAGTGCCTGAGTAGGTGTTCTGTGTTTCCAGGGTATCCACTAGGCCAGAATCTTCCAGCGTCCACCACAAAGTTTTTTATTTCTTTTTTCATGCAAGTTCCCAATACACAAAGATTCTCTGAGTTTTAATAAACAGGTAGAAGTTGTGTAAAAGTAAGGTGTACATGAACCATCCTTTCTGTGTGTTTTGCAAGCATTAAATCACAGTGTTCTTGCCTTGTAAGTCAAAATATACTTTCAAACTGTGAAAACTGGCATTTTTAGACAAAAAAAGCATTGCACAGTTGCGTTCTATGGGCTTTTTTTGTGGTTTTTTTTTAATTAAATGAAGAGCTTTATATAAAATCCTTTTATATGAATGATAAATAATTTATCATGGAAACAAAATTAGGATGAATTTTTACTGGTGGGAATTGCTTTAAGTAATTGATGTAGAAACATTGTTGGAGATTAATTGAATACAGTAAATAGAGAATATTTACATTTTAAACAATATGCATTGCTGTGACTGGCAAAATTTAATTTTAGCAGGAAAGAGCAGTAATAGATGGATGCCCTATCTCTGTAAGGCCAGGCTGGACGGGGCTTGGAGCAGCTTGGGACAGTGGGAGGTGTCCCTGCCCGTGGCAGAGGAGTGGAACATGGTGATCTTTAAGGTCCCTCCCAGTCCAAACCAGTGTGTGATTTTATGATTCTGTGACACTGATATGTGCTTCAAAATGCTCTCCAGTTTGTGTTGAGTCACTTGAGCCTCACATGAATATAATGAGACTTTGAGTTCCTCGTGTGTGTCCCAGGCTGTGTTTTTAATATTTTTGTGGCATTAAGAATTGCATAATTTTGTTCAAGTATCTTAGTCCAAGATGTTTTGTATTAAGTATACAGTAACCAAAAGTAATAGAACAACACTGCTAAGTGTTATGTTTAAATAAAAGTTTTTACTAAAATGAATAAATTTTAGTCTCTTCTTTTTCTGCTCTACCGAAAGGAGTAGATCTAAGCTGTGGGAAACACCTTCAGAAGCCCTTGAGCATGGTTTGCCAGTGTCCTGAACTTGCAGTCCTGCTCAAGGCCAAACCTCCCCTGGGAGCCAGGTCTGAGACCCTGTGAATTGCTGAAAGCCCCACACAGCTCTGCCACAGCTTACAGGGGAGACACCTCCTCTTTCACAGGGCATCAGGGTGTGTATGTGTAGTTTGAATTATAGAAAATGAACAAGTTACCATGGGAGGTTTATTTAAGATAGTTTCTTCCTTTCCTTATTAATACTGTGCTGTTCAGGCAATGGGATGTGACTCGTTCAAGAGTGAAAAAGAAATGTATGGGCAGAAATTTGTGTTGCTTTTCTAAAACTTACACATTATTTTATTAATATGGCAATACTGTAGAGGATCCTAATCATATAATCTTTCTTCACTGCCTACACTGAAATTCAGAACAGACCTAGAACATAAATGTCCCTTACCCAGTTCCAGAAATAGCTGGTTTGTCATTGAAGTGTTGGTCAAAATCAGCGTTGGACATTCCAGTAGTTCTTCGGTCTTCTTGGCTTTTTGTTAAAGTGTGCTTGAGATTCTGCCCTGGGAAGGGTTCACCTTGAATGTGGACGTGCACACAGCACCTCTGTGGAGACTGACTGCGATGGTCTGCAGCACTCCAGAAGCGATGGAGTGTGACCTTTCCTGCCTTGGAGTAATTCAGGTTTCCCCTGAGAACCCCGTAAATGGCAGCTGAGCCCTAAACCTGCTCAGGGCAGGATGCAGGTGGCTCCTGTTAGTCTGTACACTGACCACTCCGGGACTCTCTCTAAAAGATTTGGCCTCTTTTATTTTTTTTCTCTAAGGAAAGTCTGGTAAGCAATTAAAGGGAGAAAAGCATCAGGAAATGCAATGCTCTAGAAACAGTTTAGCTCCTAAGAGGGCAAGAGGAAGCTGATGCTGGTCAAGCAAAGAGATGGGGAAACTAAAAGTGTATTGGAACTGCCTGGGGAGCTGGATTAGCAGAGGGAGGAGATGGAGACAAACAGCTGGATTGGAAAAAGACACACGGCCCAGAAATGCCAGATAAAAACACTGACTCCAGTTGAAAGGATAAGAGATCGCAGAGGAGACAGGCAAAGATGGAGAGGATTGGATTTTCCCAAAGTCCATCAGACCCTTTGCTGCCAGCAGAAGCTTTGAAATCCAGCACAAAGCCCCTCAGCCTCCCGGGTTTGCTGCAGGTGCAGGATGCAGGTCACGGATTTGGGCAGACCCTTCACTAGCTTAAGGAAGTCCTTGAGCACAGATTGCACTTTGAAGGCTCCGTAACTGAGCTGACCAGCGAGCAGCAGTAAGTTATTGAATGTATTTCCTCTGCTTTTAAAAAGATCTGGAAAGCCCTGTATTAGAGGGGAGCAGTTCAGGTTCCAAAGCCGGGTATTCGGGACAGAGGAAATAGCAGGGTTGGGATTGCCACTGCAATTGTAAATATTGACATTGTCACAGAGCAGCTTTAATGCAGGATCACAATTATTTTGGAGGATGTTTGACTCTTTCAGTTCAGAAGATGTGTCATCCTAGCTTCGAGAAAAGCTACTACGTACTATGATTTTTTTCTCCGGGGTGTTGTCTGAATTTGTCAGTCCCTGGTGACTGCTCTTCCTGGCATTTTTCCTTTTTGGCCTTTTCTGTCACTCTCACTGTTGCACTGGGGTAAGTGATTTGGTCCTGGCAGTATCCCCAAAGATAAGGGGCTGGAATTAGGGCTGTTTTACAGATGGGTATGTGAAGTGTGGAAACTGAACTGTAAAGCTCACACTAACTTTGCAGACCAGTTTAACACATAAGACTCCTCCTAACTCCACTTGTAACTTGGTTTCCCAGAGTTTGCCCATGAAGAGAGGAGGAAGAGAAGCCCTATAGCAAAGAGCCCTTTAAAGAACATAAATTAAACTCCTACTCTGAATTAGTCCCTAGGGGAATGAGCGTGGGAGAAGCCTGCTACCCTCATTAGGGCCTGAAGATGAGCAGGTGAGGGCTGATCCTCACGTGAATTGCCATTTCTAAAGAGTTGTCCACACGTACTTGTTCGGGATCACGACAAAACAAAATCAGTCCAGACTTCCAGGATACCTTTCAGCTGCCTTCCCTCCTCACAGCATCTTATGTCTCCTAAACTCACACCTTCAGAAACAAATCAGGCAGTGTCACACGAATAATCCCAACACAGTCCGGGTTCATTTCCAGGGCAGCTCCATTCTTTATACCAAAAGGTAGGAGGCAGGAAAAGTAGTATATGAACATAAAAGACTGCAGTCTAAATATCATAAGCTACACATGTGAAAGGGTCTAATTTATTATTGTAGCTTTAAGTTCACTATTTTTTAACTGTTGAATCTTAACTTTCTTATGTGAATATTCTTGTAGGGCAGTGAACAAATGCTGTAGGTTGACAGAGGAAAGAGAAATATAAAAAGGAGAAAGGTGTGAAACGTGGACACGAGCCAGTCTTAGATACAAGTTGTGTGGAATCAACGATTTGTGTTCTTTATAGCTCAGTAAAAATGTGTCATAGCTCCGGTTTTCGTTCCTGTAGGCCCCGTGAAGTTCCCACGATGTCAGTGAGATTCTCTGTGAAAGCCTCAGAGCCTGACCCTTCTGAACAAGTGCAAAGATGATGCTTTTGCTGGTTTGTTCTGCTTTCTTTTCCTGTGGGTGAGGATGAGTTTGAGAATTCCATGCTCCCCCTCACAGTTTGATTTGAAAGTGTGACTCAGATACTCAGCAGGAGTTTTGACCAAGAAGAAACAAGGGGAGGTTTATTTCTGTTGTAGGGGAAGAAATGATGCCTGGGAAAAGCTAATAGTGGGGCAAGCATTCAGCAGCAAGCCTGTCACCTCTGCTGGCAGTCTCCCCTGACACCTGTTTACCTGTTTGTGGGTATTTATACCTGAATACACAGGTTTAATTAGGAATGTAGGCAGTAGAGATACAAAGGCTGCGAGTACCATCCTAGACAAACTTTGTACAGAGATCGAAAAGGCATTGGGATTTCTCCAGTGTTTTGCAGGTCAAGGGACCCTGTTTAAGGCTCATTTGTAATCAAAGAGACAGATTTTTCTTCAGTGATAGCTTATCTGTTCCATATTCCCCTTTTCCATGCAAGTATCCTGTTTGTGTATATTAACATATTTATTTGGGGGTATGAGGAGACATGTAACACACTTGATAAAACACTGCTGCTTTAAAGTATTTTTTTTTCCAAACAAGAATTTATTATATAAATCAAGACTTTATTAAATGGCTGGGCATATATGTATAAATTGGAACGGGTCTTGAAGTATTGCACCCTTAAACTGAACAAAGTGATTAGGATAACTGATAGCTAAATAAGGTTTTTATGTGCCTGTGGGAGCCATATTAGGATTGATTTGACAAGGCAGTTCAGCTGTGGCAACAGTCATAATATCTAACACAACATTATGTTTTATTAGTAAAATCCTTAAGTGTAGCAAGCTGTTTGTGTCAAAACAACAGTATATTTTAGGGAAGAAAAAGACTTACTGGATAGAAGGTGCATCATCAGGAATGATAATATATCAGAGCACTCTTGTGTTAAAGAGATCTTCTGCCATCACTGAATCTGTAGTTAACTGCACGCTGGAGTGCTCACTTCAGCTGCACAGGGTCATTTTGAAAAAACCTTAACAGTAATTTTTAATGTGCTGTTTTAAAATATGATGGCAACTTAAACACTGCATCATCATATTTATCTACTTTTTTCACAAGAAAATAAACAGATAGGCTCCAAGTATTTGGTAAATAACTGGCTGCAGTACGTCGCCGACGTGACCCGAAGCTGTGCAGTTCACAGTCATCGCTTGAATTAGGATAATATTTCTCTTTTAATCATACTAAGGGTTATTTCGACAATTATTTAGTTCTGGTTTCCTCCTTTGTTGTTTATGTATTTAATTGTAATCACTTTTCATTTATAAACAGACTCAGTTCACCTGTCTTGGACTCACCTCTCCTATGTTCAAGTTATAAATCCTAAAAATTAGAACAAAGAGGTCATTTGGTAGCACAACCATTTCTGTAGGAAACTGGATTCCTCTTGTGTGAGGATTCAATTTATTAAAATAATTTTGCCATTGTCCTGTCTGGATTGCTTGAAACTGTCTTGGTAGAGAAATTTTAATGGAGTGCCAGTGATATATTCCTAAACTAGCAAGTTCTTAACGACCCTGGAAAGTGACTGCTTGATTACACTTTAACGGTATTTGCAAATAAAATCACAAGTAATTAAGGGGAAATCTC
>VXAZ01002265.1:440585-475435 GCA_013399875.1 Gymnorhina tibicen
ATCTTACACTGCTGAGCTCTGATGGATCCTGTCTAAACCACTGGCTTGCTGCGGTTTTACAGGACAAGAACATTAGATCTAAATCTTAGATCTTGTAGATTGAGGTCATTTATTAAGAAGTGTAGTTATGAGATTTTTAATAACAGTATCTCAATTTAAATAGAAAACCAAAAAATGTGGTTTATGTAGTAGTTGTTGTTCTTTCTTTAGAATTCAAGGTCCAGCGGTGTCTGAAGCTGCCTAATGTTTGTGTAGGTTCCCAGAGACCTGGGACCACAGTTCAAAGAAAGTTGGACATCTACTTTTATTAATAGTTTTTAAAGTCTCACAACAAAATTGTTTCTTAAATATATTCGGAAAAGAATGTTTTCTTAAACCATTTCTTGGTGAAGATGCAATAAGCACGTTGGAGGCCCGTGGGCTGGGCTGGTTGTCCTTTCCTGCTCCACGTCCCACAGCCACACAAAGAGGGTGAGCTCTCTGTCCCCAGCAGTGCTCGAACAAAGGCAAGTTCATGTCTTGCCAGGGGCCATGGATCCCTTCTCCCTTGCCCCAGACTTTCTTTGTGCAGCCTTGTTATCTCCTTTTTTGTGGCTGGAAGGCGCAAAGGAACCAAAATCAGTGTGGAGTATTTCCACTCCTTGTATCTGCTGCTGCATCTCTGGCTGCCTTCAGAGAGAAGTATAAAGTGTTGCTGCCAAGTTCTTTTAATTCTTTATGTTTTGGCCACCTTGTCTGCTGAGCAGTTATTTTCTGTGCAGACAAAGCAGCACACCAAGTATGAAAATACAGATGAGTATAAAGTTACAATTTTATATTGCATCTTCTCAGTATTGAACACTTCCTCTCTAGCGATTTCAGAGTCCCATTAAAGTTAATGAGAGTTGAGACCTCTGAGCATCTTTGCAAGTTCAGGCCATTTCAATGCACAACAGAAAGGAAATGCAAATATTAAAATACTCCCAGCAACCTCACTAGTCTTTGGTAAAGAACTCCATTTGTCCTGGGGTAAATCTGTGTGTGTGCCACCCAGGTCAGCCAGACTGATGAGTCTGTGTATGAAAAGCAGAAATTAGTCCTGGTCTAAGCTCACATGGAGCAGTTTAACAAGGCATCAGCAGTAATTTGTTCTTTATGTGATCAATTAAAATGAGTATGTGGCTGTTATCTTTTATATTTCTCAACACTATAAATATTGCAGTGTAAGCACCAAGTGGTACATTACTGAAAACCCTGGTTTAAAGAGAGAACTCCTTACTGGGTGTTTTTTGCCATGGTTCTATGATTATTTTTTTCCCAGATTCTGCAGAACTGTGACCTTTTTCTGTAAAAAGAAAAGAAGTACAAATCCCACCTGCAACGTCAAAAAGAATACTTATGTCTGAGTAAATTGAAAAGTTCTTGTTGTTAAAATATTTTTCATTCACTGGTGTTTCTTATTGATGTCTATTAATTATCCTGAAAACATCCCCTTAGTAGGGGCTAATTATCTATGCATACCATGTGTTCTGCATTGGAGCAGGAAGGATTCTGAAGCCACACTTCAGCCATTAAAGGGGAAAAAATGCATCTCAGAACTAATGTTAATACAGGCAGAGATTTGCATCATTTCCTCGAAACTGAAAAGTCATTTTTTGAAGAAAACTTACTTGGAAAATTACTTCAAAAAACCCCAGCAAAACAACAAAAGATATGTTAAAATAACAGTACAATGGGAGTCTCAGTGCAGCCTTAATTGTAGTTTGTTATGAGTATCAGTTAGTCTTACACCATTCAAAATATTACAAGCTTAAATTAACATTTTATTGTTATTATCACTTTAAATATATTAATACAGGAAGCACTTTTAAACGTTAATACATAGTATTCATATATTATGTTTTAATTTGCGTTATTCATTATGAGAGCGTATCGAATAATCCAAAGCGTTTCCTAAGCATTTTCCCAGTGTCAGCACTAGAAAACTTGTGGAAATCTTATTTATCCAAGGATCTTTGTGTTTCTTCTGGAAAAAAAAAAAAAAAAAAAAGGTTTGAGCAAGACATTTAAACTAATGAATCAAAATCAGATATGCGCTCATTATTGGCTGATTATTACTCCATCTGCTCGGTGCTAACGTGAAAATCAATTACGGAGCCTCCTCCCACTGGCAGCGTGTGCTGGGCTGGGGCACAGAGCCCCGCTGCCGCCCCGTGCCCCTGCCAGGCCCCTGCATCGGGGGAGTGGTGGCACGGTGGGGACAGCAAACTGAGCTAATGACCTCGTGTAATCAGCTACAACCGAGCTAATGACCTCGTGTAATCAGCTAAAACCCGCACAGCGGCCAGCGCGCCGGGAACAGAGGTCGCTTGTGTGGTGTGGCACACCGCTGGTCTAGAAAACAAATCCGAGGGGGTTCTTCCCTTTGTGCGTCCCTAATGTTTTCATAGAAAGGAAAAAAAAAAGCCGTGTCTTTAATTCCAAACACAATGTACCTACATTTGGTTTAACATCAGATGTGCTTAAAAAATACCATACAAGTGCTATCTGGGGAGATTTCTTTCTCTGGTATGAATCATGTCTTTAATTTAGTCAGTTACTTTCTATTTATGTCAAGTCTATTAATATCACAACACCTGCAGTTGTCTTGATCCAGAAGAAAATGGACTTCTGCAAACAAAATCAAAACCTTTACATTGTAGTTTTCTTCAATAAGTAATGATAATGAACCCTGTTTGTTTTAAATATTGTGTACATTTTTAAACTAGCACATACAATAAAGCCCCTGGGTATTTTCTTAACCCTACAGAGAAATGCTTTGTATTTTTATGAATACAGTAGCTGTAGCTCTCTCTCAGGCACACAGTCTTTTTGGAAATAAACTGCTGAAATACGTAGTGAGGGATTATGAAAATATTTGGCTTATAATTTAGATCTCACAAAACTATGGAAATTAATTACGTGTTTGTTCTATGGACTGAAAAAATAACGTTTAAGAACAATTACATGATTTACAAGAAATCAAACCTTTAAAAATATCCTTATTTTAAGTCAGTTGTGAAGCTCTACTCTTCACTAATAATCTTCTTGGTTAAGACAGGGAAATGCATCAATATCGAATCGCAAGTAGGAAATTATCCTTTCAGGACTGACGGGAGCCCCTGATGATCTGAGTGCCATCCTCGGGTGGTGGGGAGTAGGATCCTGATGACCACTCAGAAAACCCCTATTTAAGACCTTTGCAAGCCTGCAGTTATTTTGTCTGTGCAGGCTCAGCAGTAAGAAAATAAGTCCAAAACAGAAAGCAGTGTAATCTTTATTTCTCCTAAAATCAGTGGAAAGCATCCCTTATTTTCAGTTTTAGAGGACTGTAGGGAAAAAACCCCACAACAACAACAACAACAACAAACCACCCAACTCCTGAAGCCAGACTGTGAATTAGCATCTCATTTTCTAGTGGGCACCACTGGGTACATTTAACTTCGTTAGTACTGTTGGTGCTTGTGTTACCCTAAAACTTAATAAAATCAGGAAGATGTGTAAAACAGATCCATTTCAGACTGGTTTGACTTTGTTTTTCCTCGTGTACTGTGAGTGTCATGCTCCTGTACAGAACTGCAAATCTCCAGCTGTGGGAGGAGTAACAGAGTCTTACCTCTGCTCCTCTTGAAAGAAATGGATGCATCCATGGAGATGGCTTTTTACAGAAGGATCCAGGAGAAACAATCCTCAGGACCCTATCCTGATTTTTTAAAAATTAATTTACTCTTTCCACTTTATGAGTTAAGTTCATTTCAAATAAATAAAAACAGCATCCAACTTTTGGATTTCAGTCTTCCATATGCTCAGTAAAAATACATGGAAATGTAGCTTTGTGTGGAATTCAAAGGTCAGGCCTTCCCAGTTTCTTTTCCCTTGCACAGGTTGAAAATGTTTTTCTTCCTCACCTTTGGCTGTAAAGGAGAAGTGCATGATTCTGTTCAGTGGATTTCTCCTCATTTGGACAAGTCCAGCTGCATCCAGGTATTGATCCCAAGCATTACAGCACAAGGAGCTGCTATTATCACAGCTCTTACTTACTGCAGATAAAAACAGAAAGGTAAATGGGAAAAGAAGGGAGGGTCAGGTGCCAATTTTATTATATCAAGTTTAAATATCCTTTGATTAACATGTTTCTGTTTTAGTTTCAAATATATAATGAGAAAATGGATTTAATAGCAAAGAAAAACTGTTTTACAAAGAGATTTTATTCTGTTATGTTTGAGGCCCTAGTATTTCAATATTGAAAATGGAAAATACAGAATATTATAAAAAATAATATCCATTTACTTATATTTGTTCAATAAATAAACAATACAAAGAGGCAAGAGGTAAAAGACTAAGCTTTTAATATCTCAGAAGGTGATGATTATTCTGTACTGAATACTATCAGAAATAGTCGCTTGTAAATCATTGGTAGAAGAATATATTGATAAACTTCTCAACGGATTGTAGGAAATATTTTGGGTCTAAGGCCTCTCCATAAGAAAACAAATTACACTGGGTAATCTCTCACCTGATCACAGTGTTTAGGATTTAAGCTTTGTCCAGTAGATGGCAAAAATGAGCAGAAATAATTTCTTTAAAGTCCTTTTGGTCCAGGGAGGAGAGAGGGAAGGCAGGGGGGCCACTGTTGTGTTTTAGCACCAGGATGGAGTTATCAGGCTCCTGGTTCAGAGGTGCATCCCAGGTACACCAAGGCTGCTCTGGGCTGCCAAATGGGGCTGGCTTGTAGCAGGCTTGCTTATACTAATTGAGTTTCTCCAGCAAATCAGGCTCCTTGGAAAAAGGCCAAAGGCTTTTCATAATTGTATTGACAAGAAAATGAATATGATAAATGGTGTTCATTCAGCTGAGACAAGATTTATAGTTTTCCTCTGGCAAGGGATGAAGAGAAAATATTTATAATAATAGTAAAATTTGTTTTAAAGTTGTATTAGGTGATCTCTCAAAAGACTTCATTAAAATATTTCCAAATATTTTAAGCAGCTTCAGGTGTTAAGTGTAGCATCTTCCCAAAGTATCCAGTAATGAACGATAAAAAAAAAAAATCACACAAACAAACAAACCAAACCAAGAAAACCAAACCCCTGGATATGAAAGTCATTTATTCTTCCTGAAATATTGATATGTCAAGCTGTCAATGATGATTGCAGTACCACAGCTTGGGAAAGTTTATTTGTCATTTGTATTCGGAACATGTGGGCTCTGTAGTTTGTAGGTCAGTCCTGAACGAGCAGGTGTGGCCTGGAGAACCCTGAACACCCACAGGTGGACAGGCAAAACCTGGTTTTCCCTAACAGTGGCGACTCTCCTTTTGTAGTTTATTCTACTCCCAGGCTGCCTGGATAAGATGTTGAGTGTTTAATCTGTTTTTTCCATACGACACCAGAATGCAGTCTCAGGTCCTTGGTCTGGAGTCAGATACATCCATGGAGGTCCAGTTGTGAATTTGGGGAAATATCCACCTTTTTGTTCTTTTCACTTCGTGTTTCTTACAGTTAGGTGGGAACTCACAGCAGGAACTGTGTTCCTCCCAGCTGATCCTTGGGTTTCAGGATTTCTGTTCTCTGTACAAGAAAGAGGTTGCAATAAGAAAATGTCTTGTAAGAATTAAATCAGTTAGGTTTACTCAGAGTGCAGTCAGCTCGCTCACAGCTGATGTCTGTGGGTGAGTGCATGAAGCTGCCTACAGAAAATACCTGTGTGCAGACACAGACACTGAGCTCACAGAAGAGTTATCTGCCAGGGAGGGTGTTCATCTTGTGGTCATTTAAAGGTTCCAGCTGAGCTGGACGCTGGGCTGGCTGATCCTATGCTGCTCCAGGTGTGGAAGGACAAGCAATACAATCTTTTCACCAGACTAACAGTGTTACATACTTATCTAAATTCATATCATATTTCTTAACAAAATAAAACCATGGGCAGCAATAAGATGGCTTCTTCAACATTATTCTGATTTTGAAGAACTACATTTTCGAGTTACGTGTTTTAACTATTCAGGACTAGCAAGCACAAGCTTGAAAGATCCAAACTGCTGTAGAGGATTGAAGTTTCCCAGTCACAGGAAGAGAATGCATTTCTCATGAAGCAGTAATGTGTATGTAATAGCAGCTACTCAATCCTCAGTATCATTTTTTGCAGCTTGAAATCCTTTGAGCTTGAACTGACTGCTCAGGTTAAGTTCATGCCTTAGCCAGATTCCTTGAAGCTTGTGGTTAGAAACACTTAAAAATAATACTCTGCTTAAAACCAATTTATTCCACCTTATTGGATTTATAAAAGAAGCAATAAATTGCCAAAGCCTTTCTGTTGACCCTGGCTTTTATAAAATTTGACTGTAGTTTCCAGTCTTCCCTGATCAATGAATATGGACTCAATGCTTCAAATTTCTGATTTAAGATAGCGAATCATACTGGATGTATCAGCAGCCTTTGCTGCTGGCTTACATTTTGCTTGGAGGGTTTGGCTGTCAAGTTACTCTCCTTGCCATGAGATTTGAGAAGGTAATTGCTTTCTATCCCATGGAATTCCACGGTGAGGCTGTGCAGCACTGCACCCTCTCCCTGCAGTGCTCATGGGGGTGCTCAGAAGGCTGAGGAATGGGGATGCCTTAGGAGAATTAGTAGCACAGCTCAGTTCTGTGCCTTACGTGGCATCTGCTGCATTTATAGAATATTGACCGTCCTCTCATGAGAGTGAGCTGGATTGGAAGTCTACCTCAGCAAAAATGTAGCTGCCATTAGTGAGCTTTTAGAGGTGTAAGATGGCATTGGTCATCTGTGCCCTTTGAGAGTATTTCGGGTAAGTGAGATTTGAATTTAAATCCCAGTTTGTTACTGGATAGCTCTCCATGATGTGTTTAACTCGTTTGTTTGACTCAGAATGTGAAGAACTCCATAAAGGAGTGAGAAGCAATGCCTAAAAGTGCATTTCTCTTGTCAGCCTCTTCCCCTCTATAGTTCAGCTGCAGAGCCTGGGGCAGGTGGCAGCAGGATGCAGCAGTGTGGAGCTGCCTCAGGCAGCAGCAGCCCATCCGTCTGTCCATCTGTCCATCTGTCCATCTGTCCTTCTGTCCATCTGTCCGTCTGTCCCTCTGTCCACACGCTGCTGCCGTTGGTTGGCAGGGCTGTGGCTGGGCTTCAGCTCCACCCCAGAGTGGGGTCAAACCATGACACAGCTGGGGCTGCACAGCCTGGAAGTGTGAGACCCTTCCTGTGGGTCAGACCTGGATTTCACTGTCCCACACAGGGTCTGTGTTCCCATACAGGGTCTGTGTTCCCATGCAGGGTCTGTGTTCCCATGCAGGGTCTGTGTTCCCATAGAGGGTCTGTGTTCCCAGACATGGTCTGTGTTCCCATGCAGGGTCTGTGTTCCCATAGAGGGTCTGTGTTCCCATGCAGGGTCTGTGTTCCCATAGAGGGTCTGTGTTCCCAGACACGGTCTGTGTTCCCATGCAGGGTCTGTGTTCCCATACAGGGTCTGTGTTCCCATAGAGGGTCTGTGTTCCCATACAGGGTCTGTGTTCCCATGCAGGGTCTGTGTTCCCATAGAGGGTCTGTGTTCCCATACAGGGTCTGTGTTCCCATAGAGGGTCTGTGTTCCCAGACACGGTCTGTGTTCCCATGCAGGGTCTGTGTTCCCATGCAGGGTCTGTGTTCCACATGTGTGGTTCACAGGAGCTGCCTTTATTGGCTGAATAGGCAACATCCTTTTCCTAAGAACAGTCAGCATTTCTCCTGTTTAAACAAAATAGAATTATATGACAAGAGACAAGCTTAAAAATTTAAAATAAATTCATTATTAAACAAAACCACTGACTAGATTAGCTAGAACATGTTTTAATAGCAAATTGTATAGTTAAAATCTCTTGGTTCCGTATTAAAAAACCTGTTTCATTCTTTGCCAGTCAAGTTGTTCTGCCTCATTTCCATTTACCATGAAGATACCATGCTGGGTAGCTTCATGAACAAAATAACTGGAATTTTCAACAAGGAGGTATCATTTCTCATTTTGCCTTCTAAATCAGACTTACACGGAAAAAATGCTGAAATATTTGAAATTTGAAAAAACAGAATAGTTTAATCTGGCAACAGGAAATTGGTGCCTAAAAGCTGAGACCTGGCTCCCAAACACCAGTGTGTAGGATGTGCACCTGCGTAGGCAGTCCCCTGAGGGACTGCCAAGCCATAAGGCAGAATTCCCCGTGTGGTGTGTGTTGACTTGCCTGCAGCGACTCCCCCTTTGGTTTGTGTTGGCTAATTATGTCTGTTAGCCTGACGGTAGTAGTGGAAAAGTTTAACGTTTGTATCTGCTTGTGCACTCTGATGGTGCTGCAGCTTGTGCTGTGGAGGAGATTGTTAAAGCAGAAACTCAGAACTCAAACAGCGGTGAAAAATGCCAAGAGGAACTGGAACAATCAGCCTTATGCAGGGGCCAGCTCTGCAAGCCACTTCCCCTATTCATGGGTTCTTCACCCCCTTTCTATTCAGAGACCTTGTTCCCTCGGCAGACATCGCCTGGGATGGCGTTTGCACGAGCTGGGAGCTGCGTTAGCTCCTGCAGATGGGGATGCGCTGCGCAGTGCTCTGTGACACGGCTAGAACACGTCTGAGGGTATCAGATGGTGCATTATGCCACTCTGACAGGGAGATGATGTGCTGGTCTGGGGGTTTGCCTCTGCCAGCCGTTATCATTTTGTGTGTGTGGAATACACAAATGTTTTTTACCAGGGATGTTTTATTCATTCATAAACACACGGATTTACTCTGCAGCTTGCAGCAAAGGGCCCTGCAAATAAGGGCTCAGTCACTAAAAAATGGGACTTGCAGCAGAGAAAGGTCCATCCTGGTCTCTAGGACAGGGGAGACACTGGGGTGCATGGCTGATCAGAGGTGGATGAGAGCAGACAGGTCACAGAGTGACGAAGGGACCCACGGGGATCACTGGGTCCCGCTCTTCAGTGAGTGGCCCTACAGGGATCAATCCCATGGCACAGGCAGCCCGGGGCTGCTTTGTTTCACATCCCTCCCTTCCCTTTCAGTCCCAGGAAAAGCCAAGGGTAGGTGTCCCTAAAGTTCCCTAGGAGCCTAAGATTTATATTTGAAGTCTACTCTTAGTCCTGAACCAAGAGTTAGGCTTCCTTATCATAAAGACAGATCGGAATGAGGCAGCAGGGCCTTTGGCAAGGACTCTGATGCATTTCCAGATTGGGAAAAAAGTGGTTCTCATTGCTTTAGTAGTACCTATGATTCGGTAAGACAACCTGGTGCAGTCTCCTCCAGGTCTGAGCGTTCCTAAAAGCAGCTGTTGTCATTTACACCGGGAAAACTGCCGTGGGATTGCCACAGATGTTAGGTAGCAAAAGAAACAGTTGGGATTGGTTTATTTTTAAACACTGTACAGATGAAGGAGCTGGTAAAAGTTAGCCTGACCACTTGGGTGATGGATTTTCTGAGCTGTGTTCAGGCACAAGGCGTTTCCCGGTCATGGAAAGCCTTGCATATATTGTCTGTCACCTTTCCTGGTTAAAAGTTTTCTGTCTTTGTCACAGGCTTCTTACTCTGGCAACACATGGAGATAGCTAGAGTACATATCCCTGAAAGCTAGAGTTAGTTTATCATTTAATTGTACTCTGTAATCAGCAATGCTTGTTTATGTGTTTGTTTGTTTGTTTTAGGAGTGAATCCATTGCAGTTTTCTGCTCTGATGAAGATCTGAATATTTTTCTGTTATTTTTCAGATCACAGCATTTAAGTGTTGATGCATCATCTCCAAACAGAATTCTTCTCTTCAGAGGAGCCAGTAAAATGATTTGTACATTGGTAGGTATTCATTAATGGTTCCTCTGCAGTGTAATTCTTTGCCTGGGTTGTGATACGAAAATCCTGTTAGTTGATATTGCTGAGCAGTGATGGATTTGGGAATCCTAGCAGGACTGTGAGGAGCTGCAGCCAGACCCAGCCCTCAGCTCTGGCCTCAGGAGCTCTCGTTCCCTGGCTCGGGGTTCATTCAGGCACCAGAGCTGCTTGTGTCACCTTTACCTCAAGGCTTGTTCTGGCAGCAGCAGATGTGTTCCAGCAAAGATACAAACACTCGTGAGGTGTTCGACCCAGGCTGCTGATTGATAGGTGTGGGTTGATTTTATGTATTCAAATTATATTCCAGCACTTCCGAAACATAATAGGACCATAACAGCTTTACCCTGGAGCACTGTTAAAAGTGTTTATAATAAGTTGCTCCATTTTACTACTCCCACTCATGCATGCAACTGCAACAGGTCTCTGACACCAGCAGTTTATATTACACTCCAACTAACATTGCAGCTGACGATTTTACTTTCTCAATAACTTGAGAGGAACATTACCAAGCTTTTGTAGAGAAACCTCATTTGTAGTTTGTGTAAACTGGAAGAGCCATTAATGGCTTGTTTCATTTAAAGAAAGAAAATTGGTTCATCAAAGTTGCTTTTACTGTATTCAGGCTGATTTTTGGGTCTGGAAATTGTGTGTTACATGGCTGCCCTTATAAAAAACTTCAACTGTGATGTTGCATTTGATCTGTAGGACATGGAAACAGTACCTGTGGAATGCCTAAAGCATTTATTTGTAACAAAAAAATTACACACAAGTAACTTTCAGTCTTTGCAAAATAATTTTTCTGTTTCTTTTGCAAATATACCGTGTTGTCGGTGACCAAAATTTTTCAGCTGCGTTCTTAAGTAAATTTGTTAGAATGATTAAGCAAAATAAAAATAAGATTTGAAAATGTGTGAAAGATAAAAGGCAAATCTTTAGATGATAAAAAAAAAATTAAATATAGTCATGAGGATGATTCAGCCCTATTTGTCTTATGGTAAACTGATCTCACTGCAATCATATTTTCCTTTTTAATTTTTTATTTTAATTTATTTCCATAAGCTTCCACCATCCTTTCTGCACTTAGGAAAAACATAACCATATTATTGGGCATCCATTCAGCTCAGTTGTTGGCATCAAGTTTCTAAACCTTGCTGAGTAAACCACACAAGTTGTTTTCAACCTGCTTCATTCCTAATTCATGCCTAAAAAAACCCCAAAAACCTTTGTAAAGAAACCTTCTGCTTTCAATTGCAGCTTTTATGGTGTGTACACAGTTCATAAAATTCTCAGCCCTAAGGTATTGGTAGCTGTTGCACGTAAGGACCAGACAACAATTTCTGACTCATGCTGGGATTTAATTGTGCAACGTAAAAGGGAATCTCAGCCCAGTGCAGATGCAGGAGTAAACACCGAGCAGCAGAGCCGTGGGGCCTGTGGAAGCTGCAGCCGGAGTCTTCTCACCCTCTTGGTCAAATTATGTGAGCGATCCTTAGGACCGTGTGGCGTCTCCTCAGAGGTGTGTGCCCAGAAAGGGGAAGGGAGCAGAGAACCACGGGAGGGGTTGGGTTGGAAGGGACCTGCTAAAGGTCACCGAGTACATCCCCCTGCAAGGAGCAGGGGCATCTCCAACCCAGCCATGGCCATGAGAGCTTTCTCCCGTGCTTCTTTTCCGTGTGTTCCATAACTGCTTTCCTGGGGAAGGGCTTTGCTCAGCACGGGTTTAACAGGAGAACTGTACCTAATGTCCTCCAGAAGAAACATATAAAATCACCCATCAGCAAAAAGCAGAGAGAAAATGGAGGTGTGGGAGAGAGCCTCCACCCAGTATCTGTGGGGGGTTACTTTGCTTTAAAACATGTGCGTGTTAGCATCAGGGCCCTGTCAGTGATCCTGCCAGTACTCGGTGTGACTGAGAGGAACTGCTCAGGTTTTCTGTTGGGTGAGTGACTGCCAGGATTTCTGCTGGGCAGAGCCCACTCTCGAGCCCTTCCTGGGCAGCTGCCCGAGTGGGAGCAGGGATTTCACAGCATGCAGCTGGCACAGCTGGCACAGCTGGACAGCACGGCCTGGCCATCACCCTGCGGGGCTCTGGGCACTGGAATAAAGCCCTGCTCAGCTCCATTTCACACTGCTCTGGGAAGGTTTCATGCCCACTGTAAGTATTTCAAGACACTACAATTGATCAGCGTTGAATAATGGCCGTTAACATTTTTAGCTTTTATCACCAAGTGGTAGTTTCTAAGATTTCTGTTGCAGTGTACAGAAAGATGTAACTTCTGGAAATGTGCTATAGGGATTCATTAATTATGTATGATCCTTTGAACATGCAAATTCCTAGAAAGGTACTGATATAAAGGAATTTTGCATTATTTTCTAATGTCTTCCTGAAAATCTTAATAATTATATTTTTAAGGAGAACTATAATCCATAATACTCTATGATCTTTTAAGGTGTATTTGTCTTTTAAGCCTAAATCTTGTAATCTTGGCAGTCATCTGGGGAAAAATAAATGAGTAAACCAAGCAATGATCATAAAATTCACTTTGTGTCCTTGAACGTTTCCAGACCCTGAATTTTCCAATTCTGAAAAACTGTGTGATTCAGATAGAAGAATGAATCCATACATGCCTTCCAATCCTTGGACTCCATTTTCTTCTGTGCCATTCTGCCAAGTAACTTAAAATCACAAAAATAGTTGAGATTCTCTCACTCAGCATGATTTTATGACTGAAGCGTTAGGAAAAAATAGAAGTTGCACAGCAAATGTCAGGAGATGACAACAGACTGTATGGGCTCATTCATCTTACCAAGTCAGCCAGACCTCTCGTAAGTGCCTGCAGCTTATGGTGAGCTCCTCATGGCTGATCAGAGACACATTTTAACTCAGGATAGGTTTGACTGACATTTACGTGATAATAATTTCCTTTTTAAACTGAGAGAAACACAAAGTGATGGCATGAGGCAGAGGGGGAAAGCAGAAGCGAGCATCTCTCTTTCATCACACCGTCCTCGTGGGAAGGCGCTTCCTTTCGGTCTCTGTTTCAGTTAATCCACTGGCTGAGTGGGTTGCCACAAACTCTGCCCAGGCTCCTCTCATCCCTAAGAAGTTCTTCTTTCCACCACCTGGAGCCCTGGCTGTGTTTGCTCCTCCTGGCAAACCCCTGTCTGAACACCAGGATTCCAGCTCTGTTGCCTCTCCCCTCTCCTCCCGGCCATGCCCTTGACACTGAGGGTTTCTGGCCCCTGGCTCTATAGGGAAAGGCTTGGTCCCTTTCTGCAGACAGTGCAGCTTATCCTGGCTGTTCCTTTTTCTGAGAAGAACATAACATAAAGCAATAAATGAAAATACGGCTTCCTTGTATTGTGCTTCCATTGGTAAGTGAAATTTAAATTTGTTTTAGAACAGGATTTTTTCTCCTCTTTCATATGTAATGATATACAGAAAATGCATGTAAAGGTATTGCTTCCAGAAATTTCATCTGCACCAAATTAAACTTTATTAAACTTTATTAAACAAATAAAAATTTCTGGTTAAGTCTTAGGTCAACTGGGAGTTTTCTTGCTATGCAAACCTGTTGTTACATAAAAATGGCATCTGAGATATGCCTCTGTCCACACAACACTTTGACAAGGAATTAGCAACTGAAGTGAGGTGCATCAGGTGATTCTTCTCACCCACGGTGGTGATTGCTGACATCACGTGCATTCTTCCTAAGTCTGGACTACACCAGTCGAGGTAGTTTTGGATAACACACAGATACTTCACACATATGGCCTTGTTCAGGTGACGCAAATCAGCTAAAATTTATATGTGGCTTTGTTCTGTGTGGGCCCTGTACTGTCATGTGCAGGAAATAACTGTGGAAATGACTCTGAAACAAACATTGGTCCTCCAGTGGGTTGCTTTCTTTCCATCTTCAGTTTTATCCCAAGTTTGTGGCATCTATTTGTGTGCGAATGCTACCTCCATCTCTTTGTGAGCTGCAAGGTCTGTGCTTGGGCTGACAAGAGAAGGGGAAGAAAAGGGCAGAGCTGTGTTTGGGGAGGGTGAATGTACCGAAAAGCTTGGGAGTATGGATGCTGAAATCTTTAATACTAGACTGAAGCAGAGACTCCTTTCTCCCTAGATCGGCATATAGCGACTTCATATGTTTGAGTGCAAAGCAGAAAAAAACCCACAGTGCCAATTTTTAAGATATGCAAGTATGTTCGGTTGTCAGGGAGTAAAACTTGAAAGATGAATTTTTTGTAGTTGTGCAGAGGAGCACCTTGGCGAGTGCTGAGTCCTGCTGCACAGATCCAGCTGTGCGGGCGGGGAGCGCTGGCGTGTCCTCTCCTTCTGCTCGTTTATCACTGATACTGTGCTGCAGACAGCTCGGAGATGCCTTCGCTAATGTGATCTGCTCAGAAGATGGGAAGCCTGGCGTAGGATGCACTTAGTCAGGCAATTATCCTTGTTGGGGCTCCACAGCTCCTTGGCAAGGGCTGCTGTGTCTTGTCCATTACGGCTGGAGCCGGTCTGAGGGAGCGATAGTGATTTAAAATAAACATCAGAGAGGAGAGAATTGAGAGGAGTTGGTATAGTGTAGTTCACCATTCTTCATCCCCAGTATATTTCACTTTTAATTCCGTGTGTACAGGTCTCCTTACCATGTGTTTTTGAACTCCCGGTGGTGTGGGAATGATGTTTCGATGCATCTTGGGACCGTCCATTTTTTGTTTTGTGGTTTCTTTACATTTTAGTAAACCTCTTCCCTTTCATTAGAAGAGGCTGACATAAAAATAATATTTTCAATATGCTCTTTTTATTTATCTACATTCTGTCATGATATACTTTGATGTAAGTTTTTAATTTTGCTTCAGCTTTCAGCTGCTGTAGCAGTTACTGCTCAGGGTCAGCGATGAGGTTAGCCACAGTAGCACAAAACAATTTCCTGTGCTCACAGCTCAGGTAGCATTTGGATGTGGATTAAATTTTACCACATTTTCCAGTAGCCAGACACAATTATTTCTAATGAGCTTTAAATTGCTTCCAGAACATGTATTTCAAAACTTAGTGTGGTAATCCATTCAGTGTCAACTTCATAAGATAACGGGTCTTCTTCAAAATTTTGGTTAAACGGATTCTTGCAGTCTAACAGGTATTTCTCAGCAACAGCTGAGCCTGGCAGAGCAGTGCTCAGTGCTCTCAGCTGCTCTGCTCTGCCCTCCTCATTCCTGCAGTGCTGGTTCCACAATACATTCTGCTTCATTTCTGACTCGTGCTTTGGAATCGCTTTCTTTTGGCAAACTTATTTTGGTGCTGGACATGCTCATTGTGCTGATTTGACGGCCTTTATGCACCTTTTGTGGTCATAGAAGCTTTAAAAAAATCACTTTTTGAAGCTCTCTCTCATCTTTATGATTCACATTTTTCCTTTTTGTCTGGGCACTTCTTTGCACTGCCCAGCATTCCGAATGCCTGGGGAGTGTAGCTCAAGCTGTCCTTATGGGCAGTGGTGAATAATAAAAATAGGAAAGGGGAAAAGGCAAAAAACATTTTTTGTCTATAAATATGATACATTCTCACAACCTTTGTTTAATCTCACCGAAGTCTTTTTGTATCTTCATCTAATTCACACACGTTAAAATACGGTTCAGGTGCATTATTATCATCCAAAGTGCTCATTGGCTCGAAATCTAGAACAAGCCCTGCTGAAATGAAACTCAGCCATAAGGAAATCATTTTGTGTTATAGCTTCTGCTGTAAAAGCAATTAAGGAGGAGAGCTGAGAGGAAAGCTGTGTGTGCTGACACCTCCCGTGTCCAGGAGAGTGAGGGAAGGGGTGGCCGTGGGTGCCGAGCCTGGAGATGTTCCCTGGAGCCCGAGCAGCCCAGACTGGTGTTGGCTGGCTTGGAACTTCCCTCTGCACAGACACTTTTTTCTCCCAGCACCTTTGAGGAGTCTTTCAGTAATTAACTCATTAAATTGGCAGCCAAATTCAAGCCCCTATTTTCTCTCTAGCAGTTTCACCAATATCTTTAAACATCCCTTTCTTATTCCTGTTAGAATTTTGTATCACCCCTGAGTCTCAGAGAGTTCATAATTTTTGTGAGTGACATTGCTGTCAAGTGCAGGGCAAAAGGCTGGATTAAAGGAAATGATTGAGAATTTTGGAAGTCAATGTATTTTAAGGTAGTGAGATGCAATTTCTCCCACAGTAAGAAGAAATTGGTGCAAGTTGGATTTTTTCATTTGATTTTTAACTCAATAGTAGCACTGGGACTTCAGTGATTAGTCTCTACAGAGTTTTTGTTTTGACAGGCGCTATGAATTTCAAACACAATTTTTAAATTCAACGTGTCAAAGGTCACTTTTATGTTGATTTAATTTCTTTAAATGGTTTCTTTTAACAATAGGAGTTTATAAAATTGTATTTTGGTCTTCCACTACAGGGATTATAAATGTAAGCATATCCTCAGTAGCTGAGGAGTTGTTCTTGACCTGATTCCAAGTACCTCCGTAAATTAGTTTATGTTCAGTAGTATCCATCGTGTATAAAAATATTCCCCTGAAGCTCCTGCTAAATGTTACAAGTAGATCATTCTTTTTTTATCTACTCAGGCATGGCATTGCACTTCATATTTTGTTCAATAAATGCTCAAACACTGCTCTGTGCTGGAGCCCTGCGTGCCCTGATCGCGGGGAGGGGCGCGGGGACCCGGCACCGCCGGTCCCTCACCTCGGCTGCTCTCTTGGAATGGGCTGTTCCCACTCTTGGGCCCTTTTGAAATGAATCCATGAGCACAGAACCCTTCTCCATGGGCTCTGTCCACTTGCAAAAAGCAGCTTTTAATGTCACACTAGACCCAGACTCCTCAGGGTCTCTGGGGAGGGACAGGCCCCGCGTTCCCCTGCTGCCTTCCTGCACCCGATCCCTTCTGCTCATCAAGAGGTTTTAATTAGAGGGAGGGGTTTTTCTGAAGTAATGAAAATGATGGAACACCAGCAGTAGTGGATGCCTCCTAGAATTCGTGTTCCCAGACTAAGGGATTTTGCCAGCTTCTTTCCTCATCATCCGTATTTCACATCAGTTTGCAGTTAATTTCCCTATTAAGTGACAGCTACTTCTTGACAACTACTAAGCTCTTATTTTGCTTACTACACCAAGTAGTTGAAGGACCGGTGGCTGCAGGATGTCATGCTTGGACAGCTCATCTACAGACTCAAGGCTCTTCCTTTCTTGGATCCAGAACTTTGCTTGTTTCTAAAGCCAGGTATGTATTTGTGTTAGTGAAGTCGAGATTTTCAGCAGAGAATTTGATAGTGGAGAAGACCAGCTCAGGTTAATTTACAGCCCTCTCACCTTTCTGTCTTGTTTGTGCCCTGAGAATTTCACTGTTCAACAGTGGTTTCCAAAACCAGTGTCTGCCTTCCCACTTGATCTCACAGACAAAGTTTTCTATTTAATTTTAATTTTTTTCCACAGAATTTGAAATTCACTGATCTTCTCAATAACTAGACCAGGACTCTTCAAAATGATTAATGCTAATTAAAATGATCTGTCTGGGATGTATTCAATAGTTCCCTGTAGTAAGCTAAATGGAGTTTAATTTTTGTAATTTCTTAGTTATGTAAAGATTGAAATAAATTAATATCCAGGTACACTGTAAGACTTTTTTCTTTTTCTGCTATGTTTTACTTTACAAAGAGCTTTTGGATTCTGCTCCTGTTTAGTATAACAGAGATTTAACCCATTTGGAGTTAGTTTCCATGCAGCAGCAGTCTCTGGAATGGTATCTCTTCCCCAGTTACACTGTGTTCGTGACTGTAGCATTCGGGATAAGAGAGGTGCTATAGGAGCGTTTACAATATTTTATTTTCTCCTTCTTTCTGTGCTTCTAATTTACCATTCCAGCTTCTTACAGACCCCAGTTACTTCTTCTGAGCAATCCCTGATCAAACTCCCAGTCTTTTTTTTGTATCTACTTTTCACTTACAACCTGATGGATAAGTTGCCTTGTACTTGCGAGAAGTGGTGACCAACTTTAATGTTTTAAACAGTGACTTTTGCCTTTCTGTCCTCGCATTAGATGACACCAAATGGGTGCTCCTTGGATGCATTAGGGTTTTGGAAACAAGGTTTTCGCCTTCGTTTTTTTAATTGTGTGATGTAAATTTGTCATTGCTGGTAATCAATAGCATTAAGGGAAAGAACTGAAATGAGGCAGGGAGATGATTTGCAAGTGGAAATGTGCTTGGGTGGGAAGGAGAGCTGTGCAGAGGCTGACCCAGTTTAATGTTAGGCCTCAGTGTGTATTAAACGATGCTCCCTCCGTCTGTGCAATCTCAGGCAAGGTTTTAGGGCATTTTTAATTGCCTACTATAAAATCACAACTGCATGGTCATAACTCCCTCTCCCAGCTGCCAATGTCTGGGTTGTGAACAGGTAGTGCCCAGTTTGCTCACTGCTCCTTGATCCAAGTTGTCATCACAGCCAGGACAGCACGGAGAGCAGACAAGCCGAGCGTCTCATCTGTGGGCTGTTGTGCTGTTATTTATGGGAATCCCTGCAAAAACCTACAGTTCTGTGTTATTTTCCTCTAGTTAAAATCGCCAAGAATGATGAGTAGTAACAAAGCCAAGACTGGCACTTGGGTTCTGTGCAGGCCAAGCTTGTCAAGGTCAGCATGAGAGGGCTCAGTGGAGCCAGGCTGCTTCACGGTGGGCAAGAGCTTCAGCTTTGCTGTGCTCGTACCACTGCTTTAGCTCACTTTCATTAATTGCTTCAGGTTTGAAAAAAACTGCCATGAAGACAAACTCACTCTGGGGTGCTGTGAAGATGAGCATTAAATTGTTACAAGGTACTTAAGAGAACTTGGTAATGAGACCTTGTGAGCACAGAAGTCTGCACAGAGGGTTGCACTGGGATCTGCTGCACGGTGGGTCCAAAGTCACCACTGCCTGTTAATAGCAACAACAACATTTACCAGTAGCTGTTATTTTTACATTATAAACATGGACTTGAGTTAAAAAGTCATTCCCATGTGTGACTGGTAAAACAGAGGCTTTTGGAAAGGACATGTTTGTTTTCTGAGGAATGTATTTAGTGTATGCGTACATCAGAAGCGTCCCAAGAGACCATTCTGGTAATGGATCAAAACCAGGTTTTGCTGAGGCATGAGGAACTGTAAAACCATGGGTTGCAACTCTGTTCAGATTAAGGAATTCATGCTGATAGACCCAGTCATGGTTTGGCTGTACATCAATGGCACAAATTCAGAGCTTTTAGTTCAAATTTTGCATACTAATTGCTTAGTGGCTTTTAAGCTCTAGTCATGCTTACTTAACAGATCTTTTACATCTTTTACATCTTTCTTCCAAATAGTAATGAAAAAAGGGCAAAAAATAAGTTTAGATAGTACCATCAAAATATTTGAGATTTGTAGCTGCTTAAATAAGTCTTTCTTTCTTTCTTTCTTAACAGGTAATCAGATCATCTCTCTTGGGACTTTGCCAAAAGATCAGGTTTATCTGCTGAAACTCAAGGGCATTTCCATCTGTTACTCTCCACTCAAATCTGCCTTGTGTGGAAATTGTGTCAGCTTTGGCATCTTCAAGTTGAACAGGGACAACCACTCTGACAATGTACTTCAGGCCTGTGTCAAAATGCTGCTTTCAGTATCCCACAGTGACCTGCTAGTAAGCAATTGCTCATCTTGGGAGCCTTTATGTGAAATACGAAATAACACCACCACAGGCTTTGTATTGGTATAATGAGAGGGATCTAGAACAGCTCAAATGCAGTTTTCAGTTCATTTACTTGAATTTATGTACATAGTGACATCTGAAATACAGGTATGACTGAAGTGCCATGTGAAACAGGAGCTTTTGGAGAACTCTCACTAGGCTTGTAAAAGAGAGAAATGCAATTTTTTCCCCTTTCCATACTTGCAAACCCATTTCATTGCCTGCATGCACTGTAAAGTATCCTCATATATCCAGCTACTCTGCAATTAGTTTCAATCTGCAAATTGTCACTGCACTGTGTATTCCCCATAAAATGGAAAACTTTGAAATTAAAGTACACCATGTTCCCACTTCTCTGTGGGAAGACAACAGATCTTGCATAATATCAGCCTGAATTTGAACTGTGACTTTTTCTTCATGACACTTTGCTTCCGAGCTGTGGTTGTCTTGCAGGAAGGGACAAATCTGGGATAGTTACCAACACCCAGGTTTATTTTTGCTACATAAAGTCCACGTAAGTGGAAAGTTGCTCTCAATTAGGTCAGTGTATTGTCTGCATAGTCAAACATGCCCAGTGGGCACATTCCCACCTGTCCAACACTTAATTCCAAAACAAGGATCCTTAAGAGGGAGACAATGGTTGGATTGGGCTGATGGGCTCGAGCAGGGACCTCTGCCTGCACACCGCCTGTTAAAGGAGCTCGCTCAGGCACCTAAAAAAGTCTCTCTCTGAGGTGGTTTGGGGAAATCAGTGATAAATCTTGGTAAGGTTTCCTGCAGAAGGCAAGGTACGCCTGGAGTCCTGCACAGAGCTATCCCACTCTTCCTGGACTGACAGCAAAGCGTGGGAGTGGGTTTGGACTACCCTGAGCTTGTTTTAAACTAACAGCAAGTTATATCCAATGGTAAATTTGAAAAGTTGAAATCTACTGAAGACAAGAAAATATTTTGTCCCTCAAAATATTCTGATTTATTGGCTAATTGAGAATTTATCATACCATCAGATCTGTAAGATCATTCTTCTGTCATCTGTTAATGTTGTTAATATTAGTCACGGCTAGTATCAGTATTTTCTATGAATGTGTCCTTTTTTTCAGTAATATCCGAAATTAAGCCACTCTTGTAACCCATTTTTGGAGTGTCTGACCCAGGATCATGTGAGTTTCATTACCAGTTTAGAACCTCACGTCTCAATCTATATTCTGACCTCCATATCTGAAGGACTCATTGCAGTAGGTAAGAATTGCTTTCACGTGGCTAAAGAAAGAATTCAAGTATTTAGATGTCTCAGATTTTCAAGGCAGCACATTCATGTGTATCTCCAAAAAAATTAATATAAGGGACAATGGAAGATGCTGAATTTTGATGTTTGGAATGTGGAAGATGCGTGGATTTTGAATATTTAAAGAATGTGACTCTTTTGGTTACTGGAGCTAAGTTCTTTTAAACCTGTAGATTTTTACAGAGCCTGTTTTTCAATATTCTTTTCTTACAAGCCTGAATTGTTAAACTTATTAATGTGTCTCTCCTGCAAGCGTACTGAAAAGTCATGCATTTGTTATTCAGAAGAAAAATACTAATGTGTGTACAGGTATCTGTGGGGTTTTGTTTCTATTTGATCAGCATAGCTGTTGTGTAAATAATGCTTGTTCTGCACAGCTGTGATGTGATTTGAGGAATGTAAAGGTATCTGCCCATGGAAAAAAGAAACCAGTTACTCAGTACTTCCTGAATACACTTTAGGGGAGAATCAGAGCCACAGAAGCACACTTGGAGTATGATACAAACACAGCATCTGATTGCAGTTCCCTGAATTGGCTTACACCATTTAACTTACGCTTTTGAACCAGATGACTGTCCAATAATTTGGGGTTTGGGCCGGGGAGTGCTAGTCTAAACTAATTTGGAATATGGAGAAGGAGACAGCATTTGGAGGAAGAAAAAATAAATCACACAGTTACATTCCGGTCACGTCAGAATACCCTGCAGTTTCAGACAGGGCAGCTGTTCAAAACCTCCAGTCACACTTATTGATGAGGGGACTTACTGGGGAAGAAGGAGGAGCACACAGCCCGGGATGGGGCTCTGTGCGAGCTGGTGCTGCTCATCGTGCCCAGGGAGGGCAGGGAGGCACCGGGGCCTCGCTGGGCTGAGCACGTTCAGCACTCGGGGCTGCGGGAGGGGAGCCCCTGGCAGGAGCCGGGCAGCCAAGAGCGGAGCAGCAGCAGGAGGAGCACTCGGGTCGTTCTGTTCGGGAACGAAATCCACCTCCCGGATATTCTGAGTGCTTTGTCACGCGTGATGATGGCACGGTGGCTTCTGCCCACGGGCTGGTCCTGCCGGCCGCTGGGCTGAGGTGGAGGTACTGCCCTGAACCCGACCTGGTCCTGGGCTCTGTCACCCTCCACATCTCTTCCGTGTGAGAGGCCGGTTATGTTCGTTTTGTACCGTTCACTAGGATACCGTGTTTATTTCAACCCTCTCTTTGAAATGCAAGCTGAACTAATGTAAAAGAGAGAGAAGGAAATGTAAAAGCTAAATAAGTTTCACCTTTCAGGTGTTCTGTTTATTTTTACCTCTCAAAAAGTGCTGATGTCTCACTCAAGGCAGGTAGGAGGAGTAAGAAAAGTATGTCTTTCCAGTTTGAGCTTCAAACTTCTGTGATTTAGGCATGTGTGAGTTTAATGATGAAAAACTATTGATTTTTAAGGAACGTCTCAGAAAACTTATATTCTGTAGAACTGCTGATATTCTGCTGAGAAAAGTATCAACAAAAATGTTAACAGTTCACTCTTTTTCATAAGCCCTAGATTTGCTTATCCAATGCTCTCCTTCAGTTCATCTCAATGTCCTAAAGCACCAAAAATAAATACAAACATACAAGACCAAAACAGAGTGTGGAATCTCCATCCTTGGAGATATCCCTTGATACTGGAAGAAGTCCTGAGGAACCTGCCTGGTGCTGCCCCTGTTTTTGGCAGGAGGTTGGATGGAGGAGGGTCCCATTTGGTTTCCACCTCTGTCTTTAGGATCCCACTGGTCTTTTTCACTTGTTTTCTTGCTAGCTCCCCAAAACATGTTTTGGTTGTGTCCACATGCCTATGCTTACTTCCCATGATTAGTCAGCTGAAAAAGACTTCTTTTTTTTCAGTTTCCATGTTGCAGTGACAAAGTGATTATTTTTCCTTAATATCACATATCAAGAACTGATATTCAAGTCAGCCATTAAATTCCTCATTTGTGTTAAAGAAATGTTATTTTCCCTACTCCTGTAATGACACGTCCAGAAGAAGCACTGGACATTTTATAGCTCTTAATGTTAATTTGATTTTAATCATCTCAAGAGTCTCACCTGTCACTGTATTTTCCTAAGTCATTCTTCTAAATTTTTTGTATCGCTTTTAAAATGTTGGTATTTGGGACATTGCCAATTATCAGACAGTGAAATATAAATTTATTTCCTCTCTGTTATTTGGTCACATGCATCCTTGTGAGTAGATCCAGACATTGCCTTTTTCACTGAATTGTATCAGTGCCACGAGAACATCTCAGAATAGTAGGGCTCAGGGCTATGAGCCATATGAGGGGGAATTGTGTTTTAAACTGATTAGAACATACAAGTCATTTTCAGAAATGTTTATAAAAATTAAATAGCTGTCTTTTTATTTTAAAAATTAAATACCAGGAGATCACTTCTCTTTCACAGAAAAAGGTGTATGACATTTTTCTCTATTCTCTTTATGTATGTGAAACCTTTGAGACTCTCATCATTGTCAGCTGCAGGACAAATATTCCCCAAATTCTTTTTCCTGAGGCGTGTTCATTCTGTTGCTGAGTAAATACCTTTCTTGATTCCCCACTTTATAAGGAATATGTATCCCTTCCGAGGCACCTCACTGCAAATCAGCTGTAATGGAAGCCCTCGCCCGAGCTTTTACTGGGAGGATAAACACTCCAACAGTTCCCTTCCAAAGTGTTTACCTGGCTTTTTCACAGCTGACTCAGTGGATCAGAGCCTTTTAAGGCAGCCTGCCTGGCGTTTTGTCACTAATCTCTGCAAAGCTTTTCTAATTCTCATATGATTAATAGTATAGGATGCTATTCATTGAGGAAAAAGTAAAACAATTTTTTCTGTCTTGCTGCCTAATTTAGATGTTAAATTGCTAAATCCATTTACTTTCCAGGTTTAGTCTCAAAGGCAAATAATGCCAGTATTGAACTACAAGCAGCTGATGGACAAAGAAAATACCACTTAACTGCCTCTCCTTTCCTTTATGTGAAAACCAAACCAAAATCTTTTAATTTGCAGAGATTCAGCAATGTCATTAAACTGCTGAAAAACAATTTCCCTCCAGCAGGTTGTTGTCATATTGCTGAGACCAAAAGGCATCCTCAGGTCTTCTGGGGGTCTTGTTGGCTCTTCTAAAATAACATAACCCATTCTAAGATACGTGCTCAACTTGCAGTTAAGGGAGCTGATGGTTGATGGGGTTGCACACACGAGGCAAAACCACACAGATAACAGAGGAGTGCAGGTGAGGGTAGCCCCAAACCTGAAATGAACACCTGCTAGCAAAGGAGAACCCCGCGGAGCTGGCGGCTGGTGCCACAGTGGCCAACCGTGTCCTCTGCCCGTCCCCAGCCCCCACCTGGCCATCAGGGTGGTGCAGAGAGTTCAGTTTGCCTGGCGAAGCTGCTGAAGTGCTGCTGGTCCCCGCTGACACACCCGGAGCTGGGGGTGGTGTTTGTGTAACCACGACCTGCTCGCTTCGTGATCCAAACGGTTCCTACACAGGGGATGGAGCTGAGTGGACCAGAAGTGAGAAACGTGGTTTGACTGCATTTTTCCTGATTATACCAAGATTTTATCTCTGTTTCCTTTATAATTCTGTCCTTATTCTGTCTTCTCACCCATTTATCTGTCCATAGCCTAGAGCTGGTAGCTCCTCTTTGCTCTGGTTGTTCAATTTATTTGGTTGGCTTGTCTCGCTAAGATTTAGTGAGAACACTGTTCTGCAAAGCACAGGGTTCCACATGCCCAAAAGAGTCATTCAAGGGAGTTTGTTTGACACTCTCTGTCTGCAATCAAAAGGAAAAATGAGCATAGGGAAGCATATTTGATATATAGTTATGGGCAAATTTAAGTAGCTCTTAACACTCATATCAGATTCTCATGAGCAAATGATAGCGTAGACCTGTCTGCTGTCCTGCTAAAATCACTTACTGCTGAATGTAAAATACCTACTTGTACAGTATCAGCATGTTTAGAACTACTGCTGGTTTGTAAACTGATGATAGTGATTTACTTTGTGTTATTCAATTTGAAAAGAAATAGAGTTAAGTACTGGTTAGGAAATACAGCAGAGCCCTCCTATGAAATATGTATTTTCAAATCTCTCACTTGTTGTTATTGATGGTGATTCAATTCCACCATGAATTGCATTTCTAGTTTATATGCAGGACTGTTTTGGTTGAGAATACGACAGTGCCAGGTTCTGTGGCCTTGGCTTTGGCAACACTCACAGCTTTGAACTCAGCTCTGTTCCAGCAATGTCCTGCCCTCTTGCCCTGTTGAGGTCAGCCCTCAGAAGCTCATGGGTCCCGTGGAGACAGAGTTGAGATGCTCTAGCTCATTTTTGTGAGCTGTTAGGTCGCTCCCAGCTCCTCTGCTGAGTCAGCTGGTTGCTTTGGAAGATCAAGCCTTAGGAGACCACCTCTTCTCTGGCTGTAAATGTCCCTTTAGTGTTTCCTCCGAAACACCCTTAGCAAGATGCAGTTAGGATTTAGATGGTGAAGGGTTAATTGTGTCAGCACAGAGCTTAAGGAGTTAAATAGACACAGATCAAAATACTCCAGTGTCTAGAGGGATGTGTTTAAATGAACACTGCAAGGTTGGCAGGCCTCCAAATTAGCATAGTTTAAAGAATTCAAGGTACATTTAATTGGATCCTTCTAATCCCTTTTCCCTTAGAATGAGCATTTTAACAGTTTAATTCCTTTTGCAACCCCCACATCCCTTACTCCAGTGGCCCATCTAAAATAAATACTGTGAACTATAAAAGGCCTAGAGAAGTTCTTGCTGAAGCCAGTGGCAACAGGATGGAGTCCTCAACATCCACTCATTTGGGTGTGATGTTTGGAATTGCAGAGAGCATCAGCCTTGCACCCAGCAGGTTCAGCCGCTGCCTGCACGAGGAGCCTCAGGGGCTGTGTCGGGATGGAGGCGGCAGCTGATAAATGAGTGGGCACGGGGTGGGAGCTGGGGGCAGCACAGGGTCCATGTCCAGGTGCCCAGGGAGTCCCTTGGGTGCCAGGACAAGGAGGTGGCAGCTGGGCAGGGGAAAGTGCCCCACTGTTTGCCAGAGCAAGGCGAGGGAAGCGTGCACGGGAGCTACAGACAAGGACTCTGCTTTTAATGTATTCAATATACTTTAACTCACTTTAATTACTAGTTGGTAAGTGAACCGACTAACTGGCTGTTTTGTGATGACCTTTTTACTGCCTTTAATGGCCCTTGTTCAGTGTTTGGCACCTGACATGGATTGTAAGCTCCTTGGGGCAGAGAAACACTGGGAAACACCTCTTGAGAAAAACCTGGACAACAGCTCTATTGGGTTCAACCTTGTCTTCTCAGTAAGCAGGTCAAACCAGAATTTTAGTTTCCAGGAAACTGCAGTCTTCTGAATGTGAAATTGAATACCAGTAAAATGTCAGCCCTCATCCTGCACTTCCCGGAGGGACCACGGTGTTCTCAGAGTTGTGGATGAGGCTCGCTGCAGGTACAGGATCCTTAACACGGATATACCATGACACGGTATAACATGAATAACCAGTTCCCCAACAGCAAAGGTGTCTTAGTAAAAGCAGTCTTCAAAGCTGGTCAGCCCTTGTGTCAAAACCAGATTGGTTGATTTATCACCTAGCCTGATGCAAAGAGATTAAACTTCGAGCTCTCTAAGTACTGTGAAATGTCATTATAGTTATTTTTTATGGAAACAATTAGAAAACTGTTCCATTTTTTACATGGATACAATTGTCTCCTCCCGCTGTTGTACTAGTTTAGACTACCTTGTCACCTACTTCTTCAGGCACCTTGCTAAAGAAGACAAGAAGACTCTTAGAGGTAGAGATATTTCACAGGGTGGACAGAGACCGCTCCATTTCATGCAGCAGAACCCAGAAGTTCCACAGCAGGTGAATTCACAGTCTTTTCTATGGGGTATTATTATATTTCTGAATTCTCCTGGGTTTTGGGGTACTTATCACCAGGGAGCATTGGCTATTTAGTGACAGAACATATCTCCCTATGCTGGGATGCAACCCTGAGTAGCTTCAGCCATGTTCTCATGACAACCAAGGATTGAAGGTATTTTTTGTCATTCTGAGTGCTGTAGGCTCTGTACTTGGCTGTACAGCATCTTACAAATGGGTGTTTCTATTTTGCTCATAAAAAGATGTGTGTGAGATCATCAATACATTTCTATAGACAAATGGGAAGGAAAGTCTCTAAAGTATTTTAGGAGGAAGAAGAACAAATTCTGGCATTGAATGACACATTTTGGTAATGAAATGTGTAAATTGAATGTCTGTATGCTGTCAAGCTTGAATATTTTATTTTGCAGTAGATGACTCAGTGGGATTTTTTTTTCTATTAAAGGTAAATACAATAGAAATTAAATCTCATGCTTCTGAAAAGGAAGTGGCCACTGTAGTGCTTAGGAGAGATTGCCCTTTCTCAGGTCCCTCAGGTTTTCACAGCCCAAGTGCATTACAGGGAGACCAAGATGTTCATAGCTACAGATCGCCATGTTTGCTCCATGCCACATGCCCTTAAAATCTCATTAAACTATTTGAAAATGCTGATTTACAAGAATCTCCGGATTCCTAATGCAGTTGCAGAGATGCCATTTAAGGAGGTGTGTTTCACAAGTCAGGAGGCTTTTAACGAAAACAGAAATTAACTAAATGCAAATGATGAGTGTGGTCATTTGTGTTTCCCTGCTAGGTAGGTGTCATTTGTAAAAAGCCTGGCATATAGTCACCAGTTGCTGTTGGCATTTGCTTGCTGCTCTAATTGAAGGTGAAAAGGAACTAATGGTAGCTAATATAATCCTGGCACTATATTCCGAGAATATTAACGGTGTTTATTATTGACATCATTACCAGAATAGGATGATTCCCTTGTCATATTACAGGTTCTTATGCTTTACATGCCTGAGAGGGGTTTCCTGGAAGCAGCAGCCAGCATTTGGGGCTGTTGGATTGCTCCACGCTGCACCACACGTGCGGTGATTGAAGGGGCAGAGCAGCAGGCTGGGCTCTGGGCTGCCCTCCATTTGTGGCAATCCTGATGTAATACTTCGTCTGTTAATATGCAGTAATCTTTCACTTTACAGCGTATGACTAGGCAGCGATCTGTCTTTATTAACTTCAGATTCTGCGGAATACGTTATATTTATTTTGAATGCAGGCTTTCACATACTCTTTTAAATATTAATGACTGGTCTCCAGCAGTCAGCATAAATATGATTTGCATTAGCACTAGTCATATCATATTGAGTGCCTTTGATGTCAACTATCCAGGGTACTAATATCTGACATCATCTCCCGAGGTCACTGACAACTTTGACCTTTATTCTCATGCACAGTTTCTGTAGTCTCAGAAGCTCTTTTGAATTGATTTGAAATTTTGACTCTTCCCTTTATGAGGCAGTAAAATTGATAATTATTCAGATGGGAACTGAGCACTGAGCGAAAAATCAATTCCACCCGCTCTCTGCTGCGTATAAAATTACTTCTGAGTCTGCCGGACTGAACGGATGGCCAAGGTAAAAGCAGCAGGCAGGAATAGTGGAGAGGATTAGCTGGACGAAACTAATAGCCTAAAGGGATGGCTTTGGAGATGAGGGAGTGTGCCGGTTGGGGGTTATTATTAGCAATGATGGGACTCATTGATCATATGTTTACATCAGGTTTCCATTGGGTTATAAATCAGCCCTGAATAGAAACGGAACCCAGGGCCTGGTGCGCTACCGGGGGGACGGCGTATTAGATTATTCTCACTTTCACACTCGGATGAAAAGTGAGACATTGATTATTCATTGGCTGGCCATTAAACACTGGGTTTATAGACGATTTGACTATCATGGAAGCTAATGAACAAGATTGCTGCTTCCTAACCAGCGGTTTCAGTTTTCAGGACATCTGTTTGGGCTCAGTAATGCGTAACCCTGTTAAGGAGTGGGTCACAGACGCTCAACGGCGCTGCAAACCCGGGGCCTGGTGGCAAATTGTGCTCCGGTTTGGAGGTTTGGCAGCTCGGTACCCGCGCCGCTGCCGCGCTCCCAGTCGGGAGTCGGGGCTGCCGTGGGGCTCCGGCAGCAGCCGGGCAATGACCCGGCCCCGCTCGGGCCCCGCAGCGCCTCCTGTGCCNGGCGGCTCCGCGGAGCCGGGGCCCCCCCGCAGCAGGAAGAGCCGCCCGGCCGCGAGTGCGGGTGTCCCGCTGTCCTGCGCCCGCCGCCGGGCGCGGCGTCACCGCTCCGCGCGTCCGGAACAGCGGCATCACTATCATCACTGTCATCACCATCATCACCATCATCACCATCATCACCATCACCATCACCATCATCACCATCATCATCATCATCATCACCATCATCACCATCATCACCATCATCACCATCATCATCATCACCACCCCGGCCCGCGCCGCTGCCCCCGCACTGCCCAGAGAGGCGGTCGCGGTGCGGCGGCTGCGAACAGCGCGGTGTGACCGCGCCTGAGGCGCTCACGGCCCCGGCCCCGAGCAGCGGAGCTGTGGGATAAGCCCCCTTTCCTACCTTGCTCCCTCACGTGTGCCCCGCAGCAGCTCGGGGCTTTAATGACGTGACTGTACAAAGAGAGGAGCAATAGTGAACGTGGAAGTGAAACAGCTCCGTAATTGCTCAGGAGCAAGTTTCGGCATCCTTGGGAAGCTCCGCAGTGGCTGTTGGCTCTGGCCGGGTTTTGCCGTGTCCGGGCTCGTAGCCCCGGGCGAGCAGCCTGAGCTCCATCTGCACACAGCCACTTGGCGAAGGGATCTCACAGCCACACCGAATTAACGTGTGAAGTCATTTGAGATATATGGGTAGAACACAGGTTTACTGCACTCAGCTATTGCTGTTATGTTCTGTTCTAAGCACTTGGATAAATAATTTTTAAAGGCTCCTACTTTGCTGTTATTCTGGGATTGAGAATTGAAGCCTCTGCTGCTTCACTTTATAAATGAAAGTGTAATTTTTGGTCTTAAGAAGCTACCTTTATCTTCTGTTAATGCTGATCTTGCTGAACTGTACACATTAGGCTTTTAGCTCAATTTTGGTGTAGTAAAATGTTATTCCTGTTAGTTCTTTCCAAAAATCAATGAGTTTTGTAACATCTTTCACCTGCAGTTCTAACACATGTTCATAAGAGTCAGGCACGATAGGTAAAGAATTCTTGCTTGTACAGCCATCTTTGAAATGATTCTGTGCTGGGTGCAGAGGGGATAAATGTTTGGTTGACTGAATACAAACAGGATTTCAGTGGCATTCCAGTGTTCACTCGCTTTCCCGGGTGTTTCTTGGCCGGGGATGTAAGGTACGGGGAGGCCAGGTGAGGGAGGGCAGTGCCCAGTGATTACATGCTGTGCATCATTTTCAGAAAAGTCACGCAGACAAGAATGAGCTGAGTTTTCGAAGAGACTGAACACTGGAGCAGAGTTTGGGTTCCCCCCGGCCCCCGTCTGCTGACAGGGTGGCTCCACATCTCAGCCCGGGTGGGCCACAGCAGAGGCCAGTGCTGGCAGAGAGGGGCTTTGGGGCTGCGTGTCTGTAGGACGAGGCTGTGCCCGAGCGGAGCCCTTCGAGGGTTCAGCATTTCAGGGGGCAGTGCTGGAGGAGGGGACCATCAGCAAGAAGGTGGGAAGAGCCAGCGTTCCCTGCCGAAGGAGAATCTGGGGGAATACAAGGGCTGGGGAGGGACCTCTGGAAAGGAGTGTCACGGTAGGTGGGTGGGAAGGTGTGTGGGTGAACAAAGACCAGAGCCAGGAGTCAGGAGCCAGGATGGGGCGGAAAGTGCCGGGCGGGGAGGGGGGAGTGGTGTGATGTCCTGGGGGAAAGTGCCTCGGCTGCCCAGTGGGGCAGAGTGTGACCAAGGACTGCACCCAGTGACGGAGGCACTAAGTGAAGCAGCACAACAGGCACTGCCTGGCAAGTGGAAACCAGGAAGCAGAGGTGCCCATTGCAATGAAAAATCAAGTGGCATTACTACAATAAGAAAGTACTATAAATTGTGACTTTCCTTTTTTCCCTTCTATATAGTAAAATAAGTGACATTTTTGTTTTTCGGATAAGCCTCGGTGCCATATACAGCTAGTGTGGAGTTATGCGCAGTAATGGAAATAAAAACCTGCAGTGGAGCTGTGTTTATAACATCCTTCATGGCCCAGGCAGCAGAACTTGCATATAAGCACATCACAAAGAAATGTAAATGGCACTGGCAGAGGGTACTTGTGCAAGACCCTCACTCGTATATGTGGGCATATACTTCATTTTAAGAGCAGATCAAACCCACAGGTGTGATTGTTCCTGTGCTTAAAATCAAATGTGTTTAAAGGCTCAGTTGAATCAGGTTGAGGGTGCTCATCTTTTTCTGGCTCGAGGCTTGAAAGTTTTGATACAATAGTGAGAGGGATTTTCCCTGGGACATCTGTTTCAGCCTCTTAGCTCAATTTAAAAATGTTATCCAATACTACCATAACTTTCTTTATTAATTGAAAGGAATGGAGATATACCAGCTGTAGCCAAGCCAGCAGAGATTTGGGTGGCTAAGCAACAGAAAAGGCACCATATTGAGTGAGCCAAAATTCAGTCTCAAAGTCATTTATTTTAACCCGTGACAATACGTTTAGACTCTAGTGTTTCAATTTGATTGATGGTTTAATATCATATATAATCTTTTTAATGAAGGAACCCATTTAAATATGTTAACATTTGCACTAGTAGTCTCCCATGTACATAACTGCATTTAATCATTACTCTGATTGTTTCTGTGGTTGTGTAATTTGCATCAGCAAAATAACTATGTCAGAGCTGTGTTATCTTAATGAAAACTACGGTTACTTCTCTTTTATACATGCTTCTTACTGTTCATGTATAAAAGTGGCAGCAATCCCAGTCTCAAGTATATTGCTAAATGTATAGTTATCACTACGTGTGCTGTCAATTAAGAAATAAAAAAAATTAATGAGCTTAGTGTCTTTTCTAATTCCGCTTTGTTTAAAGCCTCATTGTGATTCGTTATCATGTGAATTGAGTAATTTAATTTTAAGACTTTTAATGTTAAAATACATCATCATTAGTGATGTATCTGAAGATTTCACGGTCTTAATAATGGCGCTAAATCAAATTGGGAATCCCCTCTTAATCATCCAAGCTGTGCTCTAGTTCGCAGCAGCAGTTTCGGGCTGGGGAGAAGTTTCGTTCCGCCCAGAACGCGCATTGTAGCAGCCCGGGGAGGAGCACAAAGCTCCCGCACGCCGCGCGAGGTGTCGGCGCCGCAGGGCCCCGGGCGAGGCAGCTGCTCCGTGTCTGCTTTTGTTTATCCCTTGCTGGTTTGTGTAGCCTTTAGGCCAGCACACGAAACAATCGCTTCTACAGGGTCAGCTGCTGGTCAGAAGCAAAGCAAGAAAAGACTTTGCCTTAAAACGCCTCAGCCATCATTTCAGTGCAGCTGGCACCTGCTACTGGTGCGCAGCGGGAGGGTTAGGGGTCAAAGAGGCAGTTGTTCTAAACTCAGTGATGGCTTAAAGGGACTTGTAGATTAATCTGCTTTATTAACTTCTGTATATTAGATAACTATTGCAGTGAATGACAGTCCGTCTTTCTGAATAAGTCCCTTCACCTCATTCTCTTTTAAATTGGCTTTTGAGTAATGAATATTAAATAGAATACATTTCAGGGTAATTAAGTGGAAACATTAGGATGATGTTGTTTTACAATCATATCTATAAGTTTCCTGTGTATTTATCTTGCAATATTACTGGTCATTGCTTTTTGCTAGCAGAACAAAAAGCATAAATGTTTCAATTAAACAAGAGGGACTGGCTGTATTTCTCACTAAAATCGTGTCTTTGTGCTGCATAAATATTTTCAAAAAGCAAATAAGTTTAGGGAGAAATATAAAAATGTTTCATTCCTTGTTTACTCCCTGCAATGTAATACTTTACTTGGAAATGTTCAATTTCTGCTGGCCGTGGTTCTGTTATATAAAACACTAAGAGGTGTTGGTTTGGTGAAGGTCAAAAAATATCACTGTTCCATAGAATCTAACTAGTGATATGAATAGCACCAATAATTTTGTAAAGTTCACATTATAATTCAAAATCCAGTTAGAAGTGATGCTTGCAGTCTGGAAAGAAAGCAATATCTTTACAAAATGGATAGGGAAAGGTAACAATCCATTCTATGGTCTGCTACTGCCAGATTTGCCATGTGAGTGATGAAACTCACTCTCTGTGAACGAACCCCCTCCATTTGGAAAAAAAAAAGGTAAATTTAAAATTCTAGAGAAGCAGCAGCTTACAAGGATGTTAATTGCTGTTGGATCTGGTAGCAGCGGCCGAGAGGGTGCTGGTGTGGAGATCCAGTGTTGGATGAGGCAGTTCCCGGGTATTCTGACTGGGAGTCACAGCAAAGGCATGTGGCAGGTGAAGGGGCTGGTTTGTGCCCAAAATTCTGTAGTGACTCTAGACACTAAATGTGTCCCACTTAATCTTGGCAGATGTCTGATTTTCAGGACTCTGAAATTGAACCTCAAAATCCACATTTTTCCTTGGCTAATGCTGTTGGTTTTGTCTGTTTGTGATCCTGAGACATTTGTGTGCTCAAGATGTCTTCTGAAATCATGGCATCCAGCTGGGTTTTCTTCCTTTGGTGTTTACTTGTTTGGAGTTTTTTACTGAGAATTGAGATCCTTGTGTATTTGCATGTCTCCAGGAACCTTCACAGTTTTAAAATAAAATACATTTTAAAAAACGCCCCATGTCACAATGGATTGATCAGATTTGGGAATGCTGTTACTTTCTCTCAGCTTAGCCTAGGACTGTCTAGGTAAGCTTAGTTTAACTTGAGCAAATCCACCCAGTGCTTTGCTGGCCACATCAGAGGAGAGACTTGAGTGGCTGGAAAAGCACCACACACAAAGGGCTGCAGCAACACGGGGTTTGACCTTCCAGTAGAACCATGTTTCTGAATTCATAAGTCGTTTTCCTTTTAAAAAAAAAGAAATAGAAAGAATTAAAAATGAAGTGTGTGCAACCATTCTTTAAAATCTTTTTAGCATGACAAGTAAAGTAATCTTCCATTGATACTTAAAAGTCCATCTGCAGAAATTCAGGCAGAATGTTAGAGAGATGCAATATCTATTGAAATGTTGAGTGTCAAACTGCCAGGGTAATGTATTTAGTATGAAATATAATATTCAGTGCATTTTGTTTTGATGACTGCATGAAATAGCCGTGTGCTCTTAGCCTTTGTTGTTGTTGTTGTGAAAGATGATATTCACTGCCAAGTGTTGGTGGCTGCTCAGGACACAGGAGCAATATGCTTATTACCAGCTTTATCATCTGTCTTTGTGTTTATTTGCAAAAGCTTTGGTTACAGTTCAGTTCATCAGGATAACAAAAACACTTTTAATTGTTCCACAGAAGAAATTAGAATCAATTTATGAACAGTTTGAAAACAGAAGAGGCTTGCAATCTGTTAAGCAATGGGTAATTAATACTCATTCTAGGCTTTTTAAGTTGTGTGCTGCTCCAGTGCTCCGCTCCGGCCAGCGGAGGGGTCACTGTGCCCTCCAGACCATCCTGGCACAGTGGTCACAGCCGAGCTGCTGCCTTTCTCCCACTCTCATTTCCTTCAAGGGGGAAGGGGGGGGGGGGTTTAAAGCCCACCCTGCCTCCTGTCCCTGCTAATCATCTCCGTATCCGTTAATAAGGGTAAAATAATTACCCTGGTTCTAATTGTCTCTGTGCCACTGGTTACTGTTGCTGGGTGGGGGAAGCCTCTGGCTCTGCTCTGGCAGGCGTCCATGGGGCTCAGCCCGCCCTGAGCCCACCCTGAGCCCGCCCTGAGCCTGCTCGGAGCCCACCCTGAGCCCACCCTGAGCCCGCCCTGAGCCCGCCCTGAGCCTGCTCGGAGCCCACCCTGAGCCCACCCTGAGCC
>VXAZ01002265.1:475812-495106 GCA_013399875.1 Gymnorhina tibicen
CTGAGCCCGCTCTGAACCCACCCTGAGCCCGCTCTGAGCTCACCCTGAGCCCACCCTGAGCTTGCTCTGAGCCCACCCTGAGCTCACCCTGAGCCTGCTCTGAGCCCACCCTGAGCCCGCTCTGAGGTCTTGCTGGAATGTGTTGGTGTAGGTGAAATTGATGTTCTCTCCTCCCAAGAGGATTAATTGATGTGTAACTAATCATCTGGGTAGAGATGCTTGTAGGAGACACCAACTTCATCCTGTGCCAGCTCTCAGAGAAGAGTGCTGGCTGTACAGGACAGAGAGAGGCTCTCACTGTGTGGGCTGTAAAAGATGCTTAAGGATCTTCAGAGATGAGCCTGTGTTACAAAGCCCTGAATCAATCTGCTTCTTCATGTGCTGCTAAAAGCAGAGGGGAATGGGTATTAATTTTTTGGTAAGGTTTTTAAAGAGCTCAGCCTTCTTGTACATTAGACTATCCTGAAGTTTGTGCTACAAATTATGTGTTACAAATTATTATTTACAAATGCAGGTTGTGCATTCCAGAGGTCCCAGTTAATCACAGTTCTGTCATCTTTAAAAGCAGCTGTAGCATCATATAGTTACAGCCACTTGTTTAGAAATGGCTGAATCTTAAATAAGCAGCTTAGATTAATATAAAATGACAGTCTAGTAGCTGTAACTTAGAATCTCTGCATGCTACCAGCTAAAAAATGCAGATTAAGGATTGATGTCACAATCTTAAATTATTCCAGCCTGAGGTGGAATAACTTGCTGTCTAACAGGGAGCACAGATGGATAGGCAGGAAGAAGCTGTGCAGATACACGAGTTTGTAAACATCTGTCAGCTACAGCAGATACCCAAATACAAAATCTTGCACTTCAGGCAGCGCATGAGTATGTGACATTCAACAGAGGGTTTACATGAAATTCAGCACTGACAGAAGCAAGTCAACACACCCTGCAAGGTAATAATTAATGAAACATATCCCCTCCTCCCCGCAGAAGGAGGAGGGATTTCTTTCATCGGGCGTTGTCAGTACTGCTGCTGTTAACTGTTCTGCTTCCAGAATTTAATGTAGCCAGGCTTAGACCAAGCACAATTGCTCCACCCTGTGAGACTCAGTGCTTTACTGTGGGTGAGTCTACAGTGGCCAGCTGGCATCACTTCTGCAGCTCTGGGGGATGTCTCGTCCCCAGGAGTGTGGTCTCCCTTGACAGAGATGGGCCCAGTTCTGATGGGTGAGACTGGACCTAAGTGCGATAGTCCTTCATGGAAAAAGTTGAGATGCAACTGCAATTTGCAAATAACATATTCTGTCATGTTAGAATGGGCTCTCAGAGGAAAGATCCCACAATTACTGTTTGAAAACCTGCTGGCATAGGGCAGAGCTGTGCTGTGAGCAGCTTGTGTGCAGGCTATAGCTGCTGCCCCTGTCCAGCTGTGCTGTGGGGATTCCCTGGGGTAGCACAAACTTCTGCTTTGTCGTCCTGTCGATGGCCTGCAAGGCAGCTCACTGCTGCTGAAAGTGGGGCATGACAAGAGGAAGCCTCAGCTTTGGAAAGACCTCTTTGCACTACTGCTCTGTGTTACTGTGCTATTGACGTAAGAACTAGAAGACCACAATGGCTCTGGTGCACATGGCAGGGGCTAAACCTGTCCTGAGGGTGTCCTTCTGCGGGTGTGTTCGTGTTTCTCTTTAGATACAAAGTCAGGTTTGACCTAAGTTCTTACACTCCTATTTTAGGACTGTTTCTGCTGGCTCATGACTTGGACCTGCTTCAAGTGAATTCCCACACTCAGCCCTTTGGCCAGTTCTAGAGATGTGCTGGGAAATGCAGAGCTCCACTTTCCCTGGAGCTGTTTCTTTTTCACATCACTCTTTTGGACACTGGGAGAATGGGAGTCTCCCAGCAGGGCATAAAACTGCTGGGAATACCCTGTGAGAGACACACTTGGATAATATTTCAGTCCATCAGCTGCTGCCATACACTAGTTCATGGTGTGCAGTGTGTCTCCCAGATGCCTTGTCCCGACACCAGGACTGTGTTTTCCTCAGCCATTTACACCCTAATTCTCATAAAAGTGAGGAAACAGGGCAGTGCCAGTTGAGCTGTTGCAAACAGAGATACAGGACTGGGTTGCTCACAGGTTTTAGCTTCAACTGTTGAATCATGAAATTTCAGTTACAAATGTTTATTTAAATATATGTACTGGCAGTGTGCAGCAGGAGGGTGAAACGCTGTGTGCTCTGAACAGAGTCTGGAGGAATCTGGTCTATAGAATGGGAATGCCAGGCTTGGCCTGAGGGCAGCGTGGAAGCCTTTGGGAAGGGCTCTGGATCCATTGCCTGGGCTCACGGACTGCCCATTTTCCTGCCTGATGCCTCTTCTGTCCCTCCCTCCCTCCCTCCTTCCACAACTCCTCCCTTCTTCCTGTACATGGCAAATTGGCAGCAGGATGGGAGGGAGTTGGGAAGGGGAAAGAAAGGAAATAGGAAAGTCAGAAGGGAAGGGAGCTGCAGTGTCACCAGCCTGCCGTGCTTCTCTGGACAGCTTTATAACATTCCTTCTTGGACTAATGTGATTTCATCATGCAGGGGAAAGGCACATGGTTCTTAACCTCTTATATATTACAAAGCTCAGCTATTGTGCTGTTTCTGACAGTTAAATATTTTTAGTTCAGGAATAATGGGCTGATTCTTGTTTTGAGATAAATAAAGGCTTTAGTTTTTGTATTTCATCTGGAAATTTTAGCTTTGAACATGCGGAATATCAATGTGAAAGTCAAGCTTTCTAGAAAAATAAGTATTTTAAATCAACAGATTAAAATTTAAAGTATTTAATAATCTTGGAGTATTTAAATCTTCCTGGTGTTATTAGTAAATGATGATCCATTTACTGATATAGGAAGAATTGATGATGAAAGAACTAAGAATTCCAAAGGACATTTAAATTAGTAATCACAGCTCTTAAATTAAGAGCAGAGTCTGAAGCTGGAGCTTTACAAACCTACCAAATTTTGCATGCTAGACAATGAAAAAAATGTGAATTTTTCAGATCTGACTGGAAACAGTGAGTGCTATTAGCAGACAAATATTTTCTTAAAATCTGTGCATGTTCCTGACCCTTATAAATGCTTTGTAAAGGAATATACATACTGCTTTCTCTGGTGTTACTGTAATGTTCCTTTTGCTAAAATGTGATCAGTTGCAGCACAGTAAAAGATCCATCCCAACATACGGGAAAGAGAAATGAGTTACAGGACTTGCAGTGGTGCAAATGTTGTACTGATAACCTGGCACAGCAAAGCAGCCTTTTAATAGCAGGGCAGCTTCTCTTCCAGCTTCCTTGAGAACAAGCTTTCATAATGAAGGTTGCCACATTTTCCTCCTCTATCCAAGGCTCTGAGGGAGAAGAAGCTCTGATTAATTAATTTATTGGAAGAACAGTTCTTTATGCTTGCCTGTTCTGTCAATAGTTCCTTTTGTAAAGAAGGGGAATGGACAGGCCCATGCAGAAAACAGCCATGCACGTGCCTGGGATGAGTCCTCACTCACTCTGGGATGCAGTGTGGTTCCCTGTATGGCCAGGGATTTCTGAGAGAGTTCTTACTCCTTAAGAGTCAGAAGTGGAATTTAAAACTTCGGACAGTAGGATCTTGTCAGAGAAAAAGCCCAGAGCAGAAGGGAGGCTTTCACCACTGCTTTCCTGTTTGGCCAGTATCAAACCACACAATTAATAGTTATTAATTACTATTACATAGATAGCTTCACGTTGGCTTTATCAATTAAAACGTTCATTGTGTTCCTCGCTTCTTTCAGTGTTCTCAGGACTTCTTCCTCATAGAGACAGATATGTGCTTTCCAGGTGAATTTTGGACATTTTCAGTCCAGGTGAATTTTCGGCATCTTTCATAGTTAGGCCAAAAACATTCCAAAAGTATTTACTTTGTAGTTTGTTTGCAATTTAGAGCTTCTGGACTAGAGACCTTAAAGACAATCTCATGCGTTGTTTGATAAAGCTGAAGTCTGAAGAGGTGGTGCTTTCTCTCTGGGTCTCTTGGGACCTGAGCATGCCCTGTTCAGGTTAAACATCACAATGGAAGTCTGTTCATGCTTAGCACTTTTTCTAAGAAATATGGGTCCATGAGCAGTGGTGCTCAGACAAATTCACAGCTTGGGTGACTTTGGTTTATTACTTAAAAAATGCTTCTGTCCCAACAGCTGGCCTTGTTGCAAGCAATGAAGATGAAAATCTAGTGAGGAATGAATTATAAGAAGTCATAATTATTCTTCCTGTTTGGAAAACAAGCCCCTGTTAGTGCTGGTGCAGAGGTTTGGAATTGTTTGGTTCGGTCCAAAGCAGCACGGAACTGTTTCTGTCCTGTGAGTGATGGAACACGGTTTGTGCGATACATAACTGTGAAGTCAAGTGAAGAACTGGCCTTTCCCACGCCAGACCCCGTGTTCCTAACCTGGATGCTGGAATGACTTGTGGATCTCTCTGTTCCAGGTGATTTGTAGTGCTAGGATTCATCTTTTTCATTTAGTGAAACATGCTGTTTGACTTCGCCTTGGTCAGTTATTACAGGCTAGTTTGCAGTGTGGCAGCTCTCTAGAGACCCCGCTCACAGCTACTCATTGGCCTAGAAGAAAGGATTTAATGATTTTCTACTTCCTCTCTGTTTGGTTTTAGGGTGTAGATATTTTATAAACGTGAGTCAAACTATTTACTGGTGACATTTTACAAATTTTCTCCCTGTTTAATCTCTAAGTAATGTTTTTAGGTTTGTATATGTTGTGGCCTTTGGCGTTCGGGACGAACACATCTCAAGGATATCTTAAAGCATTTTATCTTTAAATGGATTCTATTGTTATTTTGTAATTTCTTTGTACAGGAATGGTGCCAATCCCTAAAATAAGTCTTACCCTTCCAGCTAGACACACCAGAGGTACAGGAGTAGAGCAGAACAAGAAGAGGGCTCAGAGTCAGAGCTTTGTGGGGCTCTTGGGGTGTGCCAGACAATGGGCAAAGTGAATTGTGCAGCTTCTACTTGGGTGCCAACAGAACCTAATTGTGTGAGCTGGTAGATCTCAGTCCTTTATAGAGCTGATGAAGTGGCTTTATCCCTGCTACAGAGCTCTGTAAAACAAGTCACAGAAGTAAAGTAACGTCTAAACTCCAAGGCTGGGTTTGTAACTGTGGGGGAAATGGTACAGATTTCAAAACCTCTTGCTGTAATCACAATTGCCTTGGCTGAAACAGGGAGTGTTCCTGTCCAGGGCCTGGCAGGATCATACATGGAGAAGGGTGGATGTGAGAAAACCAGAATCTTGAAGAGCAGCCTGGGTTTTGTCTAAAACTCGTACAGATTGGTGGGCGCACGTGTCGCTCTCTGGAAATAGTGTGACAACGGGGGAAGATCCCGGAGTGAACTTCAAAACCTGTACCTCAAATTAACACTGCTCAAAATCTCAGTTCATACCTGGTTTTATTTCAACTTTGGCTTTAGAGCCAAGCTTTGGCATTAATTTTTTTAACTTTCTTCACCTGGTAGTTTTGGCTGTGGAAATTTTTTTTGAAAGAACGACTTCTGTAATACCATGTTCATATAGGAAACATGGGTGATTTCAGTGGTTAGTAAAGGCTTAATGCATTTTTCCTTCTCAGCGCATCACACAGTTTAACAACAGCATCCATATTCATGTAAACTGTCTGAATTTTCTTTCAGGTGATGCCAGTCCTAATGAACACCATCGTCTTTGGAGACTGCAGAAACCAATGGTCTGCTTCACGACCTCTGCTTGGGCTTACACTTCTCGATGAGAAAGGGAGTGTTTAACAAATTCCACCAGATTCACTCTTCACATGCCAAAACAGAAAAAGTAGTTACTTCACATAGAACAGAGCTGCCTGCTGCCCTTCAAATTGCCCATCTGTGCCCTTGGGCTCCATTATGCTCACATTAGGAATGAAGAGTGGGTTTCAGCTCATGCACTATGTAACAAGTATCTTACAGATAGTTCACAGAGGTTGAGCTGGCTCCATTTTGATGAAAAATCCTCTCAAACTTTTACCCCAACTTTTACACCCAACCTTGGATCATGCAAGGATATGATTAACTTTTTCTAATAAACTTTGTTTTCACATTTCCAGAATTAAGTAGGAATAGAAGTTATGCAGCTTCATCAGGCTTTTAGATAGAAAGATGAAATGAGAACACGGTGAAAATCACATCAGAAAAATTGCTTCCTAGAAAAATAGTTAACCAATTTCTTTCTCTGAATGGTTTCCCAGGAACAACTGGCTTTGGGGGGTATTGTCTGAGCGCTTACGCTGAACTGCTGGCATTGATTGCAATTTGGGTTGTGCGCATCCGTGGCAGATTCCGTAAACCAGGAAAGGCGCTGCAATTTGCCCTTTCAATAAAACCTGAAGCTATGAATTTGGATATGCCCCTCATGTTTCCCTGGTGACTTAATAGCGACGCTGCTGTCTGGAATGGAGCCCTCTGAGGGAACGCCTGTGCGTCGAGCCGAATGCGTGCATTTTTTGTGTGGCGAGGCGTTGTTCCTGAGGATATTGACCTGTTGTCTGTGCCTTTCTGCAGAGCTGGCTCTAACTTTATTCTGAATTGCTTTATCTCCTGGGCAGTCACAAGCCTCAGTGTATTACTGCTTTGGAGAATGAATTGTCTATACAATAAGACGGCGCTGGAAAAAAATCAGACACTAAGATTAGCAGCAACCGCATACATTAAAATTCAAACTGAAATCCCAGCCATGGAAGGAAACTAATAGAAGAAGAAAATATATCAAGAAGAGAAGCGCTGTCTCATCATTCACCTGTGCTGAAGGATCCAATTTTAGCCATATCCAACAGCACTGTCATTCATCTTCTTGGTGTGTTATTGTGATTTAAATCCAAGCTCTATAAGAGAGAGCAGTTCTTTTAAAATGATTGAGAGGGAATAAGGGTAAATTCAGTGTTTAGGAAAACTTTATGACATCACAATATTATACTTTACAGATGGAAGCAATATTTCCTACTTTGGAAGGAAAACTAATCATTTTCTATCTGCTCTGAGTCACTGCATCATTACAGAAGTGGGATATAAGTAGTTTTGTGCATTCCCAATCTTGTTCAAGACGACACTTTTGTTTATATAATGCTTCTGATTTATAGCGCTTAAGGATTAGCCTGACTACATATTAATTATATGGTTTTGATGCTTCAATATAAGAAGAAATTAAATATTTCACTTGAAGATAAAACCATGGAGCTGTAAATCATAAGGAATAAATTTGTGACTGTCAGAATATTCTTTTTACTGAAATTAGACTAGTTCTAATGATTATGTGTTTTGCTTAGAAGACATGGATATGTATAAGCACCTTTACTTATGAACAAGTCTTATATTTCTTTTGGAAGGGTGAAGAACAGGAAATAGGATTTGTAATATTTGCATTGCCCCTTTTGCATCAAGGTTATTTATTCCATGTTCAGAAAAAGTAGGACACGTACTTATATATAACTGTAAAAGTCATCTTTGCTTGGCTCATTCCAGTGCACAGCTGATTTATTCATTGGGAATGGGTTCCTTTATCTCAGGTGGGGTCTCTCTCTCTACAGTTCCTGGGAAATAGCAAGCATGCAGTTACCATGTTGTACTGTTTGTTCTCTTCTTCTTTTGTTTTAATGAGATCTTCTTTGCCCATAACTCATTTCAAAGGAAGGCATCGTGTTTACCTGGGGACTCTGAAAAACTGGGATTGATACATGCTTGCACCAATAGGGTTAATGATGCCAAAATGGGAATCATACTCACAGTCCACCCTAAAACAGCACTAATCTTTTGAGACAGCAGGAGCTCCGTAAGGACTGGGATGTTTAGAAACCACAGGGCTCAGAACAGCTCTCTGGTGTTGGCACACGGATGCCATGGGATGCTGTGTTCAGGAGGGGGAGGCAGAGATGTCATTCCTTGCTGTTGCCTGAGGATGGTGTTAATGCTTTCCATCGTGGGGTTGAATTAAGTCCTTGGAATGCCTCTTTTCTAAAAATAACTTGTGGAGACTGGACAAGGTCTCAGGGTTGGGGCCTCCTCTGCCCTGGACTCTGTGTTGGTCACGGTGTTTGGTGTTGGTGTTTGGTGTTTGTTTGGTGTTTGTTTGGTGTTTGGTGTTTGGTGTTTGGTGTTCAGTGTTTGTTTGGTGTTCAGGGTTTGGTGTTTGGTGTTTGGTGTTTGGTGTTTGGTGTTTGGTGCAGGCAGGTCCTGCATCCTTCACGCCTGCTCCCAGGGGATGTTCAGAGTGGTTTGGGTGTTTCAGGACCCAGCTGCATGATCAGCTGCTGCCTCTGCTCCCAGCGCTGCTGCAGTGGGCAGCAGAGATGGGGACACGGGGTGTTACTGCTTTGAGAGGAACTGTGCTGAGGGCATGAAATTTGCCAAGGAGACGTTAAAGCAAACACTCCCTATAATCCTGTGGAGCTGTCAGGGCTTAGCCTTGATGTTACAGTTTTATTACATTTTTTTTCATTATTCCATATTTTTGCATAGGTACAGGACAACTATAATTTTGATGATAATCATGTGTGTTTAATTTGGGATTTGTTGAAGGTTTAAACAGGTTTAACCCTTTTAAAGGTTTTTTTAAAAATCTGGCAAACAAATCCCAGACTTCCGTGCTTTCTGACATTCTGTATGACACCCCTACAAGTTACATTAACTTCAAAAATCTACTGAATTCTGCATGCTAAAAGCTGATTCTCAGCCTGCCTTTAACAAGTTCTCTTGTTACACACCTGCAATTAATGGAATACAGGCAATATTCCTCTAGAGTGCAATATCAGACTGCTCAGGAACCTTGCCAGGTACGTGAGCACAGTTCATCAGAACGGTTCATTCTCCTCTGAATAATTGTCTGTATCAGTGCTTATCCCAGGGATGTGCTTGTGCCCGAGGCCGTGAGGCTGTGACTGACACGGCCAATGCAATAAAGACTGGACAGGGTTATTTGCCTTGCTTGGCTGTAGTAACAGGGTGGTGGGCAGCTCTGGAGTCCCCTCCTGTTCCATATTTCTAAGCTAAACCAACATTCTTGTAAGGTGATAAGAAGTTCTGCTCTAAGTGGTCCATAGCTCTGCCAGAACACGATGGGAATAGAAACAGGGGAAGCGATGCAGGTGACTGAGCTTTCCAAGAGCCCACAGCAAAGAGCCCAAACTGGCACCACCCTGAAAAGGCTTGGAAAGTACTCGGGGATGCTGCTGCCACCCCTCTGGGGTGCACTGGAATTGGTGAGGGACCAACCCCCCCTGCTGATCCCACTGCACCCCAGCCCTGCTGAACCATGATGCTGCTGCTGGAGCCGATCAGGGAGCAGCGCCTGGGACAGGGCCTGGGACAGAGCCTGCTTGCTACTGTCCCAGAGGGCAATGTAGCACTTGCTCAAAAGTTCTCCAGGTGCAGGTGAGTAACTCTGGATTTAAATTTCCAAACCTCATATTAATTTTCTCTGCTTTATTTAATATTTAATATTCTCTGCTTTGCTCTTGCAGTAGTAGTAGTACTTCAGAGACCTAAGGGCCACCTTGCTGAGCCAGCCTGGCAGCAGATGTGGAGTCAGACTCGGTGATCTTAGAGGGCTTTTCCAACCTTACTGATTCCATGATTCTATGAAATCCTTAAGAAAAACATACATCAATGTGCATTTTCTCTGAGCTGCCTTATCCTGAGGAGTGCAGACCTGCAGGACAGGATGGGGATCGTGGATGATCCAGCCAAGGCTAGGGAGTCCAGCTCTGCTGCCCATGCTCGCCCTTCCCAGGGCTTGGACAGAGGCTCCCACGGCTGCAGTTGCCAGCAAAGACTGGATTTGGCAAACGCTGGACTCAAACATCCCAGAATTTACAGGGGTTTTCACCTGGAAGTGCTGCAGAGCACTCAGGTGGGCAGTGGGGCAGAAGTTCTCGGAGAGTTTTGTGGAAGTGCAGGCAGGGAGGGAAGGGTGCAGGCTGGAGGGGAGAGGGGTAATTGGGCGGAAGGAGCACCTCATCCTTCTCAGTCCTGTTTGCCTTCTGTCGTGGGGGGACCTCAGGGCCAGCACTGCCCCACCAAGCAGTGTGAGTTAGCACGGTGGCTCTCTGCTCCCAGCTCTGGATTTGGAACCCCTCAGAGTTATTCTGCGAAGCAGGAGGTTCCTTTTAACTGCGAATGTTTAAAATTGAGCAGAAATCAATTTCCATTAGTAAGGAAATAAGCACAAACATAAAAAAATATTAACAGAATAAAGAATAAATGGCTAATTGCATCCTGTACCTCCACACAAGCAAGCCCTAGCTCACCACACTGCTGCCAGACATCCCCGTGCAGTGGAGGAAGGCAGGATTATTGCCCCTGATCCAGCAAAGAGACCTTTGCTGAGATCCCATCAGTTTTGCAGGCACCTGTCCCCACAGTCCTGTGCAGGAAGGAGCCCTCAGGAGCTGTTCTTGGGGAGACTTTATTAGCTTGGCTGTTGTGAGCCAGCAAAGTCTGACACAATCACAGCAAAGAGCATGGAGGCAACAGACAAAGAACATTTGAAAAACTCTAAATGAGGAGTGCAAACACATCTGGTACTTTAAATTGTTTCTGTGGGGAGTTGGGATTGTTTTGGTGTTTGGGTTTTTTTTAAAATAGAAACACAGAATAGTTTGGGTTGGAAGGGACCTCAAAGATCATCCAGTTCCAGCCCCTCTGCCACAGGCAGGAACACCTTCCACTAGACCAAATACACAGATGAGTTGTGATAAATGGCAGTGAAACTGTTCATTGCAGGTGAGGATAGGCCGAGGGAGTGGTTCATGTCTGGGCTGTTGTGCAGGCTCTGTGGGTTGTCCTTCAGCCTCGGGTGTGATGCCACCTCACATCCCACCCCTGCAGGTGCTGGGGGGTTTTGTGTGTTGGTTCTGTGCCAGATGGGTCTGGTTCCACCTTTCAGCAAGCCAGGCTGGACTCTGCCAGCTGTCCTGAGGGAGGCAGGTGGGGCTGGCCCCGATGGCACATCCCGAGGAGCCCTGTGCTGGGAGCTGGGGAGGAAGGACCTTTCTGAGTCCCGCGAGATGGGAAAGCTTCTTGGTGCAGTCGCTTGGCTGCTGGGCCCGTGCTGACACACTCCAGTTATGCTGTAGAACTGGCTTTTGAGGCACCTGGGGGTTCTCTTTGTGAGTCTTCCTCTGGTTTTCTTTCCATTTAATATACATTTTAGTTATTATTTTTACCACCTCCTGCAATGCATCTCTCACTGTCAGGTCTCCTTTAACCCAGCGTTTGGCGCTTGTTTTTCCAGGTCACTCAGAACATGCTGGAGAGATGTGGCCAAAGCTCTGCACAGCAAAGGGGCCTCCGATCCCAGGGCGTGGATGTGATTTGACAAGGACTTTGGAAACAGAGCACTGACTGATAAACGGTCTCTGAGAGTGCTGGGACCGTGTTACATTGTTAGAGAGATTTTTTTACCCCTGTGAAAACTACTTTTTAAAGATATCTTCTGCCTTTTTCTGTCTCTGGCCTAAATGTAAGGATTCATAATAGTGAAAACAATGGAAAACCAGCCTTAGTTTGAAGAATGTTTTCAGCCTTTCCTATCAAAATTTATAAACCTGTTATTTTGGCTTTGTGAGACAGTGTAGAAACAGTGCTTAACCAAAGAACGAAAGGATATGCATTCCTTCTGAGTTTGTATCAGTCAATGATTCTCAGTTCTGTACATAATAGTAAATAATATCTCATCAGTTAAAAGCTCCAAGCTCACTCTTGAGGACATATTTGTTTGAAAATAAGGTGAAAGCCAGTACGAACTTTATGACACCTTTTTGAACTAATAAAATTACTATTTTTCTACAAAATGTTATATATTTCTTTGCAGCATGGGTGGTTAATGACAATGTGGACCACAAAGAAGACTGAAAATGAGCATTTTTAGGCTATAAGTATAGCAAGAAAATCGAGAATGTTGCACAGAGTGAAATAAGAGATGATGGAGCAAGATTTAGTGAAGTACTGATGATGTTATTTCACAAGTACACATTTTCCAGGTCTTTGGAAACTGGGGAAAAGAAACCCCACAGAAGAAAATAAAGGTGTTAAAACACTTTACAAAGAGTGTTCAAAGAGTACAAAGAGTAAAGTCTATCCACTGCAAAAAAAAGAGAGAGACCTACAGTGGGGAGCAGGGGTGTCCTGTGCTGGGCAGGAGGGGCTTTACTGGCTGGGGAGATGCAAAACGAGTTGAAGGAAGACCTAACAAAAATCAGAACTGCTTAAGCAATAAGTCAGTTTATTATGTGGAAAAGCTATTATGTGCAATTACAAACTTGCTTTGGGATTGAGTTGGGTTTTTCCATTACTTACCTAAGAAAAAAAAGATTTCAAGCGTTTGTCATGTTTGCTGACATTTGTGAATTTAATATTTCAGCACTGTTTAGATAAGAATGGGAATTATTAATTGTAGCCAACAGGGAGGAAAAGTTCATACCTGTATTTCTTACAGGTTTTTTTCCAGTTTTTTTCTTTGCAATTGTTACTTTTCTGCACATTTTTAAACGGCAGGGAGTACAGCTGGAAGGAAGGTGTTTTGTCAGTTTGCTGTTTACATTTGAGCTCAGCTCGAAAAAGTATTTCAGCCAAAAGTCTGAGCTGCAGGAATGCTGAGCACCTGAGGAGTAATCCACGGAGGTAAAGGGATCCATGGAGGTTACAGAAATCCACAGAGGTTACAGTAATCCATGGAGGTTACCAAAATCCACGGAGGGTACAGAAATCCATGGAGGCTACAGAAATCCATGGAGGTTACCGAAATCCATGGAGGGTACAGAAATCCATGGAGGCTACAGAAATCCATGGAGGTTACAGAAATCCATGGAGGTTACAGAAATCCATGGAGGTTACAGTATTCCATGGAGGTTACAGTAATCCATGGAGGCTACAGAAATCCATGGAGGTTACAGTAATCCATGGAGGTTACAGAAATCCATGGAGGCTACAGAAATCCATGGAGGTTGCAGTAATCCATGGAGGTTACAGAAATCCATGGAGGTTACAGAAATCCATGGAGGCTACAGAAATCCATGGAGGTTCCTGGAGAGCTGCAGATCTGGGGTGTTCCTAGCCCTGATGCCCCGTGCCGAGGTGTGAGGACCTTGTGGGAAGTGTGTGAGTCACATCCCCTCGGGCACCTATGGATTTGTGGCTGTTAAGTTTCCACTTTGGTCCCTACAGGAAACTGGAACCTGTGCTGCTCAGTTGGGTTTTAAAGGCAGAACTGATCCCCCAAGGCCTTGGGGAGGGGCCCTGTGCTGCCTCCTCTCTGGCAGCTCGGGGACAAACCCTGCCGTGGTCTCAGGGCTCCGTGCATTGGCGTTAAAGGCTCAGGGGGAAGGTGATGGGTTCTGTGACTGCATTCTGGTGAAAATAAAATCGTGGTGACGCATCACGGGCACGTGCTCCCAAACCAGCCCCTTTTCAGGGTAAATTGGCTGCTTTGCCAAGCTGAAGCTTTGGCACATGGAAAAGGAGAGTACCCGTGTCCCAGAACTCCTTCCCAACCTCCAGAGCTTCTCTAACACCCGGCTACAGCCTCCCTGGGGCACTTAGACACATCCCTGGAATGTCCCTTCTAACACATCCCCTGCCACAGGTGAGGCTCCAAAGAGCAGCTTCCGAACTGGGCAAACTGGAGCTGAGTGTTTAAAGAGCATTTTCACCTTGGTGAACAATTGACAACAGGAATGAATTTAGAGCAGCTGATTGCATAAATACACTTGCTTTTAGCTTAGGAAAGCACAGCAAATAGGTTTATGGCTCCAGGCTCTTCTTTGGGAGGTTACTGTCAGCTTTGCAAAGGGGCCTGGTCACAGCGGGTGCAGCCCAGGTTTTCCACAGCATTCACAAGGCACCTGTAATGCCTTATGCCTTTCTTGAAAAGACATAATTGCCTTAAGGGCTTCGGAATTTTTTTCTCCTTTAAAAAACTGGAAACAATAGAATGGGAAATGTCAAAGGGAGATGCCACTCACAACCCAAGCAATTTCCTCACAAGGAACAAACGTGAGCCCATCCGGTAATGCAAACAGTTGGGCACTGTAAAATAGGGCTGGTTCTCCCCAAGGAGTGTTTTATATCCTCGGAGAGAAAAGCACGGCCTGCTGAGGCTCAGGCGAGCGTCCGTCCCTCTGCGAGCCAGAGCAAACCCCCAGAGCCTCCCCCGGCCGGGCTCTGCTCGCTGGGGCAGGGGGGGCAGCGCTGGGCCGAGCGCACTTTGAACACCGTGCCCTGCTAGCAAAAGGAGGCTCTGAGGAGCTCAGCCCCAGCATATGCACACCTTACAGAGTAATTCCTTGGCTTCGTTAATGTTTTATTCCACAACGAGTTTACGATGACAGCAAACCTCTCAAACTGCGGCGGGATAACACGCTTCCTCGCCGTATTAAAAAATAATGCTGGTGTAGATTTTATGTACCAGGGTGTAGACTGCTGTTAAGAGGCACTGCTTTGACAAAATTCTTTTTGAGGTTTACAGAAAGCATAATAAAATATGTAAGTTACATTTCTACAAACAAAAGCTATAACGTAAGTTATTTATAAGCATGAGATACAAACGGTATCACGATAAATAAACCTTAATGGATACCTGTGGCATCCATCCTAATGTAATTTGCCCAGCAAAAGTCATATTTAGTAGAAAAACCTGGCAGCAGCTGTGTGTCGGTATTTAAAATAAGAATGAAAGAGGGAAGGAAGCAGCTGCTTCCCCGGGCTTATCCCCGACCTGCGGCACCTCCCTGCTTTCCCCTTCACCTGGGGCTGGCGCTGCTGCTCCGAGAGACCAGATGCCTCTGCATCTTTCAGGGCTCGTCCACGATACCAGGATGTTCCCTGTCGGCTTCACTGCAGCCTGATTTTATCAGAGGTGGCAGAAAGAAATTGAGCCCCATCTGCCCGTCATCCTCTGTGCTCTCTTCCCTTTCCTTCCCCAGCACCTCCCTCATACCCTTGCCTTCTCATCTGGTCTCAGCCATTTGTGGAACAATGCATGGATTCTGAACTGAAATAAAGTTTTGGCTTTTTTTGATACAACAGGTAAGGTTACCAACGCCACAAAGATGTGCTTTAGAACAGGAATTGAAACCACTAAGGCACATTGATTTGTCAGAGGCTTCAGAACCTGTTAGCATTGGCTCTGTGGGTGGGGTTTAACTGCTTCCACCCACTGGGACATGGAGGACAGAGTTTTACTGGCACCTGTGTGTCTGCACCCTTGGGCAAAGTTTATAGGGCAGGTGTCCTGATCTCCTCCACATCGGGGTATAGAGAATATCCCTTGTTCTGCTGGGGAAAAGGCTGCTGAGGGCAGAGCTCCACCACCCCGCCCTCCCCTCTGTCTTCATGGGGTGAGGGGAGGCAGGAGGGGCACAGCTCTCCAAACCCAAAGGAGGGGGCAGAGGGGAATGACCTTTGGCTCTGCAGCACCAGAGCTCTTCCCTCAGAAAAAGAGCAGCTGACTTAACCCTTGTGGGCTGACAAAACCAGGGGTTTTTTGTCAGCTCTGCTGAGCACCGGGAGCTGAGTGCCTGAGCCCAGCACTGCCCCATGAGAGCACGGCCACAGGCTGGCACCCAGGGTCCTGCTCCGTCTCTGGGAGGGGCAGCCAGGCCACTGCTCTCTCCTGGGGCCTGTTGGCCACGGTGGTCCCCACCCAGGGGGGCTCATCACTGACCGGGAGGACCCACAGGGTCTCACTGAGCCCTGCAGAAGGTACAAGGGTCAGGACCACACCCCTTTCGGTGCACAAACCTCAACCCTTGCCTGCTGGTGCATCACCCACCAGCTCCACAGGAATGCTGCTTCCAGAGCTATGGCTGAAAACCAGCTCATGTCCTCCGTCATGCTGAGTTCCACATGAGTTGTGTGCAATCACTCAAAACATGTTGGGTTTATGCAGCAATACCCATCCAGAAGAGACTGTGGAGAACAGGACTGGCCTTGCCCAGCCCAAGACCCACTGCCAAAGACAGGAGCTACAGCAGGAACTCTGGAGCTGCAGCAGGAACATCTCAGCATCTGCTGCTGCTTCCTAGTGCAGCATCGTTCCCTGTCACCCTGTAGGAAAGACAAAACCCAAAGCAATGAGCGATGCCCTTGGGGGATGACACACCCCTGCGGCCTCGGCACCATCAGGGAGCCAGACCAGCTCACAGCCCTGAACTCCTGAGTGCTAAGGGAGGCCTGTGGGCAACAGAGGAGTTTGATATGTGAGAGATGGCATGGCCTTAAAGAGGAAGATTTATTAGTGACACTGTGACAGCTAGCGAGGCAGCATGAAGGTGCTTCTGAAGAGCTGAGCTGTAGGTCAGACACTGGTCAAACCTCTCTTTGTCCATGCACTGGCTTCCAGCTGTTGGGCAGTACCCTGGGCAAGGGTCACTGGCACCACTGCCGGTCCCAGGCCCCGACAGAGGGAGCCCCTGGAGGAATTGGAGCTTCTGGACTGCCAGGGGTGCAGCCCAAGATGTCACAGCCAGAGTGCTGGGGAAGGGGCAATGTGAGAGAAGCTGGAAATGCAGAAATGCAGCTGATGACATGTACCAGGACATCTGGTGCTCTGTGGGGCTACTTGAGGAGGTACAGAGGTCAGACTCAGCTGGACTAAAGCCCCAGCACAGCGGTTCAGCAGCAGTGGAATGTGCTCAGCAGTTCCAGGTGTGATCCAGCTGTGATCACTGCCTGAGCTCTCTGTATCTCCTTGCACCTGTATCTCCATCCACAGCCCTGTCACAGGCACATTTGCTGCTGCCATGTCCCGGGGTGAGCCCTGTGGGCACTGCAGCCCTGGGCACCACCGTGACCGCTGGGCAGTGCCAGCCTGCACCTCCCACCCCCACAGCTCACAAACACAGCAGTCACAGGCTGCAGGGCTGTTCACGGCACATGCAGTGGACGAGCTCCAGGCACTGGGGGGTGTCTCCTCTCCACAAGGCGCAGCACCACAGCTTGTGCATGAGCAGCTGTGGAGGGTGGGTGCAGGGGGTTATCAGCAGTGTTCATCAGGTGGTTTTATTATCTCATCCTACAGGAAGCACTTTAAAATGAATGGTGGCATTGGCCACTGCCAGGCACATGGGGGGTCCTGCGAGAACATGGTCCTGTAAGGACACCCTCGCTCCAGGGCCCGCCGTGTCTGGATCCCAGAGACATTCCTGGGGCTGAGGAAGGCATGTGTGCACCATTACCAAACCCCGTGACCACGGCAGGCTGCAGCACAGCCCCCTTCATGCCACCTCCACGGCAGCCAGGCCTGGGAGCAGCTCTGGGTTTCATGCATGGGTGAGACAGCTGCCACATCTCTGTCCCCAGTGACTCCCAGTGACAGACGGGATGGGGGACTCTTCTGCCCAGTGGTGCCAGGCAGGTGGTCACTCCTCTTCCACAGCTTTACATACTTTTTTCCCTGCTTTATTTTGTCCCCCCACACCTTTGCAGGTGACTGGGAGCAGTGGTCTCCAGACCCGGTCAGTCCCTGTGCCCAGGCATCCTGGCAGGGCTGGCTCAGCCACGCTCCCTGACAGGCCCAAGGAGCCGTGCCCCAGAGTGGCAGGGCTGAACCGTGTTCCTCTCTGCCAGCATCACGCTCTCGGCACCACATCTCGGTTAATACCTGTACAATATGCAGAACTTTACAGGGAATGACAATGTCACAGCAGCCTTCCCACACACCTCAAGAACTCTCCCTTCCCAGCCCCCTCCTGCCTGCATGGCTCTGTCCAGCACTGTCCCGCTGGTGCTGCCCAGCACTGTCCTGCTGGTGCTGCACACCCTTGCTGCCCGTGTGCTGGGTTAGAGGCACCTGCAGCTCCTACTCGTGGCTGGCACTCCCAGCTGGGCTCCTGGCATGCCCTGCCTCACTGCCATGACAGGCAGAGGCCGTGGGCTGTGCTGTACTATGCCGTGTCACTCCGTACGAAGGCCATGCCATGCTGTGCCGAGGCCAGGCCATGCTATGCCATGCTATGCCATGCTATGCCATGCTATGCCATGCCGTGCTTTGCTATGCCATGCCCGAGGCCTGGCCAGAGCCCAGTTGGGTGTGGGGTTTCTGACCTTCCTGTGATGGGAAGCTGCCTGTGCCTGCCCGGAGGTCCCGCTGCCTCCCTCTGCCCGGTGGAGCCAGCCCCGAGCCGGGGGCTCCCCAGCCCGGTACAGCATAACCCGGGCTTGGGCGGGCACGTCCGCTCCCGCACCACCACCACCCCGCAGGCACCCGGCCGCCCCTGGCACTGCCGGGGGTCGCAGCACCGGGCCGTGCCCGCGGGGCCGCAGAGCCGCTCGCCCCGCGACGGGCGGACGCGGGGCCGGGAGGGCGAGCCCGGCACGGAGCCACGGAGCGCGGGGCCTGGCAAAGCGCAAGCGGAATTTCGGTCGGAAGGAGCCGCGGGGCTGTGCGGGGCTCTACGGGGCTGTGCGGGGCTTTTCGGGGTTATGCGGGGCTGTGCGAAGCTCTGTGCGGGGCTCTGCGCGGGGCTCTGCGCCGCTGTGAGGGGTTCTGCGGGCTCTGCGCGGGGCTCTGCGCACGCCCCGCCCGCGGAGGGGAGAGGGAGACGGCGCGGCTGCGGGAGAGCTGCATTTAAGGATACCATACGTCCGGGGTTATTAATTATAAAACATAATTAAAGTAAAACTGCAGAACGTCAACATATTAAATTTAAAAGCTAATATTAAAATAGCGTTAATATTTAATAAGGTAGCTGAGCGTTACAGAGCTGTACGCTGATACTCTATATTTAACTGTGTAAAACCAGGAGAGTTTTCCCAAAGAAAAATGTATTGTTTAGCTGATTATCAAAGACTCTGTGATATATTATCCATTTCACAAAAATAATATAGATATCTTTTTAAATATAGTAATAAAAACATACTAGTGCCTTTTAAATATACTATTACTTACCACCCCTTTTCATATTGTACTATCACAGACACTTTGGAATTGGTTTAAAAGCACATCATTCATTATTCAAAGCTCATCTTTGCATATTATTCCAGCTCAAGTCTGCCAGGCTCCCTGTGAAATCGTTCACAAAATTGATAACAGCAGACACACACGCAATAAAAAGATCGCCTTGGGCAGCCCGAGCTCCCATTATGCAGATCGAGCTGCAATTTTCTCTAACAAAGCCTGCCCTGATCCAGGACTGGGTGGCACTTTATTTATTTATTTATTTATTTAGCCTCCCCCGGTTGCCTTGGTTTTTTTTTTTTTTTTTCCTTTTT
>VXAZ01002265.1:500250-526809 GCA_013399875.1 Gymnorhina tibicen
TCCCCCCTCTGACCCGGGCAGCCGGGGCACGCAGCAGACTGGCCCGCGGAGCGCGGCCGGTCGCTCCCCCTGCCCCGGGGCCGCGGCTCCCCTCGACGGGGCGGGTGGCGGGGCGGTGAGCGGCGCCCGCGGGGCTGAGACCGGGATCGGGTCCGGCCGGGGCCGGGGCTGGAGCCGCTTCCCCGAGGCCGGCGCGGAGCGGAGCCGCTTGTATATTTGTGTCGATGTTCCACTAGGAAGGGAAATATGTCACTTTTTGTAAGAAGTGTTAATACTTTAATTTATTTATGCATCGAGATTTTGGGCACTATTAATATGGAATTATATAAAACCTCGATTATTTATATCGAAATCTGAACATAGGTATTTTGTGTTGGCTTTGGAACAAAAGGCTATTTTTTTTTCCTGTTCTGAGGATAGTGTAAAGAAAAAAATACCTCCCTATCACTTAGCGGAGGGGACTCGGTGGAGCCGGTGATGACTCATTAGCTTCGGAAACCCTATTAAACTGAAAAGCGGTAGCTCCCATCTGTCCCAGGTGAAGTTAATGTCAGCTGTAATTTATTCACCGTAGTAATAAGGGCTCCTTCCAGGCACCACACGCCGTTCTGTCCTCACCTTCCCAGCCGATGAGCTTTAGCGCCCCGAAACAGCACTCGCTCCCTGCGCCACCGGCTCTCGAGAAAGCGCCTTATGTTTCATAATAAAGAAGATTTGGGGTTGACACAGACCATGTATAATACTTTGTACTTGCCGAGACGTGTAAATAAACGTTTTCTTTACAAACGTCTCTCCGCTCCCTGCCTGCCGCCGCGCCGGGGAGGGCCGAGCCNGGAGGCGGCCGGCGGCCGCCGCGGACGCTCGGTGGACACGGAGGAGAGAAGCCGAAATGGGGGCGGCGAGAGGACCGGGGAGTGGGGCCGGGACGGCGGGCGGACTCGGAGCTGGGCTCCGGCGGCGGGGCCGGCGCGGTTGTGCGGGTGCTGCCGCTCTCTCCGCCGGTGCGGGGGAAGCGGCCGGAAGCGATCCCGGCTTTGGGACACGGTCGACAGTGCCGCGTGGGAGCGAGGGGCGGCCGGGCGGGAGGAGTGCGGGGCCGTCGCTCCCCGGAGCAGGCGCCGGTACAGGCCCCGCCGGTCCCCGGTAATTTCTCCCCGCCAGCCACGCCGTCCCGACGCGCCGGCCGGAGCAGCCTGGCGATTTTCGTTTTGCTGCCTTTTCTGCGCGCACCGCGCCGGCAGCGGGACGGAGGTGGCTGCGGCCGAGGCTCACGATGCTCGCCCCCAGCACCGCCGTGCAGGGGGATTTTTAAGAACAGTCTCCCGTAGTTCTCGGGCCCGGGTGCTCCGGCCTCCAACAGCGGGGGAAGCTGCAAAACTGACATTTTTAGAAAGCAGCCGCGGCCAGGCGGGTTTCCCCCGGCCACGGGCAGGAGCCGGCGCTCCCATGGCCGCGCTCCCGGGAGGGGGGGGCTCTGCCTCTCGCACGGCCGCAGCCCGGCCCCGGTCACCGGGAGGCTGCAGGAGCGTAACGCCGTTCCCGGGCTCGCCGGTCCCGGTCCCGGCTGCGGCACAGGGCAGTTCAGGGCCAGGCAGCCACGCAGGGCGAGGGATGGAGAAGATATTTCCCTAACTGGTTCTTTCCTCAGCGGTACCAGGGCACGGGCTCCGGTCGATTTGGTTTGTCGGGAGCAGGCTGTGGAGGTCCCACGGCAGGGCCACATCCAGTCACACCGGGGTGATGGTGCTGGGGCCGTGCAGCTGCCCGACTGGTGCCGTTCACCAGCCAGAATGTGCAGCCTAAGCTTCAACACCGATCGAGGGGAGGTTTCTGGCAGGGAAGGAAGAAAAAACAACGGGGAAATCTATACTGGGCGACAGGGCGCGAGGGACGGCCGCGCTCCGGTCCACTGTCCCCACCAGCGCCCCGCCACTGCTGCGCCCCAGCCCCAGCCCGGCCCTGTTTGGTGCATTCGTTATCCCACCGCCCTTCGCCGCGCGGCGATGCCGGGACTGCCGGCCCTAGGCGTTCCCCTCCGCAGCAGCACTGAATGCAGGGCGGAGAGGGAGAGAACCCCGCGGTACCGTACAAAGAGCAGCCCCGAGAAACCCGAGTGTTACTGCGAGCGTGGAAGAATCCAGCCCTGAATGGGGATGGCACACACGGGCACACATATTCACGTGTGTATTGGTGTTGCGTTCTATCTGCACCGTCGAACATCTATAAAGTGCGTTTTGTTCAACACATCATTGCTCTTTAACTGTTCGAACACCCCATAACTATAAACTTCTATGTTCCCGATTTCCCTGCAGTTTTTCCCAAACTGCTGCGAGTCAGGAGCAGTGTATTTGCAGAGAGCAAACTGCTGCTGCGTTCTGCAGGAACCGGCTTTGTGACGGGCGGGGATCCTGCTCAAAGCCACGGGGTGCTCACAGCCTGTAATGAACGGCGGTGCCAAGTGGGTCCGAACTCGGCAGTGATAGCCCAGGGGTTCCCCTCGCCACTGCTGCCCGTGGGCTGTGCCACAGGCAGCGGGATTGAGCCTCGGGGCACCCCAATTTGTCAAAGGATTTAATAAACCGCAACCAAATTTCCATTTCAACCGTTTGAGTAGCCATCAAATAGCGGGATTTATGTCCCAGGAGCTGTCTTGGGCTTGCTGGAGTCTGTGGCTGGTGTCTTTGTTCCCGAGGAGCTGTCTCGAGGTGCGTTTTGAGCTGTGCTGAGGACGAGGGACACAAGCTGCCTCGTGCATCCGTGCCTTGTACGACAAGAGCGCGTGGGCGGTACAGGGGTTCCGATGTGTGCGGTCGTGCTGAAGGGGACACGAGCAGGGGTTACCTCCAATTACGCTGTCCAGTTAATCCGGTGTTTACAGGAGCCTCAGGGAAACACTGGTTGGAACAAACACACAGTATTTCTCCCTGTGGATAAGAGCAGTGTTCCCTGCCAGCCGGTTCAGGTGTGACAGGATTGTCTGACGGTCCCTGCTGTGTCTCTCTGAAGGTCTATCAACAGAGAGAGAGGCCTGAAGGGGCTGCACGGACTTAAGACCCTACCAGCTTGAGCCTTTTCGTCCCAAGAATTGTAATTGTGGAGGATGTGAGTGCCTGGTGGAGGAGAGGACACATTTTGGGGGTGGGCTGGCTGTTGTCCGGATCCTGTTAATTGTCCTGTCCACATTTTGCACTCGGGTTGTGGGGTGGACAACTTAAGCCGAGCTGCTCTGCATGGGCAGCCGTTTGACTTCCCAGTTTCTGAAACAGCCTTCTTGCAGCACAGGCCCTGGCTAGTTGTGGGGGAGCATGGCTTATCTCTCACCCTCCCACTCATCACTAAGTGCTCCTTCACCTCCATGGGAGACTGCTCAAAGCACTCCAGTCAGCCGAGCAGGAGATCAGTGTGTGCAGGCAGGGTGAGGGCAGCAGCAGCTCCTGCAGCTGTATTGCAGCACGGCTGTTTCAGGGGGAGTCATTTAAGTGTAGGCAGTGAAAGTCGTGATGGAGATGTGGTCTGAGAGTGCTGAAGATGCTGCACATCCCATCAAGCTGAGTTTTAATCTGTTGATGCTGCCATGAAATTGATAATTCTTAGCATTTGGATGATCTTTCCAAGGCAGTCTTAAATATGCAAGTGAAATATCTCTGTAAATTTATGCTTTGAAAAGCCCATGCTATGTATCTGAACTCCTCTGTTTGGAAGTTTTAAGCCCAGAAAAACTTGTCTTTATTGAACAAGGATGGAAAAATGCAATGAGAATTAAGGATTATTGAACTGTCTGTGGGACTTAATTTTGGACAGGTCATTTTCCAAGCTTTGCTTAATTGTGTGTGTGAGTGGTCTCCCAGGTAGGGCTGAGCAGCTCCATGGGTGGACGTGCAAGGCAGAGCTCGGCATAACTGGAGGAACATCGGCCATCTCCTCAGAGCTCCTGGCTTTGCTTAAGCCCCAGCCCAAAGCAGCCCCTGTGCCATGCCCTCATGCACAAACCCTCTCCAGATAAAAATGGCTCCACAATTTGCCTCTCTCAGCATTATTTTGTGCCCAGGGTATTAGATGTTACAAAGTAATGCACGGTGATCAAATCTGTATAGGCAATTCTTTTCCTAAATGGGCCCTAAAATCAATGGGTTATTAGCTCTCCACCACTCCGTGATGAAAGCCTGGTCCTGTTAAACATGCAAACTACACAATATTCAATGCCTTGGTTTACAAAAGTGTTTGGCTCAGCTGGGTCACAATTTAGCTCATTTATAGCTGACATAAATAATACTGAGATATACATCTCACACCTCTGAACTTTCCTCGAAGCACGTATTTCTGCACCGAAATCATCCCCACTGCTGAGGAGTAATAATTTAAGGGCTGTGACTCACACAGGTGAGCACTTGCTCAAGTTGCTGCTCCTCTGCAGTCAGTAGATTCCCTCCTTACGTGTTGCCTGAGCGAGTTGGACCAGGTGGATGAAGTATTTGCTTCTGTGCAGGTGGGCATTTTTTGAGGAAGAGGTATTTACAACTTTGGTTTAGGCTATTTGGAGCATTTCCCTTCAACGCCGTGTGTTTCCCTTGCCCACTCTTTTGAGTCTTTTAAGCTCCTAATTTTTCCTGACACAGCAGCAGAATAAATACTTCTACTTGGTGCCCCCTTGTTTTTGGGTATCTGAGTTTGCCTCCTGGAGGCACGCAAGGGGCTTTGATGGGCAGAGCTGCAGTGCAGTTTGTGGCACTTTGCCACCTATGTGCTTTTCCCCCCTTTTTGATGGGGTCTCAGCATTTCTAGACATTTCAGATACCTTAAAAATCTGTTGTTAAGGTCAGAGCAGTAATGGTATTTAGATATATACTCCCATGAATTTAATTTAAGGATAAGAAATAAAATATTCTTCCCAGATCATTGTGACAATAAGGGCCAGCTGCCTAAGGGCATCTCTGCATCATGCATTCAGAAATGCCTGCTTGTCCTTTGTAGGATGTGCCCAGAGCTGGAATGCTGGGAGTGAGAAGCAGAGATGTTTGAGAGGGATCTTGTGCTCTTTGGGCAGCACAGATGGACGTTTCCACCCTTCTGGGGTGTGAGCTGTGCTCCGCCTCAGCCCCATGAACTGTGTGATCACACAGTTTGGGTGGGAAGGGACCTTAAAGCTCATCCTGTTCCATCCCTGCCATAGGCAGGGACACCTTCCACAATTCCTGGGCTGCTCCAAGCCCTGTCCAACCTGGCCTTGGACATTCTGGTGTAGGTGATGCTGGGTGTCCGCAGACTGTGCTCCACTGAGTGGGGCCTGAGCTGGCTGGGGTGCTGTGGGGCAGGCTCTAAACACCCTCATAAACTCAGACCTTAGGCCATTCTTCAAAAGATAAAGCTAAAACAAAGAGTGAAATCTGCCTGTGGATAGTGGACTCCCGGAGATCTCCCAGTAACATCTGCAGTATCCATACAGACATCAAGGGTGCTGTGCTGGTCCTTGGTGAATGTTCTGAGCTGAGCCTGCAAGTATTTATCTCCTGGGAGTCCAAGGGAGTGGTTTTGCTCCCCTGTGGAGTATCTCCCACTTCCACATGAAGAGGCAGAAAGAGCAGGACCTTTGTTATTACCAGCATGTGGGATTTGCTGGGTCCTTTGCTGCTGCTCTGCCCAGGACCACAGGGATCAGACCCAGCTTCTTCTGTCCCTGTGCCAGTCAGCCCAACAAAACTGTACCTGTGCCTCACCCTAGCTTGAGCCAGTTTGCTGGAATGGGCAGGTGGGAGAAAACTTCCCTGTCTCCAGCTCTGCTGCACATCTCAGCTCTTTGAATGAATCTCTGCACCTCATCAGGTAATTCTGGATGTTACATGTTGGCAGTGAGATGCATTTCACTCCGTGCTGTGACCAGTTTCCTTCAGGAACTAACCCAGGTGGGAAGCAGTGCCATGGCGAATCGGTGTGAGCCCCGTGGCCTGGTGAAGGTCCTCACATTTAGCAGGAGGTTGGGCTGTCTGGTCCATCATCTGTGTGCCTGAACCTCCAGCTCTCTGCTCAGGTCAATCTGCATTCTTATGTACTTCTTGTTAGGGACACCAGGCACGATCTCATTGCCTTGGGTTTATTATCTTTCATCTTTGGACTGAGTAGCAGCTGACGGAGGGGATAAAATTCACACCATGGCTTGCCTACAGTGGTACTAGGCTTCTTCAGTCTTTTGAAAACAGAAGGTCATCAACCCCTGCCAGACTCCTTAAATGACTTAAACTCAATGCCACAAGTGTTCCAGAATGCCCAAATGATCCCATTAATTTGGCATCCAGTATATGCTGCATTATACATACCGACTTCCATTGGCACATGCCACATCCAATCCATTAGTTGTGCACAAATGCACTTAAGTTTTTTATTGCTCTCAGTTTTGTGTCATCAGCAAAGAAAGGTAAAGTTGATCTTCATCTAAATCACTGACATGGATTATTGCAATTGATTACAACGAAGAAAGAGCTTTTCAAGTTTTAAAGTTATGTTGTCTTTTATTTCCCCAAGTAGTAATCTGTACTGTTTAAGTTATTGCACAAGAACCGTCTCAGTAAGAGCTGCCCGTATTACATTCCTTGTTGAGAACATTTGTGTGCTGGGCTGTCGTGATTCCCCAGTTCTGTACAGAACTTTTATTCCTTCTGGTGGCAGAAAGGCACTCGATGTTCTTCACTCAATCCAGACAGAGAAGGAAGAAGAGGAGCATTAGCTGAAGCTAATGTTTGGGAAGTTGTGTTTTAATCTATGATTAGGAAAATCCTATTTTATTTATAGTTTAATCCACCTTTCTTTCCAAGCTTAGCCTCCTAACTGGGCTCGTGTGTTACCCACCTCAGCACACCTGTGACAGCCAGGTATCCAGAGAGCAGCACACAAGGGAAGGACCCAGCTTCACATCATTTTTCTGACCAGTGATTATGTGTAACTGAAAAAAAAATGAGGGAAGCTGTTAGTCTGCCCTCCCAAATCATCCTGCTTGCCCTGTGCCAGAGCTGCTCTGTGCACTTGGGCACCGCTTTACAGCTTGCTGTTCCCAGCATTTACACTGTGCCCTTCTCAGGCAGAAACTTGCACCCAAACTCATCTTTGCACAGCTCAGGAGCCTCGTTGAAATTATGTGGTTAAAATCAACTCTGTGTTTGCAAGAGTAATGCCTCAGCTTGAATTCAAGGTTCTGAACTCCCAGGGCAGTAGGTGCCAACACGGTTGTGAAAGACCCTCTGCATCTTCAGGGCAGCCTGGCCGTGCCTCTCCTCTGCTTCTCTCCACTGCTTCAGTTCTCTTCAAAACTCCACACCAGCTCTAAAGGCAGCAGTTCTTAAAACATAACCCTGAAACTTAACTGAAGGACTAATTATTAGTTAATAAAGCTTGTGGTTTATGGACTACAGTGACAGAGAAGCCCGGCTCAGTACGGAGCTCTTAAACACCAGGGCTGCTGGAACGGTCCGGCTGCTCTCATACGAGCAAGAGGGCCAGCCCTTCAGAGGGTGTAAATCAGCAAAGATCCATTAAGTTCGGTGGATCTCATCTACTTTACATCAGCTGAGGACATGACCCTGAGAACTTAATTGGTGGTATAATACAAAGACATTACAGTGTCTCCTCTCACTCACCCGCACACGCCGTTCCCATTACTGGTAATGGGAGCAGCCTGCAGGGGAATGTGCAGCCAGGGTGGGCACGGCTGGTGCCAGCCCCAGGCTGCTTCCACCGGGGCTGCTGCTCTGTTAAGCTGCTCCCGGCCTCCAGAGAGCCCATGCTCTCAAGTGGAGTGGGAAACCAAAGCAAAACAATTAATAATTAAAGAAGCCTTTGACTCTCTTGGACTGGTGGGACAGAGCAAGAGCTCCAAGGGCACCTGCAAGGGCTGGGCGCATGCTGTGGGCCTCGCCAGGTGGGCACCCTGCCAGCAGGGCACGAGGCTGGAGTGGGTGGGGAGCAGCTTCTCTCATGCCATCGCTGCAGGTAGGTATGGCATGAACCATGGCGTGAGCTGTGTTTCCCTTGGAAATCAGGGAAATAGGGAATTTTAGCACAGCGGAAAATGTTTCTAGGTCTGGGCAAAAGGTATTCCAGGAGCAGCCTGGGATGGAGCCTCCTGACTGCAGCCCACAGGCAGAGGATCCAGGTTGTGCTGTACCTCCATGCCAGCTCTTCTCCTGTCCCCCCCAAATGTGTGCCCAGATCTGGCTCTGGGGCACAGGAGAAGCAGAGAAGATGGGGATGCTTCAGCTGTCACAGAGCTGCAGACTGGAAGGAGGAAACAGTGATCCTTCAAGATCATTCGTCAAGTCCCTTTTCTTATGTCTTGTATACCCTTGAGGTTGGTACACGGGCAGGCAGGTGGGTGCACCTGCAGGGTGATGTGTAGGAGATGATTCCTTCACAGGCAGCAGAGACGTTGCGGTAATTCATCTTGTTTTGGTTCTGGCACCTAAAAATCTCTGTGGGGAGCTGCAGTCCTGCACCCTGCTTCGTGGATTATCCCAATCTGTGCTCCTGAACAGACCTTCAAAGCAGTACTTAGTTGTGCTTTTCCTGGAGTTTCTAAAAATATTCTTTTTGGTCCTTGCGACATGTCTTCTGTGGGCATCCTGTCTCCATGTTGCCTTTCTGCTCCAGGCTGAGGCACGTGTTGTTGTCTCTCAGGTCACAGCCTGCCTATTTCTGCACTTGGGCAGCTCCTCAGCCTTTATTTTCAGTCAGCTTTGGCAGCTTCTGAGCCCCCTGCTCCCAGGTTTTCTCTGCTCCCAACTTTCCTCTCCTCACAGGTGCATGGTTGCTTTCTGCCTGGAGTCAAGAGACCCCTCAGCATTCTACTGCTCAAAGGCACCCTAATGTTGCTCTGTCTTCTTTTTGTAGGGTTGCAGGGGAAAAAAAGTGGGATGTTGCATCTTGCCCAGAGAAGCTGAGATGGGTAATTGATTCTGAAAGCAGTTTGCACAGTCGGGGACTCGCTCGCTGAAGCTGTCGCGCTGCACTGGGGAGCTTTGCCATTTCGGTGCTCCAGCGGAGCAGCTGTTGTACCCAGCATTGCTTCCAGATTGTCACAGGCTGTGGAGGTTCCCCTGTCCTCAGACTGTTCATCAGGAATGCTTTCAACTTGAATTTGTCCCCTTTATTCAGCAGGAGGCCAACGGCCAGTGTGGGGCTTGTGGGGATGGAGCCTTTTCTGTGTTGAATCGGCACATCAGGATTAGTGGTTTCACTTGGAAACTCCATTTTAGAGCCTTCGAGCCAGCGCATACATGCCCCGTGCTACCTCCCCACGTGGCAAAAGGAGACTGTCTCTGAGAGCCCAAGCAGGGAAAAAGTCTTTTCCACCCCTTCTAGGCTGAAATATTTTGGAGTGCCTGGAATAAGTGAAGTGCTCAGGATAAAAACATTCGCAGGACCTTTTTGGAGATCTGAAATGTGATCCTTCTCTAAATCATCAAGGGTAGAAATTGTAGGGGTTTAGGGGTTTTTTTATGCCTTGTCATGCTTGTGGCTTTCCTACATTGATCTCTGTGAAGTTGACCTTCTCTGTCTCCAGCCGAGTGCTCGGAGCGGAAAGGAAGTACTTGTGCTGCATGGAGGGGCTGGGGTGAAACTGCGGCCCCTTTTCACTGCCATACTCAGTAAGGCAGGGAAAATAAAGCAGCCCGTGTCCCTTCCTCACGTCAGGACTTTCCTGCAAACTGCAGGCAGTTTTTCAAAAACGTTCTTAGATGGGACTTCCAAGTCTGTGTGACTGACTGTCAAACTGCTCCGAGGGACACCCTTCTGGCACAAATCTCCTGTTTCCCAGTTAAAGCTTTTACCTTCCTGTACTGTTCAAGATTCACATGGACAACTGGTTTTCCCTGTTTGCACTGCAGGGTCCTCAGACAGGTCTGCAAAGGCAATTGCCTTTGTCACACCACACACAGCAGAATCTGCCAGCCCTTTGTCACATCCAGGCTCGTGGTCCTACAGCTCAGATGAGACTTCCATGAGTGGCAGCTAAACCAAAGGAAACCGGGTTGAAGTGCACAACACAAATCACTGTTCACTAGTTCAGATGGAAAAAAGAGACCCTCCCTCAGTCTTGCCCAGCTCTGTTTACTTCTGCCTCCTTACTTGCTTTGGATGCCAGTCTGCAGTTTCCCAGCTGCAGCTGGAACACCTCCCATAGCTCTGGCTCGTCTTCTCAGTGGTGTTTGTTGCTTTGCTCTTTGTCTTCTTCTCTGGCCAAGACTTTTCCTTCTTATCAATTAAAATTAACGATGGGGCAGAGGCAGAAATGCACGAGGTGTGATCCACACTCTCACCGTGTTGGTTGTGGCACTGAGTGAGGTGGGAAAGCTCCGAGGGATTGAGGGCGAATGGAGCACGAGCCGGTGGGACTGGGGGGCAGGAAGCAATGGAAATGCAGCAAGTGGGAAAGCTGCAGGGGAAGATCGGAGAAAGGAAACATCCCAGACCTCTGTGCATGCACAGAAAACTGAGAAGGAGGGAGGAAGCCGGGAATGAACAAGAAGAGCGAAGCTGGAGATGGGAGTGACGGGAACACCTGGGAGAGAGCAGGGGAAGGGCTGTGCAGAGCTGCAGTGGTGGGGAAGAGACACGAGGATGCCTGGAGCGGTGGCAAGCTCTGCCGCAGGGCTCTGCTGGACTTTCAGGTGGAAAAGGAATCTTTTTTGTGTTTAAAACCTCAGTGCAGTGGGGCTGTATGTGAGCAAGCAACCGGGTACTGCCTTAGAAATGGAAATGGCTTGGCATGAGTTCCTGCTGAGGGGCAGGGGGCAGTGCACAGCTCACTGTGCAGTGTTTTGGGGTCCCTTTGGATAGCGAGCACCGGGACAGCTCCGTGGTCAAATCACCAGCCCACTGGGCAAGATAGAAAACAAAAAACGGGGTAAAACACGGCAAGAAGGACTCAAAAACCCTGCAGAGTGCAGTAAGCAGTGGTTACAGAACAGCTGAAGAAAGTGGGTGGAAGCAAGAGAGAGAAATGGGGCCTGAGGAAAGCCGGGCGAACCCCCCTGAACGACAGGAAGCTCCGAGAAGCGGCTCCAGCAGCGCCTCGCAGCGAGCGGCTGGAGCACGGCCGGGCGAAGCGGGGCCGCGGCTGCCCAGCCGACATCTGCTCTCGGTGACAATAGCACGGCCTGACAAGTTCATTGTGGCTCGGCACGGGGCAGCAGGTGGGAGAGGCAGTGTGCGCAGCCACCTGCTCGCCGCCTGTGTGCCCGTCCCCCGGGGCTGCCGCGGGAGCTCCGCTGCGCTCAGCCCCCGGAGGGGCGGCCGGGGCGGCCCCCAGGTAGGGAGGGAGGCTGACACCCACCGATGGGGGCTGTGCTGGAGGGGGGCTCTTAAAGTAGCTGTGGAAGGGTCGAGCTTTTACCTTTTACAGATTTCACTTGGGTAGAGAGCAGAGGGGGTTTTTTCCTTCATTCCAAAAAAATAAATCTCCTTTAAGATAATTTTAGTGTCTGGAATTTAGTGATGTGTCATGGAAGGCTCAAACATGTATGAAAATAGATGAGGCAAAAACAAAGCAGCCAAGCCAAATCCTACACCTGTAACTCTTCCTGAACGCACCAGGCAGTGGGAGAGCTCAGCTGCTCCCAGCGCTTGGCTGGTGCCGCCTGAATGTCATTAGTGTACAATAGGGTTTGATCGGAATTGGCATCGCTCTTGCCAGGGAGTGAATGGGCTGAGAGCGACTGCAGCAGCCGAGGATGCAGCCTCCTGCACCGAGCTCAGTAAGTACTCGAGCAACAGTCAGCTCTGGTTTAGAGGCCAAAGTCAGTTGTGAATAACACCAATAAACTCGGGCTGTGCACTCCCGATCAGCCCTGCCGTAGCCCAGGGAGAGCCAGGAGGGAATTTTCCCCCTTCTCTCTGTGTAAGTGCCAGGAACAGCAGGGTCTGTCAGATTCGGGGCAGCATGAGGAACTCGCTGTGTCGTGATGTTTGCTGCACAAGTCTTTTCGGAGCTCTTCGACGATTCCTTGTATGCTGGGACGGAGCATTCATCGAGCTGTTCTGATTTAGCGAAAATCTGGCTCACGGGCCCCATTTCACAATCCCGTTGGCTGCCAAATGCTTCAGTGCACGTTTCAGTTTGAGTTTTCATCTCGCTAAGTGCACGCGTTGAGTTTGGCCGGTTGCGTGTACAAAGGCCGGGCCGGGCCGAGCCCGAGCGGGAGCGGCGGNGCCGTGCCCCCCGGGGCCCTGTGCGCCGCTCCAGGGCAGTGCAGCAGAGGATGCCCTCGGGCTGAGCCGCGCACAGCTGCAGGGAGCAAACACAGACCCGACAGCACAGATCCCTCTTCTATGGTGGCATTAAAATAGCAGGCTTGCTTCTGGTGCGACAGCCAAACGCCCGCTAATGGGGAAGGGAAAGAGAAGCTGGAAATGTCGCTGTCTTCGTGCAAAAGCCAAGCTCCGCGTTGCTCGTTTTGATGCCAGATACGGTATGGCAGAGCTGGTTTCACAGGAACAGCTGCTGGGAGCTCAAGGGGGTGCAGCACCATTCAGGGGGGCACAGCCTGTCTGTCCATCCTCCTGTCCCCCCAAGTCTCCGGTCTTAAACAGGTCTTAAAAAGGATTGCAAGGCTCCCTGCTTCAGCTGTGCTTGCCCAGCTCACGGAGCACAGCACTTGAGTTCTCTAATTAAAAATATGTTGCCAGATTTCAAGGGATCTCAGGGTTAGAAGTTTTTTGGTACCAACCTCCGGCATTTTAAGATGTTCGCTTAGAACAACAGGAAGATTTAAATGGATGTTTAAAAAAAAAATCAGCCTAAGGTATTTAGAGATTTGCTTTTAATTATGAAGAGTAAATTAAAATGTAGTTGTTCCATGGCAAGGTCATCTTAATTCAGTGTCTAATTATACAGGTATTAAATTTCTCCCAAATAAAGCCTTATTTGAGCTAAGATAATTCGTTTAAAAAGTAATCCAGTCTTGAATGAAATATCCCTAATGATGAAGAATCGATTCAAAATTTAAGTACTTAATCACAGCCACAGTAAAAATTAATATATTGCTCCCATTTTTTTGCCTGGATTTGTATAATTTTAGCTTCTAGCCCTTGGAACCAGTGGCACACTTGTTTGCTCAGTGCTGCTGAGTCCTACTCAGTAAACTCAGGTTTACTTCACCTCCTGGTTTCTCTTTGTTCAACTTAACAAACTGCTCCCATCCTCTGTCTTTACTTCCAGAGGGATCTCGCCCGCTGGAAATGTGCTTTGCTGGAAGCCAAGGCAAAGTCCTGGAGCACAGGATGCTCTCAGGAATAAGTGTGATGCTTCCCTGCTCCTCACATATTCTGTTGAACAGCTTCAGTTTTTGCGCTGTGGTTCTTTTAGTGGCTGAATTAATCTTCCCAACATGGAAAATTAGCAACAAAATTAGCAACAGTCTGTTACCAGGATGGCTTGAACTTGTTTCCCTAGGAAATTATACAAGTGACCTTATTTTATCTTGGGATGGTGTGTAACCACATCACAACCCAGAAACTAATGGGGGACAAACTGGAGAGCTGAGACTCCTCCCAGTAGCTCTGAGAGCATGAAGGAGTCGTTTTGGCAATGTGGGATAAGAACTGTAGTTAGATCTTGATTATGGTAAAGCGGTCAGGACTGAAATAATTAAAATATAGATATTTGCTTTCTCCTGAGTTCCAGCGTTAGCTGCCCATTCTGCAAGCAGGGCTGCTTCATGTGTCAAGGATCCTGGGTGCTTCAGATATGGAAAGTCTCAAGAACAACCATCTCTCTTATTCTCAAGACTCGGGATTAGTCTGAAACCAATTAAATTAAATTTTAATTCTTGAGCTGGGTTTGTTCGCCAGTTCCACGAGCACGCGAGCGGCGCCTCAGGGTGAAGCCAGCCCGGCGTTTTCTGCCCCCGGCCCGGGCCGGGAGCGGGGTCAGACACGAGGGCGATACCTGGGCCGGTCCGGCTCCCCGGCGGTGCAGCGGGACCCGGTAACGCCCGTGCTGCCCTCGCTCAAAGGCGCTCTTGTCCTGCCTCGCCAAAATTTATTGGTGCGAGGGCTGATAAGTGATGGCTCTGAAGGCTGCATTGTGGGGCTCTGCCGCCGGGAGAGGGGCGCGTTAATGGGGCATTGTGCGGGCCGCCCCGAGCCTGGCAGGCGCTGTCGGCTGTGAAAAGTTAGCAAGGAGAAGCCTTGTTCCGCCGGCGCTGCCTCCTCTGATTTACGGCGGCTCCCCAGCGCTCGGAAGTGCTGCGACATTCCCCAGTAAATAGGGATGTATGAACGATTCTCTTTCCCTCCTTTCTCTCCTCTTATCCGCTCTTCCCAAATATGTAAACACTGAGCAGGCTTTATTCTTCTTCAATGATCATTCAATTGTCTCCAGACTGTATCTTTTGGTAAATTTATTGCTGGCTATTTAAAAAAAAAAACCAAAACTCAAATGCATTTTGCATATTAACACGTAACTCTTGTTCCTGTCTGCTCAGTTTGGAAATGGTTGGATTGCTTTTATAAAGAAAAAAATGGCTAATAAAATTGGCCTCAGCACCGTTGCTTTGCAATTCTTATGAACAGTAAAGTGCCTCTTACAGTCATTGATGTTAAAAGCTATTTCTAAATTATGGTGCCATTTATTATCTCTAGTGTCCAAAGTAAGTTTAAATGATGCTTATAATTCATGTTTTACCAAATTTCCTTTTCCCCCTGAGGATACCTCTGATTAACTTATGCACATTTAAGCGCTTTTTAAATTCTTCTTTTATTGCCATTATGCTCTGAAAATCTCAGCGATTCTCAAAAATGGGTAATAAACTTGAGATAAAATGCTGCAGTTTTAGATCAATGCTGACATATCACTGTGGTGATTTCTTCAGAGCTAAAGTGATAATGCTTCATATTTACAGAATATATACTAGGTTATTACTACAGTATTACCATTTTGTTCTAAGATGAAATGAGTAATTTACCAATTTATTAAACAGTTACATTTAAGTATTGCTTAGGACATTACCACACCAATCTGTTTACTTAGCTTGAAGAGTTACCATTAAGAAACCCCGTTTATTTAGGTAAAATTTGTAATGATCGTCCCCTTCATTAAGAAACTTATTTTTCTGCAAGCCTAATTGCCTGGAAATGAGTTTCTCCTTATTTACTACGGTGAATTTTGCTAAGCCAGCTAAAACCATCACCCTCACAAGAAGTGCTGGAGAAATTAATAATACATACATGGAACAGTTTTAATTAGTATAATACCAAATGTTAATAAAAGATTTATGATCCAGTTAAAAGTTCTAACGATCACAACAGGAAAAGGGCTGAAATGTGATGGCTGTGATCTGTTAAAAATAAACAAATCCTGCCAAACTCTCCAAACCGAGGATAGAAGAGATTTTTTTTCTTCTCCTGCCCTTATGTGAATCCTGGCTCAATGATCTGTAAGGTCAGGCTCTGACCCCACGGAAACCGGAGTAAGTCCAGAATGGCAAGAGGATAGCCGCGGGGGTTATCCTGTGTGACAGCACGGCAGGAGACGCCCGGTGCAGGGCAAGAGGCTGCATTTAACTCAGCTGGTGCCACTGGGCTGGGAGCAGGCAGCTCCTGCCTGGGAGACCCAAACCCCAGCCAGCCCCAGGCGGGTTTAGCAGAGCTTCAGCACCGCTGGCACAACCTTTAGCCCCGTTCTAGGAAAATAGTCTGTGTTTTAAGTAGCTCAGAAGGCCAGCGGTGAAGGATGCAGACAGAACCAGCTTGGCTCCAGCCAAAGGTAGATGCAATAAGCAGTGGCTGAATTTCCAGAGGTTATTTCCTCAAGAGGAGCACACCAAAATGCCTCTCAAGTCACAGATACCCCAGGTGCCCCTTGCAGCTCTGCTCGTGTGGAGCACAGACAGCCCCTGCCAAAGGCTGAGCCTGCGGCCAGCCAGCAGCGCAGACGGACGAGCCCTTGCAGAGCTGGGCTGGCTGCTGCTGCTCGGGGAGGGCTGAGGAGGGAAGGCACACAGCATCCATCTCAAGTCTCTGAACGGTGGAATGAGGATTTCAAGTGAGAGACCCTCTGTAACTGCATGGGTGGTGTGGCTGGGGAAGGAGCTGTGTTGAGGGACACTGAGGGATATTGGTCACTGCTGAGATCTGCTCTGAGGGTATTTAGTCAGATGAGATAAATTGAGATCCTGCCTTAAACCCCCTGGAATGTGCCTGGCTGGGCATCTCACTGATGTCCTCAAGAGGAAGCCCCAAAATGTGACATTGGGAACATGAAGATTCAGAGCAGAAATGGATATTGCTTGCTTGGATTTGGGGGATTTTGGAGCAGGAACAAATGCTGTGATCTTTATTGTTTTCTTGAATGCCGCCTGGACTTGTCTCCCAGCAGCACTGACAGGAGTGGGACCCTTCTGGTACAGCTCGGGGATACTCAAAGCAAGTATGAGAAGCCAGTCTTGTACTGCACCCCATCAAGGGGCTCAAACTCAGATGGCACATGATGGATCTCATCCCTGCATGGGTCCAGCAGGAGCAGAGCCACTGTGCACGGATAACGTGTTACCTGAGGTAAGTACAGCACAAGCCAGCAGTGTGACTCTGACCTGAGGGGCAGCAAGGGCACGGGGGAGCTGGGGATGAGCATTCCCAGCAGATCCGCTCCAGCTGAAGGCCTGCCACTGGAGGATGAATACGTAGAATGTGTAAGATCACAGAACCACAGAATTAACTATGTTGGAAAAGACCTGTGGGATCATCGAGCCCAAGATGAATGTCTTGCTGGTGGGGCTGGGCTTCCTTGCTGCATGGGATGAGGCCAGTACTCCAGAACAAATGATTGATGGAAAAGTTTGTGTCGATAACAAAACTGGATGTCCTATCCCTGTCACAACCTTTGCTTTTGGAGCAGTGAATGGCTGAGCTGTGTAAACCAGGAGCACTCTGTCATTTCCTTTTGCCAGCCTGCTGGGCCAGGCACGGCTTGGGAAGGCATCAGTGAACTCCTCTTGTTTCTCAGCGGTAAAACCCTTCATTGCTCAGGGTGCCAAGCCCTTCATCTTGACACTCAGCATGCTGGAGTGGATCTACACTTCTGATGGGGCCTGTTTCCTTTTTTAAAAATCCTCTTAGGAATTCCCTGTGAAAAACCTGAAGTGGAGCCCCAGGCTGGGTCTCCAGTGTTGCCTGTCCAGCTCCCTGCCTGGGGAGGTACTTGCTCTGCTCTGGAGAACAAATGAATGTCAAGAGATTTACTGAATTGTCTGGGCAATGCGGAGATTTTATTCATTCCTAAACTTCAGAATGTGACTTTCCTTATTCGTTCTTTCCAAGGCCAGAAAAGGAAATGCCATATTTATTCTTGCTAATGTAGCAATATTGATTAAGTCATAAAGCACATACAAATACATATTGACTCATATTACATTAAAGTATCTATCACTTACTACTTGTTCCTCAATAACACTACAGTTATATAAAAAAAATGCATTAAAATTGGCATTACCTCAAGGAAAGTAGGATCTGCCATCATTATTAATACTAGGTTTTAGTGGGGAAAAAAAAATGCTTTAAAGAGGATGCAAGTGTTAAAAATGGAAACCCACCTCCCTTTTCCCTGAACAGTGACCAGATACTTCTGGCTGTCCCAGTCATTCAGTCACAGGTCCTGAGCTCTCGGGTCAGTACTTTGGTTGTGTCGGAAGACTTTGCTGTGGGTGACATTCTGCACAACGGGACAAGCGATGGATGTCCCTTCAGCATCAGCACATCCCTGCAGAGCTGGGGGCTGTTGCTGTCCATGGTTGGAAGGGGAGGGCAGGCCTGTGCTTGGATGGGTGTTGCAGCACAGCGAGCAGCCTCCTGCCCAAAGCTGTGTTTGCAGCTTGTCTGTTCCCGCTAAACTGATGTTTAAAGCCTAAACTTAAAATTGAGATCCTCACAATCCCCACTTAATTCTAGAGTTTTCCTTCCAGTGCTTGGCACCCTGCTTTCTGCCTCCCAAGTCTCTCAGGTGCCAGGATTTTGGCAGGTTTCAAACGCTGTCACAGATAACCTCACCCTGGTTGTGTGCAGCAGGCGCTCGGCCGCATCCACGATGGCACCCATGGGTGGCAGGGTGGCCCCTTGTTTGGGATCTGCTGGGTGCTCAGTGCCTGTTTCCCCAGAATGCTGATTGGACCTTGCAGATGGGGTGGGCACAGAGCAAGAACTTCATGTTCACATGAAGGTACCCGCTCCTCAAGGCAGCAAGGGTTTAGGGCATCTTTCAGAAAACAGGATCAAATTTCTGCTGTAATTTGAGTAGAAGGGGAACTTCAGTCTGGGTCTTCATCTTCCTAAGGACGGGATCACTTCTCTGTGTTTTGAGTGAGAAAAGACTCACGTGGTTCACAAGCATGGGAGCAGGGAGAGCAGCCCCAGCCACCCCCTGGTAGGAGCAGATTCCTCTCTCCATTGAGGGCCCAAGAGCTTTGGTGCTTTCAGCTTCTGTCTTGATATATTGGATTTTGTCTCCTGGTCTTAGAAGTTGAGCTTTACTCCCAGATATAACCTGGGAGAGAAACACACAGGTGTTGGACAGCCAGCCCATTAACCTTGTCTTGTGAATCTCCAGGGCGGTGTGGGTGCTGCAGAAATTGTGCTCCCCGTGCACTGGGAGCCACTGGATGCAGTGGGAAAGGGGACATGCAGGTAGGGAGCATCCAGCAGTGGATGGCAGTGGAAGGTGTGGTGGTTTGGAAATTCAGTACCCCCACCAGACTCTCCCAAGCCACACACAGCTCGCTTGGTCCCCTCTTCCCCTCCACCTTCTTGCTCTGGAGGACAGAATTGAGAATTGGAGGCACAAAAGGTGAAGATCACAGGTGAAATAATAACATAATCATAATGTAACATAACAAGAGTAATAAGAGAATTTACTGGAGACAGCAATGAGATAAGAAAATGAACAGCAACAATATTAATAACAAAAGTATACAAAAGAGAAGGTGACTCAATGCAAAAATGCTCCCTGTGGACCCCAAACAATGAACAAGGGTGGACAATGCCACCACATTTTCCCACTGGAAGCCACGTCCTTCTTCTCAGAAGTCAGAGTGTCCTTTTTCCCTGGCCCCAACAATGACGTGATGTGGTATGGAATAACCTCCAGGTCTTGGTCAAAGCTAGGCCAGACAGGTAAACCTCATTTCTGGGAGTATAAATAGGGCAGAAATTGCAGGAAGGGCACTCAGTTTCCTGCTGAGGGAAATCAAGCATCTTTGGGCTTTGGGGCTGGGTGAGGTGACTCTGATGACCACACCAGGCTGATAAGAAACCAAGTGTACCCAGGCTCCAAGAATGCTCAGGAGCTCCTGTGGCTGCTCCAGAGGAGGAACATGGCCATGGCAAAGGGGTGAGCAGGAGGTGGGTGGGATGGGCTGTGCTGCCTTTCTTCTTCTGCTCTGCAAAGCTTCCAGGACCTGGAATTGTGCTGCAGGTGGATTGTGCAGAGATGTAAGGATTTGTGTTAGTTTTAAGAAGCTTGTCTGTATGAGGATTGGGAGGTTGTCTGAACAGGTGGTGCTGCCTTCTCACGTACAGCACTAAATTAATGAAACCAGAAGAGAAATTGTTTTAATACTCGTATTTCTTTTTTGCAGAATGTGTTTAGCCTTTTCTGTGCAAAGAAAAACTCCAGCACAATACTGTCCACATGGCTATTTTATGCTTCTGCCTGTCTTTTCTTCTCTTTATAATTAGCCTAATATGATATCTGATCCCTGCTCTTTTTAGTGTTTGTGTGCCAGTCTGACAGCCCTAGTGCTGTTATTTCTTAGATAAGTTAATCACTTCTTAATGACTGGACAAGGTATCTTTATTTAACTGCATAAAGAGATTTAACTTTTCCCGTTAAGATGTGACCGCTGGTTTATGTTTTGTTAATGACATGTAATGTTGGTGTAAGGCTCAGGTGGTACACACGTGTCAGAGAGGGCTTGGGCATCTGGTTTTAGATGCTGTGAAAGGGGTGGGGAGGAGGAACTTGTACTCTATTAATCTGAATTTATTAGGAAAGCCCTCTTGCGAGCCTGGCTAGCTGCTGTTGCTGTTGCTGCTGCTGCTGCTGCTTCACAGCCCAGTGTGTGGCCACAGGCTGGTACTGCAAAATCAGAGGTGGGTTTAAGTCGCATCACCTCCTTTGTGCTTACGGTTGAACACACAGAGAAGAGCTCATTTGTAATGTTATTTTAAGTGCTTGCTGCAAGATTGTTGTAAGATTATTATCTTCTTATAAACAAAATAAAGAGTCCTAAAATGTGGAGGCACAAGGAGCGGTGCTCACTTAGATCCACGTGTAAGCAGTGCACACAGAGGTCCCCATTTCCTTGTCAAGCTGTCCCCCATGCTGGCACGGTGCTCAGGGGAGCAGGGCTGTCTGTGCTGGGCTGGTGGAAGCTGGAGGATGCTGCTGGCAGCAGGACTGGGGACGAGACAACTGAATTTAAAAGCTTGATCCTCTGTGCCCTGAGATAAAGGGCCCAGACACAGAACGGTTCACCGTTGTGCAAAAATGTGCTTTCTGGGTAAGGTGTACTCTGTAAAAATGAAAGAAGAGAATGAGGCCAGTGAGAATAGAGCAAAGCATTTATCTGAGCTCCGAGAAGTTACTGGAGACTTGTCCAGGAACAAAACTCCCAGCACCTCTGAGCTTAGAGCTCATGAATCCTCCTGCTCCAGCTCCACAAGCCTGCAGATGCCAGGAGGGACTGGTTTGAACTGGTTTTATCCATCAACCCCCTGTGCACATGTGCTGTTGAGTTCTGGATGCAGCTCCAAGCTCACTGTGGGGCTCTGAGCCTGGTTTTCTCTAGCATCATTTAGAGCAAAGCTTGTGGAAGGAAGCAGAAACATGAGATGCTCCAGCCCCAAGCCAGGTGAGCAGGTGCCTTCTTCGGGTTGGGTCCCCTTCAGGGGCAGGAGAGGAAGTGCTCAGATGGAAGCCAGGCCCTTTAAAGCATCTAAAACTGGCCTGCCAAAACTGAAGGCAGCAGAAGCCCTTCCCTTCTTTATTTGGAAGTTTTGTCCCTGACATTTATGAGTATCTTAACGTGTTCAGCGGGGAATCTGTATTCCTGCCTGACAAGAAAAAGGCCAGGCTATTCCTTGGAGTTTTAATTTTACTGGCTGCCTCTAATGTCAGTCTTATCAATGATGTCTTTTCTTCCCCAGTAGCATATTCTAATAAGAAACTAAATCACAAAGACAAAAAGCTTCTGGCATCTCCATTTTGTGGGCTTCTACCTCCACCTATGGCATGTTTACAAGAAACATTCATTGCTGGAGCACTTGCTTGCAATATGGAAAGAGCTAATCCCAACATCTTTGAAAGCAAGGCCCCACTCTGCTCCACAGCCTGGTCCTGGGGATCAAATCAGGCTCCCAACCACACCCTGGAGCTTTGGGCCTCCACGCCGGGCACTGGGCAAGGAGAAGCAGCCTGTGAGTCACTGCAGAGGAGCAAAGGGATCATTTAGCTGTACATTTGCAAGTGGGTTGTGCACGCACAGAGCAGAAATGGGGCTTCTTGGTCAGATTTATGAGGGTTTCACACCTGGAGCAGTGTGGGTGGTGAGGTGGTCTGAGTGTGAGCAATGGAAACCCAGTTCAGAAATACAAAATTAGATCATAGCTGCACCCTGCTGTGGGCACAGGAATGCAGTGGCAAAGGGGAAAAAACATCCGATAGTGTTGTGTACTGTAAAGAGCTCTTCAAACACAACAGATGGGGAATCTTACAGTGTTTTTAGGCCGCGCTCTCGCAAAGCTGTGAGCAGGGCTGCAGCAGCCCTGCCAGCCCTTGTCAAACCCACCCCCATCCCCCGACTGCCTGCGTGTCAGGAGCATTAATGCCCTCTGTGGAGATGGGAGAATGGGGGTAGCAAGAGGTCAAGTGGCTTCATTAGGCCCCGGAGGATGTCGCAGCGGGGGCCGAAGCCGGAGCGTGGCACGGCGGGAGTGCTTTGTCCGGCTGGGGCCCTCGGAGGGCCGGCCCTGCCACTGCTCACACGCTTCCATCTCGCACTTGAACTCGCAGTTAACTTTGTCCCTCACAGTTTTGGCTGAGGGTTTCTGACAGGGCTCTGCAGGCTCACAGGGTGGCTTTGACACCCTCGCCATGGACGGGTCTCTGCTGGGGAAGCTGCCGCCGGTCGTGGTGGGATTCAGCCTCCTCCCAAATCCCTCAGGGGCACGAGGAGCAAGAGGCATCTCTGGGCAATTCTGGCATCAACTGCAATAGTAATAACAATTAGCAATTATGCAGAGTTATACGCCTTTGGTGCCTATTACAGGCATCAATGAGGAGTTCTGTTTCTGTTTCCTACTTGTAGCTGGCCTGATCTTGCATTTTAATGGCAGATGCTCTGAGATAATTAGAGCGGCTGCAGATGAACCCCGGGGGTGGTTTGCTGCTGCTGCAGTGTGGCATGGCCAGTCAACCTTCCCAGCCCCCCAGTATGTGCCAAGCCCTCGACGGTTGAAAGCCACGTGCCATACAGCCTGTATTTCGGAGAAGGAGGGGAAAAAGAGAGAAATGGTTTCTGCTGCCCACAGCAGAGCTGTCCTGGGGTCCATCTCCGAGTGACAGAAGGGGGTGGCAGGTACCCCTCTGGAGCTGTGGGGCCCACGGGGATCAGCACTGCTGCCTCCTTGCCCAGTGTGCTCTCTGCAGCCGAAGCTGCTGGAAAAGAGGTGGAAATGAGGCTGGGAGGCTGCGGAGGCTCCCGCCAGGCCCCGGCGCTCCCTCCTCGCCGGCGCCGGGAGCAAACGCTCCTCTGCGAGCAGAGGAAACGCAGATCTGCGCTGCAGCTTCTCCTCCCTCCAGCTCCCCGAGAAAAAAAATGGTTAATGTAATATTACATCAGATTGGACTCCGAGGAGCAGAAAGCCAATTTTGGGGGAATGTGAGCCAACCTACATTTAACTGGGATGCTGATATTTACTGTTGCAGTGATCCGGGCCTGTAGCATGGGTGAAGTCGCTGGCTGGGGATTCAAAGTCCAATTAGGCAGTGTTAATAGAGGAGGCAGCGATGCTTCATTGAGAGAAATTACCAAAATTGTACTTTCAGGACAGTCAATTAGCTGTGTTTTGACAAAGCAACAAAAAGATGAAACTGAAGCCCTTGGAAAAAAGAATGAGAGAATTCAGAGGGAACATGTCTGTTTGGGGAATCCTAATATTTTTTGTTGAAATCATTAAGTGAAATTAAATACTATTTTAAACCGAAGGGATAGAATATCTAATTAAGATAGAAAAAAGGTTTGGGGAAGGGTATTGTTGAGGGGATTAGAGAAATGGTTTACAATTCATGTTGACTGAGGCGGGGCCCCCTGAATGTATTAGGTATATTAGTAACGGGGATGGGAAAAATCTCTCAACAAGCAGATCTGAAGTTTAGGAAGGGTTTTTTTAGGGTGACTCCAAGGCTCCCAGACTCCAGAGCAAAACATGGGAATGAAGCCAGGGAAATCAAGGAGATTGAGGACAAGGTGTGCTTTTGGAGCTGCGCTGGGGCTCCCACGCTGTGACGTGGTCCCAGTGCTGGTGTGGGAGTCACTCCAGCAGCAAAGGGGCTGCAGGGCTTGAAGAGCCCTGGGATGGCCAAGCAGCGAGGGGGAGGACGATCTGGGCGGGCCAGGGCGCCCTGGATGGTGGGAGCAAGGGAAGTCCTGCCATGGGATAGTGCAGACAATGACCCCGTGGCACACCCTGTGCTGCGGAAACCCATCCCTGAGCCCTGGCCGAGCTGCTGCCAGAGCCCCCCTGGAAAACACATGGCAGGAGCTTGGGTGCCTTTGTGTGCTCACCCTTGATCTGTTGTGTTTATTCTAAGACCTACATCTCTGCTTTGCCATTATGTGTTCAGGCCTTGGTCTGAGACCAGCGTGCTCTTCCGGAACAGAGGGGGGGTGATGGGCTGGGGGTCCCTCCCAGCCATTTCCATCATGATTTGTGAGACCCTTGCAAACATCAATCCCTGGAGCAAAGCCCCAAGTGCATGGACAGGGCTGGCTGGAAGTGTCAGGAGGTTTCTCTGGCAATTCCTCCTGGGATGATTTTCCCATATTTTGCAGCCAGTGCTCCCACTCTTAACACACAGCTCCAGTAAAACTCTTCTGCCTAAAGACCTCTCCTAAAGAACTCCATTTTTGACCGATATCATCCTACTGCTTAATTCATTTGATATACAGAGACAGTTAGTGAAATATGCATGCTAGATTATATTAAAGAGAAATGTAACCTTCAATTGGTATCTGATGTGCACTTTGCAATAACTGCTATTAGTTGTCTATAAAACTCCTAGACATCATTTGATTTTATTACCATTATATTATTTTACTTGGGAACATATAGGAGGAGTGGTGATTGCAGGTCTTCAAGTGCTTACTGGGAAATATTTAACACAGAATGTTTTATTTATTAGCATAAAGAGACACAACGGATTGTTGGTGATTAAAGTGATGATACTGCTGCCATACTTGTCAAAAATATAGACCTAATTCAATAGAAAGGCGACAGTCAGTCTCCATGTTGATCTATGCTGCAGCAAACTGCCTCTGAAAGCAGCACAAAGCCTGAATTGGCCTCTTAATTTTATGCTCTAGGGCATAGTATAAAAAAGGGAATTCTTTCTAAGTGCCTGTAATTGCATGTTACCAGAACCTAAAATATAAGCCAAATTTTGAAATCATAAGTGTTAAGTTTTCCATTTCAATTCCTTCCCCTCCTCCTCCAAAAAAATATCATCAAAACAGAAGAGCTTTAAAATGCCTCATTGCCCCACATCATTAATAAAATATAGAGTATACTCAGCCTTTAATTGCAAATGTACATTTTGAAAGAAAATACTTTAAAAAAAAATAACTCATTTTCCTTCTCTCCTGGGCGTCCAGCACTGGAGCAGAGGCCACGCCGTACATGTCACCCTCTGTTTTGCAGCGGTATGTTCCAAACAACAGCAATGTCCTGCCTGACTTAGGTCTGCTCGGATGGGCTGGACTATTGTTTCCCTCCCTGAGCTGGGGAAAGCTGTGAATGAGGTAAATCGTGCAGGTCACTGTGTATCAAGAGGAGGGAGGCAGCCCCACAGCCCCCAGGTGGGTCTGGGGTCACTCTACCCATGCTGATGATGCTGGGGTTCCTGCTACCTCCCAGAGGTCAAGTCAGTCTGGTGATGCCAGGGAGGTGGGTCAGCAAGTCCAAACCACTCAGGTGGAGCAGCTTTCCACTGGGAGTCGGGAGTGGGAAGGGCTTGTGTCCTTCCTTTGCCCTGCGCTAAAATTGGATTCGCTTTGCACAGACACAAATCAGCATTTGCCTTGAAAAAAGTTCAATGTTATCTCCCCTGCCACCCTCCTTGCATGGATCAGTGTTTACAACTTCACTCCTCTGAACAGACAGCAGGAAAAAAATAAGATTAACCATTTTGTACACTTGATGGCTTCATTGGACAGGCAATAAATCAATACAATTGAATTGAAGCAGATAGTGTTCAAATGCTATTATCCGTCTCTCTGTTATTGAGCTGGGATCCTCGGAATGACATAGAGAGATCCCTCCAGCTCCAGGATTCCCTTCCCTAGGAAACCTGCAGGATTCGACCTGCTCCAGGGCTCACCCGAACCCACTGGGCAGCCCTACACTTTGATGCAGATTTAATCCCTTCCAGGTTTGTTACCCAAGCCTCCTCCGTTCTGGGTTTGCTGTTCCATGGTTCGGTTGTTGCATGCAAGCAGAAAATCATCGTAAATGCTGATGCTGATGACATTGTGAGACACTGTGCTCACAATGAGAGGGGAAGTCTGCTGGCAGCACTGAGGGTGGCAATGCCACGTGCTCCAGGAAGTGTTTCCAGGGCTGGAAGCAGAGGCTTTGGAGAACTAATTTGCTCCTGTGTGTATTTGTTGTTGCTTTCTTGCAGTGAGACCGCCAGTGAAGGTCCGGCTGCTGCAGCCCCTGCAATCGTGGCCATTTATTTATTCAGGCCTGCTTGGAGAGCACAGGGATTTTACCAAGGAATTTCCTGGTGCTCCCTGCCTGATTCAGGTGTCTGTATTTCCATTGCTTCCCAGGATAGATGACGGCACTGTGAAGTTTGGTTTTTTGCAGAAAAGAAGAGTCATCTGTAACAGCTTAAAGGCCAAATTTAATGTTGATTAAAAGGGCCAGACTCCAGCACAGTCACTGTAAAGTTACACCTTCATAAAAGCAAGGTAAATCCAGCCAAAACCTGAACACTGCAAGGACTGATGTTGAGTTCAAGATTTCAACAGTGTTTTGCTAGCACAATGTTCCGTTTCTCTAGCACAGGGCTCAGTGTTTGGGGGTCACCCTCTCGTGGGGCACACGGTTCGGGTGCTGTCCCCGGGTGCTGTCCCCGGGTGCTGTCCCCGGGTGCTGTGTCCAGGTGCTGTCCCCAGGTGCTGTCCCCGGGTGCTGTGTCCAGGTGCTGTCCCCGGGTGCTGTCCCCGGGTGCTGTCCCCAGGTGCTGTCCCCGGGTGCTGTCCCCGGATGCTGTCCCCGGGTGCTGTCCCCGGGTGCTGT
>VXAZ01002265.1:535814-558762 GCA_013399875.1 Gymnorhina tibicen
CTCTGCCGGGGCCGTTCCGGCGCGACGGCCGCGGCCGTTCCCGCGCGCGCTCCCCACGTGGCGCGCGGCCCGCACGTGGCGGAGCCCGTCCCGCTTTGTTCCGCGCTTTGTTCCCGGTGTCTCCCGGCCGTTCCTAAGGACGCGGCGCGCTGGGAGCGCTCGCGGAGCACGTGGCAGCACGACCGGAGGCGGAGCACGTGGAGCGCCGCGCGGCCGCGCGCGCCTTTCCGCCCATCGCCCCGGGGCAGGCCCGGCCGCCCACAGCGGGCGGTTACGGAGGTGGCATCGCCCCGGGCACCGCGAGGGACGCTGGGTGGGGATGGTCTTAAAGCTGCTGGGCTTTGACGGACCGCGTGGGGAGCTGCGTGGTCGGTAGCAGGCCGCACGCTCGCCTGGGGTTTTCCTCACCCCACGTGTTCCACTGCGTGCGTGCCCAGAGTGCCGCTAGTTCTCTGTGCGAGTACAAGACCTGGGAGCAGCAAGTTGCAAAATAAGTGGTTAGCAAATACCTGCGTCTTAAATAAAACAGTAGACTTTAAAATAAATTGTCCTTTTACAGGCTGCGAGCTTAAAGCGGATAAGGAGTATCAGTTTAAAGTAGATGATGAAGAAAATGAACATCAGTTGTCTCTGAGAACGGCAAGTAGCGTTTGGTTTTTAACTTCACATTTTTAATATAGTGGTGTGCTGTGCTGTGATGCAATAAGTGGTGTTTTTAACGCGTCATTTCTCCAATCTTAATTCCTCTAGTGATAAATGTTACATGAGTCTGTTTAAAAGCATCTCTCATTGGTAGTGGAGCATATACTGTAATTACGGATATTTTCTGTATTGAAAAAGTTTCTCCACGGATCTTTCATTGTTGACAGTAAGCAATGCAAGGCTGGAAAAGGTTAAGAATCAACTCACAGTAGGTTAATAAATACATACTAAATGGAATTAAATGCCAAACTATACACTCAGGCATCCCTAATGCAAATGCTACAGGAGCACAGGGAAAAGGATAGAATTATAAGACTCATACATAGGCACACTTCCGTAAACTACTAGAAACTTTATTTTGAAAACCATTTTAGTGTGTTCCCAAACATAACTCCAGTTCTTGTTCTTTCACAGAAGCAGATAATAAGTAAATCCAAATAAGAGGGCAAAAGGTTAATGTTTTGATTTTTGTCCTTGGTTTGCCCTCTCCAAGGATGTAAGGATGGAAACCCCATCTTTCATTCAGATAATTTATCCAACAGACTCCTGGAGAGTTCCTGGATGTGTCCTTGGAGCTTTCTGGTGCCACACAAGTCAGACACTTATTTCAAGGCTTTCGTTCTGGACTGACCATGGTTTTTTGGGTAGCAGAACAGTAATATGCCCCAACTTCAACGACAAGATACTAAAGAGTTATAGCATCTCTGTTGCGTATTGCTGTGTTTATTTAAATACAAAGAGATGCTTTGATACCTGGAAGCAAGTGAGTCTTACAATTGTGGACTGATTCCTACAGCAGAATTGCTTCCTGGAGGTCACTTGCATAATAATGATCTCCAAACACTTCATAGTGTTACTCGTGAGTCATGTGTTTTCCATCCTTGGACATTATGAAAAGTACAGCCTGGAGTTGACAATGAGTAATTTGTTCTTAATTACAATTTCTTTTGATGGAAGAATATAACAACAAAGTACGTATAGGGAAGTCCATATGCAAAGTTCTTGTATCGGAATGTTTGTTATGCAGATAAGATTAGTGATACTTGAATTGTATGGTTTTACCCAAAATTCCTTTTCTTTTTTTTTTAACTTTTTCAAAATTACCTGTAGCATCTCTTCTGATGTTGTACACTGTGAGAGGGATAAAGCAGATCAATCCACAGCACTACTTTGTTGTTGGGCTTGTGGGGGGAATAGTCTTACGTCAATAACCTCTTTTCATAGAACAAAAAGGGATGATGCAAAGGAGGAATGGGGTTAAGATAACAAAGGACAAACTAGGAAATGTTTAAGAGACTTAAAGACTTGGAAGGTCTGGGGCATGGTTGCAAACAGAAAATGCCTTGTTGAGCATAGGAAGAACTTGAAAAAAGATAAGGTATGAAGGTAGCAAATACCTGAGGACTGGTCCATGCTCCTGATGAAAGCCCAGATGAGTAAAGACAGTGCCTGTTAAAATACAAGTGTGGTGATGGACTTGGGCATGATGTAAAGCAAGATGGAGAGAAAAGGGGGTAAAAGCGAAAAGAGGAGGATGGATGCAGGAGGTAAAAGTGGTGTGAATTTCTGAAAATGCCTTAGTAATGAGAGCTAAGAACAGGGATGGTCACTGCTTTGTTACCTATTTATTCAGTGTGCATTCTTTCAGTGTGGAAATTAAAGCACGTTGCATGGATGCTTGCCAAACACACAGGGAGTAAGTGCTGTAGTATTACTTGAACTGGGGCAAATGACAGGAGTAGTAGGGGGTGGAGGGCATGCTCTGAAATTTTTGTCCCAGTATCTGAATAATTCAGAGTTGTTGACAATACATTTGAGAGGTGAGATCAGAGCTGCAATTTTATCTCTTTAAAAATTGCTGGTAACAAAAATTGCCAGAAGTAGTGAATCCAGTATTCTATTTCGCAGCCTTCAGTCTGATACATCTAAGTCTGGACCATTACAGCCTCCTTAAAGCTCAGCTCTTGGAAAATGGAAATTTAAGTTGTATGCCTCTGCCTGAAGTGTTCACACCCACGTCTCCTGTGGGGGTTGGAAAGCTTTCTTGCTATGGGCTTTAGGAAAGGAAACACCAGAGCCTTGTGCACTGCTATTAGGAATAGTTACAGTACAAGGGATTCTTGGTTTTCACATCTTCTGCATGTAGTCCTGTCTGAGAGGCCAGAGGTTCAATGAACTGGAATTTTAGGCCTGACCAATGTCTGTCACTCACTTGTCTCCTTGCAGCTATGAGTTTTGACTCTTCAGAAAGTGCCAGACTCTTACTCAGAGTAAGGAATCCAGGCACTTGAGTTTGGAAATGCCTTGGGACAGCAGTTCTGAGTTTGTGGTGAATTAAAGCGAAAGGCATGTGCATAAATCAGTATTCAACTAAGGTGGTGTTAGACTTGACTCCTCAGTGAATGTTAAGTAAGCAGAAGGTGCTCAGTGTGATAAAGAGAAGCAATTGGCAGATGGAACATGGCAGGAAGGGGAAGGTTATAGGCTGTGATTCTCTCAAGGAGATGATGTGTTTGTGCTTCTTTCCTTGGACCAGCTATACGGCTGACTGAACTTGCCACCACCTCATTTCAGTGCAGTGATCCAGCAGCAAATGGCCTGGTTTCACTGTCATCAAAACGTGCCTGGTGGTGCACCGTGGAAGTGGAGAAAGGGTATTGGCTTGGGCTGGAGTGTGATTGAATCATTAGTAGTTAGAAATGCAATATTCAATATTAATTGATGCAGAACAGTGAATGGAGTTTAGAAGACTTTAAAATTTTGGGAAGATGCTCAGACTGTGCCTTGTTCTTGACTTCACAGGTTACTTTAGGAGCTGGAGCCAAAGACGAATTACACATTGTAGAAGCAGAAGCACTGGACTATGAAGGCAACCCTACTAAAGTAGTACTGGCATCTCTGAAAATGTCAGTGCAGCCTACAGTAAGTGCAGAAACTTGGGAAAATCTACTGTAATATTGGTCTCTAGTGAGAAGAAGTTAGAAATGGCTTGGGTCAACTGAATTTTACTGAAACTGAACAGTGTATTCAGACAAGTGTGGTTTGGTGGTAGTAAATACAAACATCTTTTTTGTGCTTAGTAGAGTTACTTTAGTCATCTGGAGATAATGGAATTGTTCAAATAACACAATTTTTTTTAAGTGATGGTAATTATGCATGTCATCTATATATATATACACAAGTCTGGGCATGTGCAAGCAGTTGCATCTTAAGGCTGTGCTGCTTTCTTTAAACCCAGTATGAGAACAATTAGTTTTTTCTGTAGGTCCCAAGCTCTTCAGGTGATTACTATTCTTTGTTGCTATAAGGGCACCCTGTTGTCATTTCTGCTGTCTGCAATGTAGTTTGACTCAGTTGCTGATAATGTACAAGTAGAACTACACAACTCTGGGGGCAGGTGGGATGAATAATGTTCAAATTGACATTGCTGCCAAGTGGAGTAAAAACAAATGTGTATTGGTCTGGCCTTGGTGTGCTTAACTAGGATAAGCAGCTAATGTAGTAAACCCCTGTTGGTGGCTTATTGACCCTGAGTTGACTCTTAACACTTGCAGAATATTCTGTGAATGGGAACTTGGAGTTGTGTTAGCCATGCAGTGTCCAGCTGTTGGTGCTCTTGTTTCCACACTTGGATGGAGTGTCTGTTAAGTACTCTTCTCCTGGACTGCTGACCTGAATAACAATGCTTTGTCCCACAGGTCTCATTAGGCGGCTTCGAGATCACACCACCAGTGGTGTTGAGGTTGAAATGTGGTTCAGGGCCTGTTTACGTCAGCGGTCAGCACCTCGTAGGTACGTATGGCTGGTCACTGCTCTGTCCTGGCAGCACCAGCAGAACTCGGGATGTGTAGCTGGTGTCTCCAGCAGTGCTTTTGCTGATACTGACCCTCTGAATCTGAAAGTCACATTCTCAGAGGCATGAAGTGGCTGTAGGGCAGGAGTGCTTGCATGCCTTTGCTTGCCACTTGTTTTGTATGGATAAAGGGGCATTTGTCAGCCTTGCAATTTGACTTCTAATTTCTCCCCTTAAAAGTGGGTGTTGGTGTCCCACTGTTGGCTTTCTGCTTATCAGCTGAGTGTGAAAAGACTACCCATGAAATAGTTCTTGTGTTTAACTAAACTAACCCAGGACTAGGCTTCTCCTTTGGAGAATTGTCTTTAATCTTTCTCTCTACTAGTTTTTAAATGTTTCTCCTTAGAAATGGAGAAAAAAAAAATTTTTAACTTTCTATGGTCTCTTGTGTATGAGGAGTGTTCCAAGCAGCATGTGTGGTGGTTGTTCACCGGTTTTGGACTTCCCTGTAGTAGTATGTGCATGCAGTCAGCTGGAAAACTTCTGGTCAGTGGTTAAGTCACTAGTGGGAAGCTTCCCCCTATCAATTCAGCACCTCAGCAAGACCAAACCTGCTCAGTTGTGGGCGATGCTCTTTGTTTCTTACTAGCAGTCTTGCTTTACCTGTTGTTTAATGAGGTGAGGTTTTTACACGTTGCCTTTGCTTTATCAGCATTAGAAGAAGAACCAGAATCAGATGAGGAGGAAGATGATACAAAAATTGTTAATGCTTCAACAAAGAGACCAGCAAGTGGAGGAGGAGCTAAAACACCACAGGTATATGGACTTGCAGTTGCTTTGTTCACAGCATTTTCTTTTAGTTAGGTATTAATATGGCCTCTGGGAGTAAGCAGTTAGATGGCTTCCTATAATAAGTGGGAGGGGATTATTCTGCACTAAATTACAGAAGTGTAATTAAGTACAGAAAGCTCCCAAAGTTGCTGGAGGGGTGAATATAATGGCTACTTTAGTGGAAATTTCGTCCCCTGCAGTAATCGCAGGTTCTGGTATAAACATCAGTGTACTGCAAGAGTTAAAATGCTGAAGGAAAGGTTCGTATGCTCAGAGCAAATGCAGTAAACTTGTCAATAGCTTTGGACTTGGCAGCTGTGATTCCTGGCTTAGCTGAATTGATGGAAGATAGTCTTGTGCCTTATGCCATAATTGTTTTGGATGACAGTTGCTCTTTATTACCACAAAATGGTATCAACACTTAACAGACTTTTCTTTCTTAAAGAAAAAGCCAAAACTAGCAGAAGATGATGAGGATGATGATGAAGATGAGGATGATGACGATGAGTATGTATTCTTGTTTTGATAATGTATTTTGAAATAGAGGATTAACTTCCAGAATATGAATTGTGTGACATAACTGGATGCTAAGTGAAAAGGCTGCTGTATCTTGGCTAGGGAAAAAGCATACTTGACTTACTTATCTCTGCAATGCTATCTAAATTAATGTTATTCAGATATGTCATACTGGGTTATAACACTTGGCTTCCTGTTACTCAGTAACTTCTAACAATAGTAGTGGAAGTCCCTAGGATACATCCCTTCAGTATTAAGGAGGAGGGAATGCATTTGCCTGCTTTAAGGGTAGTACTTGCCCTAGCACTTAGCCTGTGTTAAGGTATGAGGTAAACTTTGAAAGATTGCTTGCTTCCTTCATGAATAAAACATTTTGTTGGGAGGGAGGGGGAAGATCAATTCCTAATGTGAATCTTGAGTTATGGTGAGTGACTTCCTTTCTAATTGTAGTGATGAGGATGACTTAGAGGATGATGAGGAAGAAATTAAAGCACCAATAAAGAAAGTAAGTGGCTAATACTGTGATACAACAGTAATCTGGCAGGTAGTCCCTTAAATCAATGAGTTTTAGCACAGCTGTCTGGAATGTGTGAATGGGGGATGCATTAGATTTAGCTCAGTCTGTGTAAAGAAACTAACAGGACGTGAGAAGACTTCAACGTGAATGTGCATCCATCCAGTCCATGTTTTATTTCCTTGGCTGCAAAGGGGTGATTGGGTTTTTATCAGCACAGGCACGCAGCTGTCAGACTGATGTGGGCCTGGATGGCTGTTGGGCAGCAAACGAAATCCTGCTCAAAGTGGGTTGTGCTTTGCAGCTTCAGTCCTGCATGCTGTGGAAAGGACTTTTTAGCGACTTTAAATACCAAAGACTATAAATGTGTGAGCCTCCAGAAAAGGTTAACTGCAGGCAGGCAAGTGCTTGGATGTGCCATTCCATCAGGCCTTGAGTGCCATCTGGTGGTGCAGTAAATGCACAGCAGGGCAGCTGCACAGGGAGAAGGGAGGCATTTTCTTGTGGATTTGGCTTGAATTTTTATGCTCATATCTACTGTTTGAAAACAAATATTTAATGTTTTACTTCACCATATGCTGCTCTGTCCCTACTGAATTTCCATAGATGTTAGTGCACAATGGCCTGTAAAGACAGTCTGAACTGCAGATTGCTGCCATCTGATATAATCCAGGGTGACTGAACAAAATGGTCCCTTGATTTATATAGGAGTGTTAGGCTCCATATCTTGGACGTTTGTGTGGTATCATGTCCCATGCACATCCCAGACAATATTTCTGGATGAAATGCCAAATGAGGTAATGGTTGTGTTACAGAAAAAAAATAGCACTGAATGAGGTCATGGAACTGCAGTGCCACCAGAAATTAATCTTAAAGCAATATCTGCCCCCCAAAGACTGCATGTTAGTATATAAGGAAAGGTGATATATTTAAGGAAAATATACTGGGAGTCCCACATAGTTGTATGGTATCATAACAGAACTTGTTCTTGGGTATGTTACTGTGCTGCACCAACATGTTTTCCTTTGGGTTCATGTAACATGCTATCTTGAGTTTACTTGCAGTTCATTTGACAACTGAACTCCTGTGCTTTCTTTTCAGCCTGTTCGTGAGGTTGCAGGAAAAAATATGCAGAAAGCAAAGCAAAATGGAAAAGATTCTAAGCCATCCACACCAGCATCTAAATCAAAAGTGAGTGAAAACAACTGAGTAAAACAAAGGTTTATTCTAGTGTGGAAGCTAGTTCTTTTGCCTAATGGTAACTTCAAACAGCATACTAACATTCAAGTTAGGTTTTTAAATCTTAATATGAAGCATGTTGAGGATACTGTTCACTGCTTCGTGTTCTCTGTGAAACTCTTCACTGATCAGTATATACCTACAATAGCCAAGATTTGAAATCAGACATACTGTCTTTTGGGAGTATTGGTAAATCTTTGGTTTGAAACTGAATCGATTGTTTCTGTGCAGCACCTTGTACAGGAGGGTGTCTGCCAAGTGTGTTTCCACTGGAGAACAGCTGGAGGCTGTGGCTGCTCAGGGGCTCTCAGGGCACGGAGCCACTTCAGGACTGACGGTTTTCTCGTTCAGTGCTGTGTAACCATGTCCTGCTTCCTTGCTGCCTGTACTCAGGCATGATGCCAGGAGGTTCATACAGAAATGAGCATGGGGTACACGGCAGGATAGCATCTGAAAAGCAGTGCAGGTGTGCCTTTTAAAGCATGACCTAATCTGGCTGCAGATGTGGAGTAAACTCTGAATCACTAAATATTCTGGCTATTTTTGGTTTCATTTCTGTTGAGAGAAAGAGCTGTGGAGGCACCTGCCCAGAAGCATAAGATAGCAGCTATGCTAAGTATAATAACTCCAGACTTTCAAAATAGTTCTTTTTCATGCTTTTGAAGAATTTGTGGGAAGCACGAATTTAGATTTTGTGACTTCTTGAAAACTATATGGAGTATCAATGTGATAGCTTGTTCTTCTGTTCCATATAAAATTTATAGTAGGCTCTAATCTACTGTAACCTTGTTTTTATAAAATTTATCTTATATTCTGAGTAGCTTTATGTGCAAGTTGCTAATGAAATGAATAATTTTCAGACTCCAGATTCCAAGAAGGATAAAACTCTAACTCCAAAAACACCAAAAGTCCCTCTGTCGTTAGAGGAGATAAAAGCAAAAATGCAAGCATCTGTAGATAAGGTGAGTTGTTGGAAATGAGGTTTCTCAGCCTTATTTTTACAGTTCCACAGATGAGAAGAATTGGATGTTTTAAGAAATGGTTGCAATGTTGCTGATTGCTGTGCTGTTACTATCAGTGTGTGTTGATGTTGAAGCTCAGAGAAATGAAAACACATTTGGGAAAAAAAAGCCTCTGTACTTGTGAGAAACAAACCCACTTTGTTTCTGTGTTCCTCCAGTAGTGCTCATTAGCAAGCTGGTATTTCTTAGTGAACTGTTGCCATTAAAATTTAAAATAACCCAAAACAAGCACAAAAAACGTTAGGTGATACTTATTCTAAAGATGACTTAACTAGTGTTATATATTTTAGGTTACTAAAGTGGAGTGAGTTTCTCACATGCTTGGAATGCCTTTGTCTTGAAGCAGTATCCCGGTGCTTGTAAGGCTCGGTAACTTCCAGAAGAGGGAGATAGGTGCTTGTGATCTGAGCTGATGCTTTGCTAAGGACCTGAAAGCGTTTGCTTTCTGGAGGAGGAGATGGGGTTGAGTCTCCCTTCAGTGGATGCTTCACCCTTTAAAGGTGGCAGGGCAGTCACTTGTTCTGGTTGTTACCAGCTATGACTAGCACTTGGTGGTCACACTTGTAAGTAGTATTCTTAGCTGCTATTAAAGTAGAAAATAGAAAATTCAGTTCTAGGCTGGTTGGGCGTAGCAGGTGATGCTTTTCCTCCTTAGCCAGGGGTGGAAGTGCATGTGCAAGCGAGGGGTGTGTTCTGAGTACCCCTGTACTCATAGCAGATTGGGAGTGAGGACTGGACTTGGCTGGCTCAGAAGTGCTGATCTGGCTGCTAGGAAAAATGGTTGGTTTGCTGATGGGGTTTTTTAGTTCAAGATAATACCCTTTTTAACCCCATACAAGGGCAAACAAAGGTCACCTAAAGAATTAGAATCATCTTCTGCTTAGATCGTTAAGTGTTTTGAGGCTGCTTTGTCGCAGGAATGCAAAACAAGACCAGAAGTGTTTAAATACAGGGTGGATGCAGAGTGAGCAATGACAGGCTGTGATGAGGATGGAAATGCACAGCCCTGGACTGTGAGCCTGACATGAAGGATGGGCCCATCCTGGTGGGTCACAATAACCCCTGGATGCTGCTGTGGTGTTTGGAATGACTCAGAGGAGCCATGATTAGTGGTGTTTCTGCAGTGTAAGCACAAGTGGCTGAGCTGCTCACAGTAGATGTGTCCCTGCAGAGGGAAGCATGCAGAGCAGATAACTGGCAAAAAAGAAATTTAAAATACATTATCTGGTGCTGAAGAGTTTTTACTGGGAAATGCTGTCTAAGCACTGTAGCAGGGAGCTTAAATGTAATGTTTTTTCAATATGGTGCTGGAGCACCCCTTAGTAAGGGAAGAGGTGTCTGTATTCTGTGTACACAGGACTCCAGCTGACAGCCAGCAAGGTAACAGATTTTTTAAAAAGGCTTACTAGATACAGAGCGGAACTCTGGTATTCAGTCGGTGTCAGGAACCTCATAGAAAAGCATGGGGTAAGACAGTGGCCAAACCCAAGCTTTCTGGTTGCAGTAGTGCAGTTTGAAATATTCCTCATGTTGCTGTTTCCTTTGAACAGGAATTGTGCAATGTGTTGAGTAGCAGCTCAGTGTGCTGTCCTCGCTGGCATGGGGTATTTCAACTGATGCACCTGAAAAATTGGAAAGTATTTCTCTTGGGACATGGGAAAGGAAATCGGTGTCTCCTAAAAGAGCATGCCTGTAGTATTTTCCCTGGAGATACTAGGAGCCATGATGATAAACCTGTATCTATGAACCATTAACTGAATCTGCCTTGTACGTTGGAGCACGTGCAAAGACAATTCCAGGGATTACAAGGAAATGTTTCTAGAACAGCTCTTTAAGTTAATAGCAGTAGTGTATTGGTGAGTTTTAAAGGATAGATGGGAGGTCAGTTTGTGTTTTGCTTTAGAGAGCTGTAGTTGAAAACCTACCTGAGAAGGGTAATCTCAGGTTGCATGCTGTAGTAAGAGTCCATAAATACGGAATTAGTTCTAGTTTATCCGTGTAGCATGGGGCTGTTGACTACAGACAAAGTTACGTAAGTGGTGAATGCTTGCTGTTGTGCATCTTCAGCATCAGCAAAGAGTCTTCGACTGCAGTTCAGTGTGTAGCCACTCCTGTGAGAAATACCTGGGTATGGTAGAGAAACAAACTTTCTAAAATGGTTTAAAGCAGATTAGTGTGGGAAGTTGCAAGGTGAGTTCAAATTCCACATGTGTTGCAAAGGGTTTCAGCTTCATAGGTTATTTATTGGAAGCGTTAAATGACCTGCAGATCCTAAAGCTTGCTTTTTTTCCAAATAGGGTACTACCCTTCCAAAGCTGGAGCCCAAATTTGCCAACTACGTTAAGAATTGCTTCAGGACGGAGGACCAGAAGGTAACGGAATTCATCAGAGCTTGATAAAAGTCCAAAAACTTTTATAACCTGACTTAGGGATTCTTTTCCACTTCTTAATCTTTATAAGCTTTGGACTGTTTCAAAGGGTTACAAACCACAAACAATACTTCAGATTAAATAAATGGGAATGGTTTTAAGGGTTTAGTTGGCTAAGATGGGAAAGCTAATATTTTATTACATTTTTCCAGCTTTTATATGGTTGGTAAATTATCTCTTGCTTACTAAACCCACAGAATTTTCCTTCTGGCACCATACTGGCTAAGGAAATGAGCTGTGGTTTTCCTTGCTGCTGAATTTGGCCACCTAGGCCAGTCTGCTGTTCAGCCCTTTGTTGGGGAGGGTGTCTGGGAGGGGGAGCTGTTTTGTGATGGAGATTATGGCATTCTTGCTACATTCTCTCCCAAAATCAACTGAGCTCTTGAAAGAGCGCAAGCCAAAAGGTGGTATCAGGAAGCAAGTTTCTGAATTAGTTATTTCTTAACACAGACTAAGATGAAAATGTGTCTTAGATTTCCCTATCAAAATTCCTTTTAAGTTAATTTTTTTCCAGTGACAGAATGCCTTATGCTTTCCTGCTTCCCTCAGTGGTTCAGAGTAAGCTTGTCTGATGGACAAATTGATACGTTCTTGAAGGAATGCTGAGAAGCAGTCAGCCACTGGAGCTGCTGTGACATTAGCCAGGGTAGGCAGAGTTCAGCCAATATTTGCCTAGCTGGTCCACACCCATCCTCTCACTCACCTTCACTGAATTCTTACTGTTGTGACCTACTGTGAGTAACAGTCTTCTAGCAGAAGGACCCAGTGTCATGCTTTCAAGGTGATTTTCTCTGAAAGGGATGCATTTTTTTTTTTACAATTTAATGTCAATTTTTATGGAGTAAGTGGAGATAGTAAACTAAAAATAATTTTAAAAATGAATTTCAGTTTCTAACTTTTTGTGTACACTTCCAGGTCATTCAAGCTCTCTGGCAGTGGAGACAGACTCTGTAAGAAAAGAAAAGAGTTTAAACAGTTCATTAAAATCTGCAGTCTTATTTCTGTAACCATTATTTGGCTGTTCTTTTTACAAATGCTGAAAGAGCTTTCCCTCCTGTGTCTGATAAATGTCATCCAGATTACCTTGCCAAGAATGTGTTGTCCAAAATGCCTGTTTAGTTTTTAAAGACGGGACTCCACCCTCAGCTTCATTTTAAGTATGTATGGAATGTTTTGATAAGGCATGGTGGTGGTCAGACAAATGGAAATGGTGGGGAGACTAAATGTATGTGGAAAAAAATAAAATTTAGTATTTTAATAAAGTACTATTGTTTCTTTTTTTATGGATTGGGGGAGTCTGCATACTGAACCCAGAGATAATGGGGCTTTAAAGTTCTCTGAGGAAGTACCTTTGAGTACTTTAGCTGCTTTACCAAGTACACGTAAGCTGTCCTCGTGTGTTGTCAACTTTAAAAACAACTCCAGTTCCATGAGCTTTGGAGCTACTGAGCAGATAATTGGTGAGAAGACTTAAGTGGCAAGCGGGGCTTTATTCTTGTCTGAAAGTGACCACTAATTATATAATTGCCTAAAACAGCCCTTCCTGCATCTCAGTTTCTGACCCGCTTCGTTGCGCTTTGGTTTATGGTTTCTCTCTAACTACTGAGTTTATGGGGCCTGGGACTCCACTTGTAAAATGCAATACTTTTGATTTGGGATTTGCTGGCTGTGCTGTTCCTCTGAGGAGCTGCAGAGTCTGAGGTTGCCTCACATAATGACTCCTGTGAGGGTTTTGTGGAGAAAAGAATTAGCTTGAATGCTGTAGGGTGTGCCTAGAGAGCTCACTTATCGACATCAGAGCCTGTGGATAAATTCCTGGGAATACTGAGACTAATTTCCAGCAAATCTAAAAGCTTGGATGGGCAGGTAGTCCTCTCGGGTCCTCTGCTCTTGATTATGGCCTACATGTGATGCTAAGAGGCAGAGGTAAAATTTTGGGCCATTGCCACATGAAGTAAAAACTGCAAAAGGGTGTAGGGGCTTTGACATGAAGGAAAGCATGGATGTCGTGCCTTCAGGATGAGACTCCTCAAGGCTCCTGTTTCAGTGCTGTGTCACTTCCAATGCTTGACTGTTCCATCCTGTGTACAGTAGCTGCAGTAATGGGAAGGGGACTGGAAGAATACTAAGAAAATACTTAAACAGTTGTATGATAACTATTAAACTTGGCTTTAATCCTTGCTGTGTTTGAGAATTAATGCAGCTGACTGGTGTTCCTCACAGCAGCACACCCCTAAGTGAGAGTAAAGGCCTTAGCAGCTTGAGGTTTTCCCCACTTGAAGGACTTGCAGCCTTGGGTCCTGCAGCAGTTGGCTTTGCAGGACACGTAAACATGCGCTGGGTTGTGCTGGTTGGGCATGGGGTCTTCCCCTGAGCGTTCTTTACAGGTTGTTTAAGTAGGATGTACAATTTGGTTTGTAAAATTGCCACTGAAGTTTGCTGTTATAAAACCCTTAGGTCCTATAGTTGAGATGCTGGGTGCAGTGGAAAGCAGTGCAAGTCTCCCGAAGCAAATAGTTCTTTTTGGGAAAACAAAGCCAAGCATGATAGAGAAGCAAAACGGTGCAAGTCTTGTGTCAAAGATTCGTTTAAGCTTGAGTATAATTGCAGCATGTGAAATGGCAGAGTATAAGGGTTTGAAATGCCTGTTTTGGTGGGGTTATGTCAATAGATGATGTCATATGCACAAGTGAGAGCAGATTTCCCTGGTGAAATAGAGCTAATGGCACAGACAGGCTTATTTAAGCAAAATTGCCCTCAATTTTGGCTGAAAGAAGTGAAAATTGTACAGTAATTTCAGCAAGAGCCTTTCTAGCCAATAAAATATTCTGATTATTAAAGTTTTAAGAAAAGCTGGGGTGTTGTCTGTCTGTAGGTGACTGACCAAAGCAGGTCTGGGGTGCAGCCACCCTGCACAAGCATTGCAGGGGGAACATGGAGCCTGGTTGGGCAGCTCTAAAGGAAATCATTGCTGTGCTGGTGCTGAGGTATAATGTAGGTTAAGTCGTTGTCAGGCTGCTGTTGAACATCGTGAGGCATCTTTGAGGCGCCCTCATGGCATGAAAATAACTCCACTTGGCCCTGGTTAGCTCACCCACTGTCTCCTGCCGGTTTATGGAGTCGTGAGGGGTGTTCACTGGCTGCCCACTGCCCCACTCCTGGCTATGGGGCCCTGTCCCTACCTCTGCTCTCGTGCTGGGCACATCTTCAAACCCTGACTCCTTTTGGGACTGGCCATCCAGTGACTGGATGCAGCTGTCTCCTCATGGATATTCACATGCAGCTGCCAGTTCTTTCCCTTTGAACAGAGCCTCAAAGCTTGATACAAAAAAAAAAGTTGAGATGTGAAAATACCTGTTGAAGAGAAGAGACAAAAACCAGATGTGGGTTGTTGAAGTACTGCTCTTGACTTTCTGTAGAGTTGAAACATGTTCTTGCCATGGTAATGGCAACAAAGCTGTAGTGTTTCAATAGCTGTGTGGAGAGTTCTGAGCCCCTGTGTGATCCTGGTCCTCGAGGATGGCTTGTTTGAGAGCATGGAGCTCCACAGCCAAATGCATTGATATTTTCTCATGCCATGATGGGAAAACAACTTGATTTCCCTTTACAGGACGGTGAAACGCCTCTCCAGGTAGCAGCCCCTTCACCTTTCCTTTGTACGTGAATTTCCCCTGCTGCTGCCTTTCCTGTTGCAGAACCTGTCCCCGGCTTTTTTCATGTTTCATTTCCTTCTGCAAGTGTTTCATTCCTTACACTGAACAGGTAGGTAGTTGGTATCCCCCTGTATGGGACAAAGGGAAAGCCACCCAGCTGAGTGGGTGTGTGCGACCCTGCAGGGTTGGCTGCAGATAGAGCTGCTCCCTATGGATTTGCTTTGTCTCAAAGTCTCTGGTGTCTCTTGGCATCTCATTGCAGAAGAGGTGATAACAGAAGGATCCCATCCTGTCAGGAGCGCAGTCTGTGCCTTATTCGTAGGGGTGTTCAGGAGAAGTGCTTATGGCCACCTTAGGTCTGTCCTGGGGTTCTGTTTGGCCCTGTGACCCAGCAAACCTGCCAAAGTGGCGTTTCAGAGTCCAGGGGCTGTGATGAGTGCGAGGCTCTTATTTTGCCTGTGCTCAGCAATTGTTGCAGCCTTTGGAGAGAAGCAACTCGAGCATGGCTGGCAGGAGGGTGGGAGTGTGTGTGGGCTGAGGTAATGGAAAACAGGGCCAGGATGGGTGGCGGTTCTGGGCTTCTTGCCACCCAGACGGTCCCTCGGGGGCTAAGTTCATGCTCCTACCCAGATACCCCAAGCTATGTCCTGTCTCTTTCGTGTGTGCCATTACTGACTGGCAGCCAAACTCCCTCAACTTTTCCTTCCCTCTCTGTGGAACCAGCACCTAGATCCTTACTCCCCTCACTGTTTTCCCAAAAGGCCGTTTAAGACTGGATCCTACTTAGAAATGTCATAGAAAAAGCTGCAAAAGAATGGGGTGGTTTGGAGCTCAGCACTGGATGGAGCACAGCGCCTTTATTCCCTGCCCTTGGCTAGTGGGCAGTAGGTTCTGGCAAGCAGCAGCAAGTGCAATCGGTTGTGTTGAGTGAGGTTTGGAGGTTTTGTGATCTGGTATTTATTAAGGATTGCTTTGTCTGAGCCTGGTTCTCAATCTGAACAAGGAGAGCTGAGTGTGCATGGTGCAGGAGCAGCGATGGGGTGCAGGAGAAGTGATACTGGACTTGCAGGTGTGCCTGAAGGGGCCTGACCTGTCCTCCCGTTTGCAGGTAGCACAGGGAACACCCTGCTGGCTGCTCGCTGGTTCACCTACACGGACACTTTTGGGAACTGTTCTGGGTTGTGTTGGATCAGCTCTTCAGCGGCTGGCCTTTGGGTTGTCTTGAGTAGAGATGGGTTTTAAGCAGTACCTAACTGGGACCAAGTAAATCAATCAAATACATCAAATGTGAATTAAGATGTGTGCCCTGGGGGCCACATGTATGGCCTGGGGCCAGTTGTATGAAGTTGACTTCTGCTCTTCTCCTTACTTTCTTAAAAAACTTTTTTCTCTCCTTCCACCACTTCTGTCACCTCTCCCTGACCAAGCCATAAGAGCCTTTATGGGAAAAGGATCCTGGGAGAAAACAAGCAAGAAAGGGCAATGAATAAAAGGAGGAGGAGAAAGGTGGCCAAGGGTCAAAAGTGAGAATGGGAAAAGTTGAAACCCTGGGAGGGATGCTCAGCAGGGCACGTCTGACAGTGCCCACCCACACTGAGCTGGCCGTGCCAGAGCCATGTGCTGCTGCCCAGAGGCTTGTCCAGCACAAGGGCATGGCCATCACCCCACTTGAACTGCAAATGGCAAAAGGAGGGAACAGAACTAGGCCACTCAGAGTTGATGCACCTGATTCACCTCAAGTGATTAGTTTATGCTGGTACTAGAAACAGTCTTTGTTTTAATTGAAGTCAATTTTGTTAGAAGGGTCCTGCAGTCTTGCTCAACTAATTGCTGGGGCCCGAAGCCTGCTGAGCCCCATCCAGTTCTGTTGACTTACTGTATTTAAGAGAAAACAGTTTCTCCTGCCTGTTTTCAAATTAAGCCTTAAGTTTTACATTGGTTTTGGTTTTTTTCAATGAGTAATAATTGCAGGGAGGTTGTAGCTGTTGAGGTATTTGGCTTTTCACCGCTGCAGCCACCTTCATCCGTGCCTGTTCATGTCCCAAAGCTTGTAATTGTGCTATTTTCCCAAGAATGTCCATGATGAAAGGCTTCTAGCAGCCCTTATCGTGCTATTTTGAGGCAGTGAATGTTATCTCGGCACTGCTGCGAGTGGTGCTGTTCCCTGTGTGTAAATGTGTGTGAGGACACCAACAACAGTGCACAACTACAGCTCATGAGTAAAACTTTCAATTTAATAATAAGGCCACCTCTGGTGTTTAGGACATTCTTCCCTGTTCCTTAAATCTTTTTCCCATCCTTTCAAGCCTTTCCTTCCAATTTTCTACGTGGAAAATAGATTTTAAATAAATAACTATAGCTAAGGGCAATAACATGTCATGGGACCACTATAGTGCAGGGCACCCAGCCAGTCCTTGTGATCTCCAGAGAGCACAGAAGGACAGGGAGATTGGGGGATCTTGGCTTCATTTTTAGGGTCTCAAATTAGGAGAGATGCTTCTACTTGTTCCCCCTAGCTTCCTGGTTCTAAATAGTCCTTTCCGACTGATTCCCAGTTCTACATCTTGCCACAACCTTCTCCTTGCTTAGTCCTTCACTGCTCTTCAGACTTCTCAGTCTTCTGATCCTTATCGGTTCCTCCTCCAGTCTTCCCTACCCACTGCCGCTGGAGCAGCACGGCCTTTCCCTGGTCTCTAGGAAAAGCTTGGACACCATTGCAAACCTGGTGCTCCATGAACCCGTCCCCTTTCTGAGCTGCTTGGCAAAGTGTCCCTGAGAGCCCAGCTGTGGCTGGGGCCCTCAGTTTGGTGGTGGTGCAGAATGCTGCTGAAAGCGCTGCTGCTGTACCTCCGAGTGGGTGGAGCTCTGCTTGTAGGAGACACTTGTGCATGCCCCAGGAGAATGGGACTTCCAGAGATGTCTCTTTACTGATCTGTGACACTGATGTTCCAGAAAAATGCCATGTTCTAATGCATTTCTGTGTAAATCCACCCATATTACATTTTTTGTATTCTTGCTCTGATGCAAAGTGTGGCTACAGTTCCTCTTCAGGATTAGTAGCAACATGGGTTTTCCAGCGTTGTTTTCAGAAACTGTCCTGTCTCACAGCCCACCCCGAGTTCCTCCAAGGTCACTCATTCACTCGTGCCATCACTGAGGACAGTGACACAGGGCATTGAGAGGTCTGTGATGTCACCAGTGAGTGCCTGAACTGCCCCTGCAGTGGCACGTGCCAGCTGTGGGGACAGGGGTGGTCATGCAACTTGTGTGAGGTGCTGCCCTGAGCCAGCAGCTGGGGCAGAGGGCAGGAGCCCAGTGTGGTGGTGTGGGAAGGGATCGGTCATCCCACAGACAGGGCTTGAGACGGTGACTTGCTGGAGACAGCTGAATTCAGGAGACTTCAGTCAAAGAGGTTTATGTTTAAGAGCTGTTGAGCTGAAAAGCTCCAAGTTAAGGAAATATTAAGTTTTGAAGCTTAACAGCTTGTGATTTTTTTGATTTTTTTTTTTTTTAGGGAAAAATGAAGCCATAGAGGAATATAAATCCAAGGAGCCAAGCCCTAGGATTTAATGCAGCGTTAAGGCTGAAAAGTGGAATTTCCCACTGGTTTGTGTAGGGTTGTCTGCAGAGGTTGGCTTGTTCTTGCCTCCCTTCAGAGGCATCCTAGCAGCTGCCACGTGCTGTCAGAGGGGAGCTGCAGTGCCCCTGGGCACTGGGATCAAGGAGAGCTCATGTGTGTCCACCCTGTGCCGGACACTGGAGCAGGGGTGGCCGGGCTGGGGGACACAGGGTGGGGGCAGGCTCTGGCTGAGGGGCCCTGGGCACTGGGGGGGGTTGGATACCCAGGAGAACAGGGTATTGAACTAACCCCTGGTCTGTCCTTTAGCTTGAGATGTCCATCACTGACGGTGATTTCACTTGCCTCATTGCTCTGCTGATAAAGCACTGGGATTTGTTTGTGAGTATGCTGCAGCTTTCAGAGGAATCTGAGATTTCAGTCCCCAAATCCCATTGAAATCCAAGGAGTGTTCCAGTGGAGAAAAACTTTTGTAAACTCTGAAACACTGCTTGCTGAATAATGGCTGCCTCTCTTGGGTTTCTTTTCTCTTACAAAGCAATGATTCACACCAGAGCAAGGGCTGTAGCGTGCTGGGTTCTCCCTTTGCAAGGGGCCACGAGACATCCCTGTGGCCAGGAGCTGGAAGGGATGCTGCAGTTGTCTCTGTTCCCAAGAAATCCAGGGAGGGCTGTTGGCTGCAGAAGCTCCTGGGAGCATACGGGCTCTCTCTGGAGTTGGGATGGCCTGTCTGCAGCATTAGGCTGCTGGTTGCTGGTGGCTTTTGGGATTTCCTGGCCACTTCTCTTCTCCCAGGACTCAGTTCTCTGCCCTGCCCCGGACTCCCTCCCTTTCAGTCCACAGAAGTCTGCCCTGGTTTGTTGTCGCTCCTGTTAATGCTACAGAACAAAAGCTGCCATGCTATTATTTGTATTTCTTATATTATTCCATTTTCTGTTATTTTATGTTGGTTTTTATTTGGCATGCGTTAAGTGCCCTTCCAGCCCGTGTTCTTCAAGGCAGGAGCTCCCGCTGGCCAAAGGAAGCCTGTGCTGGTCACAGCAGGGAAAACTCTGGCTGAGCTGGGCTGATACATCTGTATGAGCTCTGTCACTCACCACTGAGGTGCTCCAGATCATTCCAGAATTCTCAGAATTAGAGACACTCTCTGCTTAACTCTGAATGCTGGTTGTGTTGCCTTTACCCAACCTCCAGACTGGATGAACTTCACCTCTTTCCAGCAGGGCTTCCCAGCAGCTGTGAAGCAGCAAATATTCCTTGCTGAACGGATGGGGTCATGGCACACCTGCGCCTCGGCAGTGCCACTCTTCAGGCCCCCTGACTGCGACCCCAGCCCGGCCGGGTGCTGGGTCACCGCCGGGGACTGGAGCCTGTATTTACGTGCAGGATCAGTGCTGCTGATCCTGGTGCCATTCCCACTGGCTGGCATGGCACGGTGCAGTTCCGCATTTCAGCGTGGATTTGTGGGACTTACAAAGCACAGCTCAGTGGTCACAAGCTCAAAACTCTGTGAGAAAAGGGCATCCAGCAGCAAAAGCACTGGTTTGGGTTCTTTTTTTTTAGCATAATGAATGCTCTGTGCTTTGTGCTTCCAGTGCTTTGTGATGGCTGAATCCAAGTCCTGACTGTTCTTCACCAAGTTCCTTCTGCAAGACTTTACCTGAATGTGGTGGAGCTGAGGCTGAAGTCCTGCGCTTCTGGACAGTTCAGGGTGGTTTTGAGGTGGCTCTTTTGTCAAATGGCAGTAACTGCAAAGCATCCTCTCCTTCCCTGTCTGTCCAGACTACGTGGCAGAAGCGTTTCTTACCTTGGGATGAAGTTGTCTTTTTGTGTGTAAACTGGATAAAGACAGAACTGGCACCCCAGCCAGTCTAAAAGTTGTCTTTCCTTTTACGAAGGCTTTCAAATTCAGAAATCCTCTTCAATCTGATTTTCTGTAAGGAAAAGTTTGCTTATTGGAACAACCCAAGGCTGGAGACGCAGATGACAGGAGCAAACAGCACATGGATATTCTCACCAGCAGCAGGACTGGGATGTAGAGCTGAACTTGGTCTTTGTAAAACATCAGCCCAGGTTTTCTCATTTTAATTTAAATCTTGGTGTGCCAGATGCAGCAGGGCCAGATCCTGGCCATTCCTGCTGGCTTCTCTTTCACATTCCAAAGGGGTGTCCGGGGTGGGAAGGCTTCCCACTCAAGCATGCTCTTAAGTCCTCGGCCCCATTGAATGGGCTCCATGCTCTGAAATGCCCGCTCCTCGTGTGATATGGACCAGTGGAGCAGGGCGAGGGAAGCTCATTTCACCGGGGGCACCCTCACTGCCCTGCGAGTGAAAGGTCAGGCTGCTCAGACTTTGATTTGAGCTGCTGAAGGGCGGTCACTAATCCAATAAGGCACCGGGGCACTGCAGGACACAGCCTCAATTCAGGCATTTGTGAGGGTGAGCGGAAGGCAGTAGCCCCGGGAGCTCCCAGGGCGTCCCGCAGTGCACGGTCCTACCTGGCCCGTGTCTTCCTTCTCAAAGCGTTGAGAACATCGAGCTCTCAGGAACGTGCTGCGCCAGCCTTCACACCCTGAGTGTGCTGTAAGAAAAATAAACAACTTTAAAGGTTTTCCAGTGGGCATCAGCTGCTCTGGCTGGATTCGTGCTGGGAATCTGATCACATAGGAATGCTCAGCAGTGGAGCAACAGGTCTGGGTGTGGAGCTTTTAATATTAGATATATCTGCACACACACATATATATATTCATAACAGCATGCAGCTAAATGATATTTCTATTTTTTCAGAGACACATATGAGATGCCTCATCTCTGTTCTGTGCCCCATCTGTGTTGTTAAAGGCTGGTAGTCTGAGATTCACCCAGTATTGGTATATTAAAGATTAAGGGGTTTTGCCAGACTAGTGAGGCACAAAAGATGGCTCTAGTTTAAATAAGGAACTCATGTGTGGTTGCAAATGAAATAATTGAAAAAAGAAAACCCCCATGTGCCCTCTTTAAAACAACGGCTGGTGTTGCCCTGGAAGTTTGTGCTGTTTGAGGTGTCCAGGTCCTTGTGCCCCGTGTGGATCCAAGTCCTTTGGCGCAGCTGGGTCATGGCTGTGGGAGGCAGCTGTGCTGCCAGCACGTGGCTCCTCAGCGTGGTCTGGGCCAGCGTCACCTGCGACGAGTTTTTCCATACGTAGCTCACAGCTCTGTTGTAGCTGCTGTAATTTTACCTGCTGTTGGGGCAATTAAATTGATAAATGTTAGCAGCAGCTTCACAAATTCCTTTTCTAGCTGTTCTGCTTCCACCCAGGTGCAGCAGCCCTCGGCCAGCTTGGGTGTTGGGCAGAGCCATCAGTCACCGTCTAAGGAGCCTTTCTTGGAGGCAGGTGATGGGGCTGCTGTGATGAAAAGCTGGAGGAGCAATCAAAGCTCACGCCCACAGGTGACTGTGAGGGTTTTGGAGGAGTTACTGCCTCTGGCTCTGCAGAACTCCTGTGTGCACTGGGCAGCAGGTACTGGACTTAGCAAGGTGATGGGCTGGTGCACGTGGGAACGCTGGGCGTGACCCTCTGCTGTGGGTGCCTTTCCTGTGGGACTGGGCAGCACCTACTAGCATAAGATGGCACCGGCTGGGCTTCTCCCACACAAACTGCTTCCAAGAAATGAGGTATTGGTGATGATTAAAGATATATGGAATATTTTCACACCTAAGCTAAATACTGTCATCTTGTGAGTCCCCAAATTCTGTATTGTTCCAGCGTAGGCATCTCAGTGAGCTCAACTTGTAGGGCTCAGAATGGTGGCTCTGATGTTCTTGGCCACGTGTGAAAACAGCCTTCAGCTGTGGCAAGGTGCCGTGGGACTGCCGGGACAGGGATGCATGGGGCCTCTGATGTTGGTGACATCAGCAATTGACAGCAGTTTGGGTTGTTTTTTTTTTAACTTGCAGATCCATAAGACCAGAAGTGTGAAGTCTGTTAGATACATCACAGACATGTGTTAGTGCTGGTGGTTTTATAAGGACTTGCTTTGATCACTGTTTTAAAACTTAATGTTTTCTGTGCCTCTTGGGCCTGAAACTGTGGGCTGAAAAACCGTGACTTGATGCCTGAAGGGTCCCCAGTGACGAGCTCCAGGGATTAAAGATGCTGCTTGATTTGTGGCTGAGAGTGCCGGGGGAGCGAGCACCTCGCTCCCTGCAGAGGTGGGAGCAGCTGGGCCCGACACGCTGCACTGATGCACGCTGTTATTCGAGTGGAGAATTTGGAAAGCTCGGAGTCCTGAGCTATGGTTATGTTCTTACTTAATAAGGTGTTAACTGACGTTGGGTGCTCTTTGGAAAGCTCGGCTATGCGTCGAGGTTAATGGTTCCTGGCATCTTGTCCGCTATAAACGAGCTTTCAGACAAGAGGAAAGAGTTACCACACGCTATCAGCGTGTGATTTTTTTTTTCTTAACCTAAAACAAACCCCAAAACAAACCAAAAAACTCCCCAGACCTGAGGCGGAGGAAGCCCCTGGGCTCTCCCCGGGGCTGCGGGCGGTGCGGGGCGGCGGAGCGGCCGCTGGAGGGCAGGCGAGCCGTGCGGAGCGGCGAAGGCAGCGCCGGCAGCCCGGCGCTCTGACCCCTGGTCCGCGTCCCGCCGCGGGAGCGGTGCCGGGCCCATGGACCGGGCGGCCGTGGCC
>VXAZ01002265.1:560057-642557 GCA_013399875.1 Gymnorhina tibicen
TTTTGGTGTTTTTTTTTTTTTTCTCTTCCCCTCTTTGGGAGCTCACTCCCAAAAACTGATGCTTTGAAAAACACAAGTTTCCCTAGCCAGGAGAAGGAGGCTGCGTGTTCCCTCCCCATTATTCAGTAGAACGCCGTCCAAGTCAGCTCCAGCCTTTGATCCTGCCTCGGCAGGAATGAAGCCGTTGGAGGAACACCCTGAGCGAGGCTCTGCAGCCCAGGTGCCCGGGGATGGGGATGGCAGCTGCCCCCGTGGCCACGCACCCCACTGCCACGGGGATTTTAGCCGGGCATCCTGGAGCAGACCCACCTGCGGGGCCGGGCACAGCAGGTGCCACTTCTCCGGTGGCTCCAGCCACCCTCCCGCCAGGGCCGGGGGACACTTGTGCCACCCCTTGGCCCCGAGTTGTGCTTTGGCCAGGACTGCACCTGCTCACCCTCTCCAGATCCCCAGCGGCAGCAAGGGATGGTCCTGGATGAGCACAGCCTTGGAGGGGGCTCCATCCCTCTGGCCAAGCTAAAACTCAAACCAGCCCCATCCCCTGCTCTCCCACCCATCCAAAAAATCCCCGATCACATTTTTTTCCTCATCCCCTCCAAAAACTGCAGCTCGAACCCGACACCAGCAGAGCCTCCCCTGGTGGAGCAGTCTCCCCAGCAGGAGAGGATCCACAGCTGTAAATTACCCTGCGGTTGGAAGGTGTTTGCTCTGTTTCTCTGGTGCGTGTTTTTTTCAGCCCGAGGAATAACAGGCTGCGCAGGGCTCGCAGCGCCGGCACCCTTTGCAGCGGGGAGACTTTTTTTGCGCTTGTGCGGTAACTGAAGTTAATCAGCCCTCCAGCCCCCTTCCTCTCCCCCTCCCTTCGGTGCTTTTAGTGAATCAGAAAAAGTTTGGCTGGCTGCCTGGAAAGCACTTGCTAAAATCTGATCTCTTACTTCAGCAGCCTTAAAACAAAGTTATTGGCATTTATACAGTTGGAGCTTGCAGGCTTCCAAAGCAATAAAATAATAAAAAAAAAGGGAAAAAAAGAAGAAAGCTCAGTGCTCTGGTGCTATTAGAACCATACTTGCTCCCTTTCGTGCTGATTTTGCAGCATTCTGGGGGATGTGAGGTGGGATGGCTGCGCGGGGCTCTGCGGAGGTGTCCTGGCTGCGGCTGGAGGGGCGGCGGAGCTCGCTGGGTGTCACACGGAGAGCGGAGCTCCTTCGGCGATTAGCGTTGGGAGCCAAAACATTAGATTAGTCATACTCGAGGGCCTTCGAGTGAGTGTTTACAGTATTAATGGTAGATGAAAAGATGTGAATGCTGTAAGTTTTTATTGCCCATTTTGTTACACTTTCTTTCTGGATTTATTCACAGGATTACATGTTTTGAGCCTGAATGGGAGCAAGGGATTATAGGATTTCTTTTATAATGATCAGTTTGGGTAGGAGTTAGCCTTTGGTGAACTGGAGTAAATTAATGCATCACTTAGGTTTAATATTTATTTAGTCTAAAGGAAGTTGTTTAGTTTTGCTTAAAGGGCTCTGTGTTGTATTGGGGAGATTTAAGAGCTCCTGAAGTGGATTATATTCTAAGGCTGCCTTTCGCCCTGCGTTCAAGCCATGATCTGCGGCTTGTCCCGTGTGCTGGTCTTAGAATTACTGTCCTCTGCTGCTGCCTGGTACCCTGTGGCTCTGTGTGCAGAGGTAGAAATCCCTCCAGCATGTGTGGGGCTGGAGGGATTCTGGGACAAAACACCACGGTTTGGGTATGTTCTGAGTGTTCTGGTAGCTCCCTGTGTACGAGGGCTGTGGTGAGTTGACGCAAGAGCTGCTGCAGTTCCGTGGTCGGGGGCTCAGCCCTGGCTGAAAGCTTTCTCACAGACCCCAAGGCACCCCCACAGCTGTAGCATCTCCTGTGGGCAGGCTATGGCAGCGCTGGGGAGGTGTTTCCCAGCCCTGGCCACAGGGAGGTTGGAGGGTCAGGAGTTGCCAGGAGCAGGATTTAGACCCCTGGATGAGTCGGACTCCCCGAGGGCTTTGCCATCGTGTGACATTTCCACCAAGGAGCGCGGGGACCAGCACGTGCTGGGGCGGAGGGGAGCACTGCTGGAGCGTGGGTGCAGCACAGCCTGGCAGCAGCACAGCCCTGGCACCTGGAGGACAGGTCATTCACCAGTCCCTTCCCCTGCGACAGCAATGGCCCTGCCTTGTTTTCTTCTCTTGCATCTTAGAGAGTCCTTCTGCTGCTTGAGGTTGCTGCAGTTCCAAAGCAGGGACACTGGATACCCTCGTGGACCCTGGAGACATTAATTTATTTATGCAGGTTGTTCTTAGGGATGCCCTTCTGCTGATGGTTACTGAACTCTCCCTCTATCACGTCTTTAGCGTCCTTCAGTTTATTCTCCTACCTTTTCACGCTTCCAGGAGCAATTTCTCTTCCATGTGCTTTTTCGTTCCGTATATCCCAGAGTGGTTTTGGGTTTGGCTTTGGAGTCAATCTCTGCTCTTCAAGCAGGTGAGAAACCCCAGAAGCACCTTGCACAGTTGGAGGGGATTGCTCCATGCTGTGCTGGCTCTGGCAGCACCAGTGACCCTGAGGATAACAAGTTTGGGGACATGGGACCTCAGAGGGCCCCCTTTGCCAGGGCAGGTGGGGGCTGGAGGGCAGCTTCAGTGTAGGTTGAGCAGTAGGATGTGAGGTTTTGAGTGCTGTCCTGGTTTGCAAGAGCTTCCAGCCCTTCTGTCCCTGAGCCACCTCGAGTGCATGGCCAGGCAGAGCGCGGGGCGATGCCGGCGTGGGCTGCCCTGGCTGTGCTGTGGAGCAGGGGGTGGTCCTGCCTCAGCCTCTGCCCTGCCCTGATAAACCTCGCCGTGCTCTCCTACATGGAGTGCATCTGTCTTAGATTATGAAGAGGTCCCTGACAGGGCCAAATCCTTTGCTTTTATGGCTCTTGTAGGTTAAGATCCAGCTTTGGAATCTGATCCAGAAGCAAACAGGAGGTCAGAGGAACGCACAAGGCAGCACTGGGCTATTTTCACATCTGCTGGTGTTGTGTAAGAGGAAGGCTGCTGTGCGCCATGCCAATAGCAACTTATGTTTCTCCTAAGCTCCTGTGCAGCGACAGACAGTTATTGTTTGGGGCTTTGTAAAGTGAGACACGGAGAAGTGTTGCTTCCACACGTTCAGTGAGCCAGATCCTGCGGTCTGGCGAAGCCACACGCAGCACATGTCGGAGGCGTGAGCCTGCTGAGCAGCTCCCTCCCCTCTCCCTGCCTGCTGCTCCACAGCCGTCCTCCCTGGGACAAGCAGGACGAGTGGTGAGTGCCGCCGAATGGCTCTGGGGATACCACTGTGGAGAAGCCAAAGGTGATCCTGCTCACAGCCCGCCCAGCTCGCCGGGCCACCCTTTCTGTGGGTGTGCAGCAGTTGTAGAGCCACAGGTCCCTGCCTGCCCTGCCTTTGCCCTCCTGGTGACATCACCGAAGGCAGGGTGCTGGACTGCACGTCACCAGCAAGGTTATTCTCATGTCTGCCCTCCCTGCAGATGGACACCCACCTGCCTTTGTCCTCCTTGGGTGGCACAATGTCTGTCTTGAGGCGGCGGCCAAGGCTGCGTGCGCTGCCAGGGACGGAACTCTGGGCATCACTGCTTTGCTGTGGGATGGGGCACGTGTACCCCCGTGGGCTGTGCTGCTCCCTCCTCATGCTCAAGCCGTGCGTGCCAAGACTTGGTGGGGCCCAGAGCCCCTCAGGCTGGGTGATCCCGTGCCTGCCCTCTCTGCTCAGCCTGGATTGGGAACACCGCGTCCTCTGCACAGCATCTCTGTGCCAGCACCTGCCTCCTGCTCCACGAGCGTGGAAAGTCATGCTGAGAAGGACAGAATAAGGCAAATGTGGTCTGTGAAAGGCTGGGCAGCTCTACGTTGATTTTTCGGATTGCACCGGACTTGATTATTAGCAGTGAGAAGACCAGAGACACGGCGTGAGCAAAGCCTGATTTAATGAGCGGAGGAGCTCAGCGATGTTGAAGTGCATGGCCCCATCATGGGCTGGAGCTGATGCGATGGTCCCTGGCTCTGGCTGCATGCTGCTGCTGGACTCGTGGTGGTGGATGCAGCTCCTGATGGTGTGGCTCTGCTGGCCTGCAACCTGCAGGGGCAGGGTCCTGTTGCATATGAAATCGTCTGTTCCGGTTTCAGATGCCCTTGCTCTCCAGGAAACAACCATGTGGCTTGCCACAAGGGATTTTTATTCCCTGCTGCTGACTCATTGCACCAGACTATGAACTGGTGTGTCCTGAAGCTGCGCTGCGTAGCCTGCTTCTGCCTCCTGAACTTTGGAGAGCTCAGGCTTGTGGAGGAAGAGGAGATGTTGGAGCAGTTCCTGGGCTGGAGCAGGGAAGCTGAGTGGCAGGGGGCTGGTGCTTGGGCTGATTCGTGCTGGGGTTCTCTTGTGGGAGAAGCAAGACTCAGCTTAGCTTGGGGTGAGTGCAGGTGTGGGTCTTGCTCCTGCAGAGATGGGAACACGCAGCCTGTGCCCCACCAGCCACTGTCGGCTGCCTGCCCTGGGCACACCCTGCCTTTGCTTCTCACTGAAGGTCCCCAGCCCTCCAGAGTGCTGGGACAGGTCCACTGCCACGAAGAACCCCCAAAGACATTTAGCAGGAAGATTTGCAAAGCTGTTTCCAGATTCTCACCCCAGCAAGGCTGACACAAACATGAGCTGCTTCAGCGTTTGGGGGCTTGGCTTTCTGGGTGTGCTGTGGCAATGGGCAGCAGAGCAGAGCTGTTTGGAGCCTTCGCCCCGCACCCCTGCGTGAGTGCAGTTTGCTTTTCCAAAGCTCCAGAGATGTGCCAGGTGCTTCAGAGGAACAGAGATGGATGTGGGCGTTGTTGAGGAGAGTGCCTAAAGGGGCACTATGAGATTCAGATTTTAACTGGATGCAGCATGGTGGTTGTGTTGTATTTCTGTTTTGCTTTCCTTTTTGCACCTGACACAAGACTGGACGGAGGCGAGCGGTGTGAGGTTCGGAGCAGTGTGGGGTTCGGAGCGGTGCGGGGTTTGAAGTGGTGTGAGGTTCAGTGTGGGGTTTGGAGGGGTGTGAGGTTCGGAGCAGTGTGGGGTTCGGAGCGGTGCGGGGTTTGAAGTGGTGTGAGGTTCAGTGTGGGGTTTGGAGGGGTGTGAGGTTCGGAGCAGTGTGGGGTTCGGAGCGGTGCGGGGTTTGAAGTGGTGTGAGGTTCAGTGTGGGGCTTGGAGGGGTGTGGGGTTTGGAGTGGTGTGGGGTTTGGAGGGGCGCTGGGTTTGGAGGGGTGCTGGGTTCAGAGCCATGTGGGGTTCAGTGCTGGGTTTGGAGCAGCGTGGGATTCACAGGAGAAATTCCTGCTCGAACTCCAAACTGGTTTTTGCCCGTAGAGCAGCTTGGTTGTAGCCCACCAAGGTGGGAGAGAAAAGAGCAGAACAGGCGAAGGGTGGCACTGCCTGAACTCTGCGGGTGTGTTTGGGATGCGGTGATGCAGGTGGTGCCGGGAGTGATGCTGAGGGCTGCAGGAGGCTCAGGGAGGACGAGCAGCACTGGGGGCTCGGGCAGCCACACCGAATATTAGATTTTGCTGTAAGCTGATAGCGCCGAGCTGGTCAGCCGGGCCAGTGGGTATCTCCCTCTGCTGTGGGAGGCTGAGCTCAAGAGAGAGACTCCCCTGGGACCGAAAATCATTATTTTGGATCTATAAAGCTGCTTCCCAGATCCTTGGGAGTATTTTTATGTATCTCTTCCTTTCCTTAGGACTCTGCTGTGCTCTCTCCTCTTCTCCCTTGCAGAACTGCTTTTTGCTTTGTTTTCCCACAAATATGGATACTTCAGATATCATTTATGATAACTGCAGGTGAAAAATGTGTTCATGGAACATGATTTAAAAAGGGAAAAGAGGAATGGCTGCTGTTGGTGCCTGGACAGGGATGGGGATGCCTGCTGCCAGGGTCTCTGCCCGGGGTCTGCGAGCTGCTCTGGCCCTGGGGAGCCTGGGGTAGGTCGTGCTGGGGGAGTTGGAAGCCCTGGCCCCAGGGAGGCACCTAAATGCCCTCCTGTCTGTGAGATGCTCTGCTGCAGGGCGTGACCTTCCTGTGCTCTGCTGCTGAGACCAGGGGGCTTCCACCTGGGTATCCATGGCCCAGACAGGTCCAGACGTGATTGTTTTTCTTTCCTTCCCTGGGTTTTTGTGTTCTGATCACCTGCTGTGCCATAACAGCAGGTACAAGCAGAAATTATGCAGAGCTGTGCAGTGTGCTGCCTACCTGGTATGTCGCCTCTGTGTCCTGGTACCTCTCCAGATGTCCATGGAGGATTAGGCATCCGGCAAAGCAGCTGGAGGGAAAGTAAGAAAAAAAACCCCAGAAATATAAAAGACTGTCTGGCTCTGCCAAAGTATTTTCCTATTGCCATTCAGCAGCCTCGCCATAGCATGAAGAGAAAGAAAGGGGAACAGAGAGGAAGGAGGAGGCTTAGCCTGTCATGGTCTGTGTGTTTCCCTTTGTGCTACCTCCTCACAGCCCCAAGGGCTGCAGTGGGTGGGAGCCGACGTGCCAATCTTCCCCCTCCGGGGCCCGGGCCGTGGGTCCGTGCCCCGCTGCTTCCCTGTGGGGCTGCCTTCCCTGGGCAGGGCTTCCTCAGCTGCCTGCCCGCTCTGCCCACACAAACAGCTGCATTTCGGGCCGAACCACACGGCAGCGACATGCTGCATCGTCCCCGCAGCGACAGCGCATCCTCCCCCTTTGCCAGGCTGCGCTCAGCCCCTGCTCGCTGTCTGTGCTCCCGCATGGAGTGACGGGCTCGGTTCCACTGCAGCCGGGACAGCCGGGACTCCTTCACCCTGCGCGGCTCAGGGCGCTCGGGTGCCTCCTGTCCCTCCCGCACGGGGCTCCTGCCGGGGCCGGTGCTGCTCCGGCTGAGAGCTGGAGCTGTGCTGGTGCTGCCGAGTTTGCTGCCGGTGCTGGCCCAGGTCAGCGTTGCTTTGGAGGCTGTGGGATGAGAGGGGAAGATCTGAGGCTGTGGCATTGGGGTAAAAAGCCTCAAGTTGCACCAGGGAAGGTTTAGATGGGATATTAAGAAAAATTTCTTCAACAAAAGCATTGTCAGGCACTGGAAGTGGGGAGTCCACCATCCCTGGAAGTGTGGATGCAGCACTCAGGCACATGATTTAGCCATGGGCCTGGCAGTGCTGGGTTAACAGGTGGATTGGTGATCTTAGAGGATTTTTCCAACCTAAATGATTCTGTGATAAGAGGTGGGCAGTGGGGAATGGTCCAGCACATCCTGCTCACTGCTGGGATGGTGGGAGATGAGGCAGAGTCCGGCCGGTGGGCTCACCCACGTGGAGATGGAAGAGGGGCAGGCTGGGGGTGCTGGCACCTGCCCCAGGCAGAGGCAGAGCCCCAGTGGTGGCCAGGCTGAGGGGCTGGATCTGGAAACAGTGAGGGGCTGGCACTGAGGGGAAGCAGGGTGGCGAGGGGCCCTGTGCCCTGTGATTCCTCTGTTCATCTTTTAAAATCCAAATGGATGGATGCTAAACCTTGGTGAAGGTCCCAGAGAAGTGCATATTGTGTGGATACAAATACCAGGATGCAGCAATTAATAACAGAGTGCTCTTCCTACAAGGTATTCCCAGCACTCCTTAGTCCTCCCAGTTCCTTTTTCTCCTGCTGGGTATTTCAAATCCCTTTTTTTCCTGCTAGAATACTATCTTCGGCATCATTTTGAAGGACAGTTTGTTAAAAAGCTTTTGTATCTTTTGGAATACCCTGAGCTACTCTTGCACGGAAATCCAGAATGAAGAGAAGAATGCAGGGAGCAGTGGTGAGCCTGGTGAACGACTGTGGGCAGTGAGTGTGCCGGGTGTCTGTGGGCATGGCTGCTGGGATGGGAAGCCCTGGGAATATAAAGTGGTGTGAAGGACATTTTTGATAGAAGGGCATTTTGCTGCTGCTCTGGTGCTTTTTATCCATTGAGGAGCGGGATAGTCTGGGAAGCTGGAGGTGCTGTGGCCACAGGGACTGGGGTCACCTCCTTCCTGTCAAACCCTGGGCGATTCCTCACGGCGCGGCTGCATCGCTGCTCCCACTGGAGTGTCGGGTACAATCTGATCAGATGATCGTATTTCCTCTCCCAAAGTGAGCTCACACCATGGGTGGAACTGGGCTGGGTTGTGGGAATGTACGAATGAGCAGCGAGCGGAGTGTGCCCTCCGTTTCCAGCCAGGTTCTCCAGCTCTAACATGGAAGCTGCTTTTGACCCCCTTCCTCTCCCGGTCCCGCACGAGCAGCCCCAGCCCCTGGGTGCGAGGCTGCACTGCAGGACTGCGCGGTGCAGTGCAGTATTGATTAGCTGTACAATAAATTATGATTTATGTAGTGCAGGTTTCTGACCCCGTGGTCGCGACCTTGCTGTGATTGGGGAGAGTCCCGGCCAGCTGGGATCAGAACAGCAAACAGCCCCCAGGAATCGATAGGAAACCGGCAGCTCTGCTGCAGGAACAGCGCTGGGGGCTGCATGCACGTGGCACCTTTATCCCGGGGAGCAGGCGGTGCTGCAAACTTCCCCCGGAATTAAAGGTGAAATTCCATGTTGGGAGCTGGGCCGTGCCAGCCTGGCCACGGGCTGTGGGGATGGGAGGGACTTTGTGTGTTTGCCTTCGCGGTTCTCAAAGCTGGAACATCTCAGGCGGGAAGGGAGGAGTGAGGGCAGCTCTGGCCAGCGCAGAGGGGCTGCTCTGCTCGCCAGGGAACCAGAACAGCTTGGCTTGGGAGGGACCTTAAAGCCCATCTCGTTCCATCCCAGTGGAAGGGACGCCTTCCACTGTCCCAGGCTGCTCCAAGCCCTATCCAAGCTGGCCTTGGACACTTCCAGGGATGAAGGATCCACAAATTCTTTGGCCCAGTGCTCTTCCACATCTTTATTTGCAAATTGGATGCAGGACTTGAAGGGATACTAAGTTTGAAGAGATACTCAAGTAAATTTGCAGATGATACAAAATTTGGAGTAGCTGTTGACTCCCTTGAAGGCAGAAAGGCCTTGCAGAGGAACCTGGACTAATGAGAAGGCCGGGAAATCACCAACAATATGAAGTTTTAACAAGGGCAGCTGCCAGATGGTGCAAATGGGATGGGGCAGCCCTGGATGTATAGACAGACTGGGAATGAGATGCCGGAAAGCAGCCCCTGGAAAGGGACCTGGGGGTCCTGGTCCATGGCAGGTTGGATCTGAGTCAGCAATGCCCTGGAGCCAGCAGGGACATCCCTGTCCTGGGGACACCCGGGGCCANCGGCTGGAGCTGGGCCAGGGCAGGCTCAGGCTGGAGATAAGGGACAGGCTCTTCCCCCAGAGGGTGCTGGGCACTGCCCAGGCTCCCCAGGGAATGGGCACGGCCCGAGGCTGCCAGAGCTGCCAGGGATGCCCAGGGTGGGACTGCTGGGGTGTCTGTGCAGGGCCAGGGGTTGGACTGGGTGATCCTGATGAGTACCTTCCAATTCAGAATATTCTGTGATTCTCTGGGCAATCTGTGCCAGTGCCTGACCACCTCTGAGGAAAGCATTTCTTCCTAACATCTAATCTAAATCTCTCTTCTTTCACTTTAAACCCATTCCCCCATGGCCTATAATAAATGGGAGCAGTCTGCCAGCAAGGCAGAGGGCTTCCTTTGTGCTGTTTATGTTGAAAGAGTTGGTAATAGGAATTTAATTGCTGTTTAAATGTAGCAAACAAGAAAATGGAATTTATTTGCTCAGCTTTCATTTCTGGGAGCCTGATTTCCCCGGTGTGCACCACCACTGTGTGTGCCAAGACACTGAGCACCACCAGGTCCAGCTGTGGGGTTTCACTTCCAGAGGAAATCTGTGCAAAGTCTGACCTGAGGTGAGCAGGGCTGAGCTGGCAGAGCTGCTCTGTGCTGGGTGGTGGCCCGGGTGGGTGGCACCTGTGGCTGTCCCCAGACCAGACAGGGACCTGGGGATGTCTGGGCCAGGCACGGGGCTTTGCAGCATCCCAGCGCTGTGGGTGTGGATGCTGCTGGCTCAAGGAAAGGGCTCTTGGGGAATCCCCAGCTTCATGCTGCAAGGTCTCATGTCTGTGTCTGCCCGTGTCTGGCCTGAATTTCCCCCCAGCAGCATTTTTCCCACTGCTGGTGACTGGTGATGGATGCAGCAAAACGTGTGGGGTTCTCCCTGGCACCCCCGAGCTGTGCAGGGAGGCAACAGCCCAAATTTCAGTGATTTTAACACCACTTTCTTTTTTCCCCTATTTAAAACATTTCAAAACCAGATTTATTTTCCAAAACTGTTGAGAATTGTTCCCTGAAAATGGGAAACCTGCAATCTAAATTAATTAATACCAAATGAGACTTTTCCCTAACTCAACAAAGCAGAAAGATAAGAAATCCTATTTGCCCGGCATTTGCAGTGTAAGTATTTCCAGGCAGAAGCGTGGCTAATAGAGATCAGAACAAATCTTCTATTAGAAAACAAGCCCTGCTTTTCTTTTCTGGCCCTAGGCTCGCGTGTTTGTTATATCGGATCCTGAAGGCAGATTGACAGTTTGGTTTGGATTAAAGTCAACACATGGTTTATGCCATATTTTTGATAAGGCTCAGTAGTAATCTGATTTTTTTTTTCCGGGCTCTCTTTAGTACATAAGCAGCAGAATTGTCCATTCCTGGGAATATTTCTGCAGTGAAGCCATTGAGGAATTTATTTCTGGAGGGAAGATGAAATTACTTGTTTCAAAAACTCTTAAAATCCCAAGTAAAGTTGAAATCCATTAACTGCAAGCTGTAAGCTTGACATGAGCTGGGCAAACTTCAAACTATTTTATTAACTGATCTAGAGAGTGTTTTCTTTAAATACCTTTGGAAAGGCAGAGAGGAGGAGACTGGCTCATGCAGGGGGAGCAGAGCAGGTCCCTGTGCTCTACTGCCAGCACCCAGCTCTGAGCAGCAGGAGTAAAAACTGCCACCATTTGCACCTGTACGTGCTTGTGAGCTCAGTTTCTTCGTGGAAATGACAGGCATTGCCACTGGCTGCTGGTTCCCTCCTCAGTGTGTCCCAAAATGGGCTTTTGAGTGCCCTTGGCCCTGTGGGTACAAAGAGCTGTGCATTTGTATGGTATCAATTTATTCTGATTGTAAATAGGCTTCGCTCTCCAAAGCAAGTGTCTTTTTGCCATTACTGTGTTCCCTAGAAAGAAAGTGGGGAAAAAAACTAGAAAAATTTGGAATGGGAAGGACCAAAGGAGGAATTTCTGCCTTTGAACTCTGTGCCTCAGCAGCTCTGTGCCTGCAAACCCGTCTGCAAAGCCTTGGGTCTGTCCTTGCTGGAGGATCCAGAGAGCTGTTGTGGCTCATTTTGTGGCCACCTCCATCTCTGATGCCAGTGTGGAAACTTCCAGATGGGGTTATTTTATCAGGATGAAATGGATCCCAGAGCTGTCTTTGGTGCTTGAAGGTAACTGGTGCTGGCAGGACCCGCTGGGTGATTGTTCAGTGCCAGAACCGGGCACTGGAAAACTCTGACTTGGTGGTGATGCTGAAAGCAACTGCGGAACCCGTGCCAGCTGTGTATTAACTGCCTGGAAAATGGAATTCATGGAGCTGAACGTTGCCTGCATCTGCACTTGTCTGAAGCTGCCTCCAGCAGCAGGTTGTGCCCAGCAAGGGGCTGAGGTGAGCTCTGCCCTGAGTGACAGCTCCCGGGACGTGTTATGGAGCGAGGTCCCTGTCCCTCAGCAAGTGCTGTGGGCTCCCTGCATCCCCCCGTGCCGGGTGAGCGGGGGAGCTCCGGCCTCCAACGGGAAATGTGTGTTTGCACAATTAGCATGGCCCCTTCCTTCCCTGCCAGCAGAATGGTTTATTGATTTCTGCGGCCCACTCACTCCCACCTATTCAGCAATAATGACCCTTCCACCCCAACTCTAAATCATCCCAGCCTGCCTCGCCCGTAAGCCCTCTAATCTTTTTGGGTTGTTGTTGGTATTTATGCTCGTGGAGGTTTATGATCTGCCGGCGCTGGCTGCTGAAATGCTTTATTTATCCATAGGCTGGGCCACACAGGGAGCGTCCTTATTCTGGTATCATGTTCAGGATGCTGTAGTTAAGGGTTGTGTCAGCACTTCCAAGCACAAACCTTGTTATTCAGGGGTTTTGCAGTTCTGTGGAAAAGAAAACCAGCGACCTGGCAGGGCGAGGGGAGGCTCAGAGGCGCACATGAAAGCCCAACAACTCTCTGCCCATTTAGGGATTATTAGATGGGCAACCTCTTTCCTCGAGGAAAATAGCCAAAAACATCCTCCTCCCTTGGTTTGATTTTGTGCAAAGAAAGCCCTCCTTAGTGTGCTTGTGCTGGGGTCGGATGGGGAGAACACAGCGAGGCAGGACACTGGCTGGGATCCTCTCTGGATACCTTGGAAACAAACCTCTGGCCGGTGCAGAACAGAGCTGCCTTCTCCTCGGAGCAGGCCGGCTGTGCAGGGCTCGGGAGCTGCTCCCGGGGCCTCCTGGTCCAGCCCCGGCAGCCCTGGGAACAGCAGGTGATGGGGTTTGTAAATGTGATTTATGGCCCTGTTAGTGCAGGAGCTTGCGGGCTTATAAATTATTTGGAGATTTGTCGATAATAGAGGGAGCGTGGCATAACCAGGAGAGATAATGGGGCTCGAGGATGTATTTCAAAGGGCTTTTGGGGAAGGAGAAGTTCTGTGACTGCTGGCAGGTATGGGGTGATCCTGGCTGTGCTGGAGGAAGAGCCTTTGCAGACCAACCCAGCCAGCACATTTTTTATTTCTCCATCTCAATGCTGATGGGTTTTGTGGGCGCTCCATGGAAGAGCCTGGAGCAGAGTTGATAACTTGGAGCAGAAACGCTCGTGGAGCCCTTTGGCCCAGGACAACAGGCTGGGGCTGGCATCAGGGGTGACTGGTGTAAGCAGAACTGACCAGTCCCCGGGCAGGAGCAGGCGGTGGTGAAGCACTGAGGGAGATGACAAAAAAGATGGAGAGACAACATGCAAGGCGTGTAGTGCCAGGACAAAAGGGAACGGCTTCACACTGCCAGAGAGTAGCTTTAGATGGGATATTGGGAAAAAGTGCTTCCCTGGGAGGGTGGGCAAGCCCTGGCACAGGGTGCCCAGAGAAGCTGTGGCCGCCCCTGGATCCCTGGCAGTGCCCAAGGCCAGGCTGGATGGGGCTTGGAGCAGCCTGGGACAGTGGGAGGTGTTCCTGCCCATGGCAGGGTTGGAATGAGATGAGCTTTCAGGTCCCTTCCAACCCAGGCCATTCTCTGATTCATTCTGGGGTTCCTCAGGAAGGGGACTCCGTGGCAGCGGGGTTTCCACGGAGGGAAATAAGGACGGCAAAGTGCCGCTCGATCCTTTTGTGAGCAGGTACCGGGCTGGTGTGACTGGCAGCCCTCAGCTCCTGTTCCAGAGCCTTTTCTCCTCTCTGGGATGGTGCCAGCAGGTCCTGCAGGACTCTGCCGCCGTGTCGGGCAGGCTGGAAGCAGCAGCGATGGCCCAGCTGTGCTGTTGTCCACACTCCCTTCCCCTCCAGCGTCATTTCCACACCTAAGCCTGCCTTGGGCGCAGCAGTGCTGGGCACCCCTCGGCCCCTGCAGGAACAGGGCAGATGAATCTCATGTCCTCTCTGTCCCCTTTCTGGGAATTTTGGGGTTTGGCACAGCTCCATACTTTGCTCTTTAAAGAGGGTTGTGTGCCTGACTCTTCCAGCAGTTTCTGAAGCCAGGACTGCCCTGATATTCCTGGCATCCCTGGTGTGGCGAAATGGAGGGAGAAACAGGAGTGCCCGTGATGGTATTTTATGGGGTTTTTAGACCTGAGGAGAAGTCACTGTCTCTCTGAATCACAGCTTGAAGTTTGCAGAGATCTTCCCATACAACTCCTGTTCCTGCTTTGGCTCTTGGGATCAGCCTGGCAGCCAGGGAGGGACAGGTCCACGGTGACCCCCTGCCCTGTCCAGCCACGCCGGGCAGCACCAGCCCGGCTGTCACAGGCTTTGTGTCACTGGGGCATGGAGAGAGCAGAGAGCCTGTCCCCAGGCTGGGCATGCCCATGGGGTGCTGGAAGGGAGCTCTGAAAGGAGATCAGAGAGACAAGACTCTTCCCCTGGGAAGAGTCCTGTAACCCTGGAGGCTGCTGTGACTCTCCCGGTTTCCAGGGGCGGTTTCCATACCATGGATTTGGTACTTGCCCTGAACCTGCAAACGTCTCTCTTCAGAGCAGTGAGCTGCAGATGGTGGGAGTGAAGGAGCAGCTTGGCTGAATGATGGAGAAGGCAAATTAAAAGTGTAGGAGGGGAGGGTTCAAACTATGGAAGGGATTTTGGGTCTCTGACAGCTGATGTCAGCCAGTCCAGAAGGCAGGCAGGAAAGAAATGGAGACAGGCTAGTGGGGATGAACCCGGGTAGAAGTGAGGTACCAGCAGCACAAATGTTCCCAGTAGAATGACTCCTGCAGGTTCAGTAAATCCCCCGACTGGCCTCCAGTCATTGTTAGGTGGATTAACCCCCCTGTCCTTGGGCACAACCATTATTCCATATTCCAGCACTGCACAGAGGCTGCCAAATCATGGGATGAGTGAGCAGGGGCTCCTGAGGAGGTCCCTTCCCCTTGGCACCATTCCCACAGAGGGTCACTGGGTGTTACCTTGTCAGAATGAGCAGGAGTGGAACCGACTGGAGCTCAGTAAAAGATTTCCAGAGAGGACACTTGATAGAGGAAAGTGACGTGGGATAATTCAGTCGGGTCCCCAGGCATCTGTGCTGAATCAGCCTTTAGAGGAGCCACCTCCCGCGTGAGGTCAGTGCTTGGGAGCTGCTGTGGGGACAGCTGTTGGCCACATCTCTGACTTCTTTGCAAACGCAATGCAAAAAGGTGCTTTGTGAATCCTGCCCTGAGCTGGTGTGCACTGCTCGGCAGTTGCCGTGTTTTACCCTAGAGGGAGTTGCTTTTCTGCAGTGGGAGCAGGGATCTGTGTTCCTTGGAGGATGTCAGGGGACCAGGATGAAAGGAGCTCCCAGGATAAGCACTGCATCACCGCTGGTGCTGCCCCTGCAAATGTTTATTCTCTTATGGGGAGGTTGGTCTTTGATGCTCTTCCATCTCCTTCCGATGGCAGGGTGTTCCTGAGCATCCCTTGGGTTTTCTGTATCTTGTGCCTTTGCTCCTGTTTTCATGGAGGTCTCGACTGGGCTGGTATCAAGCAGAAGAGCAGAGATGTCACCTTGAGCATTTAAAGTCCTTGTGTCGAATAACACTGACTTTTTCCAGGGTTTAGGAAATGCCTGGCCAGTTTCAGGGGAGTGGGCTCGGGGCTTCTGCTCTGCCCTGCTGCTGTGGCCAAACGGGTTGCAGCAGGAGCATCTGCCCTGGGGAGAGGCTGCTGCTGGTGGAGGGGAGGGGAGAAAAGGTCAGGAGTGCTTTGAACCTGGCAGGTTTCTCAGTAATTGGGCTCAGGTCTCACTTGAAGAGGTGAACAAATTGCTGGTAAGGATTTTTAGTGGGGTGCTGCAGCTTTTGTTCCAGGAACACCCCTCTGGGAGCTCTGCCCTGGTCTCCACTGCAGCCCCACTGCTGTTCTGCAGCTCCACTGTTGGGGCTGTTCTGCAAAGCCTGGTGCAGGTTCCTTTGCAGCAATACCGATGCTGTGAGGAGGGACAGGGCATGAAATGACTGCTGAGAAATCTGTGTGTCCTGTGTGGGCAGGGAGGAGTGATGCAGCAGCACAGAGCCTCTCAGGGATGCAGGGTCCAGTGTGAAGCGTGAAGGACATTGCCACTGGTCAGCAGAGCGTAGGGGACATGGATGAATACGGAAACTTCCTCTGGAGCAGAGAGTGCACCCCGTGGGAGGCACAGTGGGAAGGGGGAAGACGTTTGGGGTTTGGTTTTGTCCTCGATGAAGTTGATGGTGTTGGAAATAACTGTGGTGAAGTGGCAGCAATGGGAGCTGAGCTTTCCCCCAGCAACACCGCCTGGGAGAAGCCACGGCACACTGCAGGCATGGAGGGGAATGTTTTGGAAAGCTTAGGCTTGAGGAAGAAGTGATTTTTGTAGATCAGGGCTGTGAAAGCTGTTGGAGGGTAGCACACCATCCTCAGCCACTCCTGTCTTGTCTCCGTGGGCTCTGTGTCTCAGGGTGGGTTTGATTTGCAAGGTGGGATGTGTCGGGGGGTTTAGGTTGGAGATCAGGGAAAGGCTCTTCCCCAGAGGGTGCTGGGCACTGCCCAGGCTCCCCAGGGAATGGGCACGGCCCGAGGCTGCCAGAGCTGCCAGGGATGCCCAGGGTGGGGGTGTTGGGTGTCTGTGCAGGGCCAGGAGCTGGATCAATGGTCCTGTGGGTCCCTCCCAGCTGAGGATGTTCTGTGATCCCGTGTCCAGAGCAGAGGCTGCGCTGGGAGGTCTCGGTGCTCTGGAGTGTGAGGGTTTCTGCCGGCACCAAGGCTTGGGCTGCCGTGGTCAGACACTGTCCAGGGCCACGCTGGGCAGGTCCAAGGCAGTGCTGTCCAGGGAGCACTTGGCACCAGAGGGGTGAGACCTGGCTGGGAGGTGGCAGAGGGGGATTTCACCCTGTCCCTGGATGGCTCTGCCAAGGCCTCAGGTGAATGGCACAGCTAAATTTACTGTGGGTGATACTAGCCCAGCTTATTCCTGGGAACACGGGAACAAATTTGGAGCCCTGGAACACAGCCTGTCCAGCTTCTGTCTGTCTGGTGACTGTGACAGCTCCAGCACTCACCTTTGCAAGCTCCTGCAGCCCAGGCTGCACAGAGCTGCCCCATGGAAGCCTGATGTGCCCTCATGGAATCACCATGGAAATGTAATGGATTCCAGTAAGCAAGGGAGAAACCTGTTTGATGAGTTGTTTGATTTTCACATCCTCTATTTTTCCTCCTACTTATCTTTTGAAACTCTTGTTCTTACTATTCTGGAATCACCACTATTTCCTAAAAATACAGTTTGCTAAGATATGGTTGGATTTTTTTTTAAATGAGAAGCAGTGGATTTTGTGGGAGTTGTAGCACTGCAAAGCTGAACTGCTTCGCACCCACGAGGGCCCTGAGCCTCCCTGCACCAGTGTCTCTTCCTGAGACAAGATCACCTGAATAAGCACAGGTTTGAGGCAGGATGGTGAGACTGCTGATCTCACAGGCGTCCCGTGAGACCACGGGGCAGCATTTCAAAGCTGTGTTGTGGTGTTGTGTCCCAGTTTGGGAAGCCTGGACAGGGCAACCAGAGCCCCTTGATAAATGTGCATTTCAGTGTGTCCCCACCCACGTTCCAGCATCTCCATTTCCCCCTCAAGACCTTGGCCAGAGCTGCAGAACCGAGCACCTGCAGATCTCTTTGAGGACATGGGGACCTGCAGTGACCCTCCAAAACGATCCCGGGGGAGATGAGGTGCCAGAGCTGGAGTGGTCGGTGTGGTTCAGGTCAGAGCTGCCAGCCCCGAGCTCCCTCGCCAGCCCCGAGCGGCGGCTCTGGGAGGCAACACTTGGCCAGGCGCAGTGCAAGTCAGGACCACCCAGTTCTGATAAGGACAGTTTAGAAAGGAAGGGGAAGATTGTGAAAAGAGGGGCAAAGGGGCACAAAGGGAAGAAAAAACCCACCCCACCGCCGAACAAAACTGAAGATCAAGACTGCTGTTAAACACACTGCCTGCGAGGGAGGTCTCACCGTGCCTTTTCTAATCTAGAGCCAGCCAGGATTGTATTAACAGCTTCAACGCAATGGAACAAATTAATCCCTGATGTAATTGAAATCGGTGAGGTCTCACAATAGGTGAGTTTGACCCAGTGGGATAGAAATAGAACAAGTATTGGAATGAAGGAGTGAAACGAAGTCACACTGTTCAGCCATTGGTATTTCATTCCTAGAAACAAAGGCCAGACAAATGCAGAGAATACATGGCTCTGCTGGGCATGGTTGAAAGCTGCTCAATAATATCAAGCTTTGAAGGGATATTTCTGTGTGGAGAGGAAGTATATAGCAGAGATATAACAAGCATTAAAACAGAAAAAAAAGACAAAGAAAGAAAGGAAGAAAGAAAAAGCCCTGCTTGCTCCTTGCCTGATGGGTTGCTGTGGTAAAATAATACCAGCCCTTAACTAATAATAATAATAATAATCATAATAATCATAATCATTTATTCCCCAATAAAGCTATATCACGACTGGAGAAAAATAAGAAAAAGAGTTAAGGTCTGAATTGTATTTCTGGAGACTCAGACTGTCAAGGGCCCGTGGCAAGCCATGGCGTCCTGCAGATCTCCCTCAGCGGAGATGCAGCGGGTTGGTTTGCTGTGGGAGCAGGAACTGGTTCCACTGGGAAAGAGTTGCAGTCTTGGCCCCTTTGGTGCTGCAGCACCAGGGCGCAGCTCGGGGGCACGGGGGACGCCGGGGCTGCCTCGTGCAGGCGGCTGAGCTGCTGCTGCTCCGGGTGACATTGTTAATAACGGGCGTGACCTGGGGGCTGCTGGCAGTGACCTGAGTGGGTGAGAACAGGCAGGTGCAGGTGGAGAGGAGAGGCTGGGGGTGTTGGAGCCCCTCTGGGAGCTGCATCGCAGCACCTCAGCAGCACTCTGGTGCTGGGCTGTGCCGTCCTGCCTCCAGCTGGGTTTCTAAAAGTCATTCATCAAGGCTGAAACCCTGTTCTTCCGCAGGATTAACCATTTCCCAGGGTGCAACAAGTTTAGAATGTCACCATATCACAAATGGTGCATTTTCACAGTTCTGGCTATGGCTCATTCCATCATCAAAAGGAGAAACTTAGTTTTCTTGAAGGTGGCGTCATCTTTCTCTAGAAAATGGTCAAATACTGACTGATGGGCCATAAAACATTCATTTCCTCAAACTCTCAGGTTCCAGTTTTTTGGCACTCCCTCCTGCCTCCCTCCTGGTTTCATACCAGGCTCAGTAACACTGTGTCTGCCATCCCAAGGCCGACAGATGCGTTGCTTTTGCAGCGGTGCATGGCTTGGACAGCTGGCGGGGTCTCGGGAGCTGCTGGGGAGTGTGGCTGAGTGATGGCTGCATTTCTCAGAGGCTGTGTGTTTCAGAGAGAGCAGAGGTCTCACACTGCCCGAGGAGACTCAATCTGCCTCTCTGAATGCACGAGGCAGCTCTCTGGAGGAAAGGAGGCTTCGCTTGCAGAGCGGCATTTGGATCCAAGTATGTGTCACCTCACGGAGCTGTATGTCCCCTTTTCCAAGCCCTGGAAATGTGTTCTCTTTGGGTCTTGTTTAACATTTCTGAAATCCAAAGGGATGGGCAGGCTTGACCCCCTCTTCACCCCATTTCCTTCTCCTTTCCAGCTCCATCCCTGCACGCACTTCACTTCAGAGCGCATTAAACAAAGAGCAAACTTCCCCGAATTTCACCAACTGCAGCAACTTGGAAATGCTCAAGTCAAAGAAATGAGGGGCTCAGTTCCAGAGCGTATCTGTGCAGGAACAGGGAGAGCTCTGAGGTTTTCTCCATGATGGGCCGACATCTCCTGCATGGGCCATGCCAAGGGAGAGCTTGGCACTCTGTGACAAGGGGAGGTGCAGCTGGTCTGCTCTTGGCCTTCTTCCCGGCCCCGCATGGTGAAGTGAAGGTCAGGAAAAGAGCAGGGGGAAAGGGAATAGCCCAAATGGATTGCAAGGAGAAGCACAAATGTGCTCCTAAACCCAGAGAAGGGACTACACCCAAGCAGTGCTCATCCACTCCTGGCTGGCTCTAGACTAGGCTCTGTAACACGAAGGTAACAATATCCTGGTGATGGATTGACTCTGCAGTTAAACAGAGGAAAAAGGAGTGCATTGTGTTTCACTCTATGCTGAGGGTGGCTGTCACGGGGAGCTAGCAAATCCTGCTGTAATTTGCATACAGGAATTTTGCCAAAGTCATGGAAGCGAAGTGGCTTGTTACTTGCCTTCGAGGGCTTGAGAGAGATCTGTCTTGGATATCCTCTTGTTGACCTGACTGAGTTAACTTTCATGTGTTTAGAAGGTCATGGAGAAAATCATTAATATTAGGTTGATTTGATGGCTGAAAGGTAATAAGTATTTCCTGCTTATCAGATGGGGTTTGAAAGGACTTTGAATAGCCTGATTTGTTTATCTTTTGCAATCGGTACGGCCCTTAGCGAGAGGGGTTTTGTATTCCTGGTTCAGCTGGGGGAATGACATATGGTTTGCTCTCTATTGAGTGCTCCGTAGCGTAAATAGCAAAACACCAGGAAATTCTGAAGTCCAGCTCCCAGCTAACTTGGCCATGCTGCGGGCCTTGGACATCTCACGCTGTAACGCTTTATGACACGAACAATAACAGATTAACATCCCCTGTTACTGGAAAGCTCAAAATAGAAAATCCGAAGTGCGTGGAGGTTGGTTGGGTGGAAAGCCAAATCCTGCAAACGTGGCTTGGCACGGCCAGGGTTTCATTGACCTTGGCGGGGCTGGGACTGCTCCATTCACAGGAGGCATCTGCGAGTGCAGAGATGGGGCACGAGCCTGTGCGGGGCTGACATCACAGTGCTGCTGTTGGAGGCTTCTGCCGTTCTTGAGCTTTTCTTGGATTAATGCACAGTGAAACCTTAGGCTGCATCAGCAAAATGGTCTTTCCCTCACCCTCCGCCTGGGGTTTGACAAAGAGGGGAGTCATTCTTTAAGCTGAAGGATCGTTGTAAAGCCATTTAAAATGAAATCCACTCTTACTTGAGAATCATTTGGCAAAAAGGCATGTGAAAATCTCCCGTTGTGGACTCGCTAGAAGACAGATGTCGTTTCTGGTTCCTTTGGCTGTTGGGAAAGGAGGTAGGACTGAATGCTCCACCTCGAATCACTGGGCAAGTACAACAGACAAGGGAGAGCAGCTCCTTTTCGGGAGTGAGGCATTTTGTCGCTTCTGTGGCTTGAGGTATGGTTGTTTTCAAAAGGAATTTATTCCCCTGAATAAACTCTGGATAGCCAACTCTGTTTGTAGCTGTATATTATCACTGAAAGGTGTAGTGACAAATAAGTAATAAATGGATAAGGAATTTAAGGAACTGACGGAAAAGAAAAAGAGAGGAAGAGTGAAAATGAAACCAAATTCAATGCTCTAATTTAACAACTGGGATTTTGCAGGTTATAAATTGTTGCCAAAGAATGAGATGGAGTCATATGAAACCACTATCCTGAGATGCTGAAGTTGGCATGCATAGACAGCGGCCCACACCAGCTGGATAGATGCCAGACAGAGCATAACACAACCCCAAATCCCTGGAGGAGTCCTGTCTCCCCAGAGGGTGTCCCACAGTGCTGCTCAGGAGCTAGAAGGTGCGGGCAGCCCTTCCCTTGAGGGACCCGTGTGGAGCTCTGGACCCAGGGTCTGTTTTGCTGCCTGCAGCACGGAGGTGTGGGTGATCAGGCTGAAGGGCAAGAAAAGGCTCTCATTTTGTGTGTGATAGGTTTGTCTGCAGCAACAGCATTTCTATAGTGAGAATAAAAAAGGAAAACTTGCTTTGGTGAACAGGAGTGAAAGTCTTTTAGTTTAAGGGACTTAAAGACATTTCTGCATTCAAGTGTATCTGGGGGTGGATGTGCTTGGTTTCAGGCGACCTCCTTGAGTTGGCGATCAATTGCCAAAGGAGACATATGTTACTAATTTTTTTGAGATTTATAGAAGAGTCTCCCTTATGGTATATATACATGGAGTTTCTTATCTCAGAGAGGTTTGCTGCTTGAGGGAGGGCAACTGTAGGGAAGGGGTCCTGTGAGAGTGGATTTTAGCAATGATCAAGTAGGTTTTATCTCATGAAATCAACACCGCATGAAATTTTATTTTTGAGTATTGATATTCTCTGCTGCAGGCCAGATGCAGCCCAGGCTGGCACGGTTAATTCCCTTTGGCCACACTCCAGCAGAGCATCCTGTTTCCTCAGACTGGTTAAGTGTGAGCTTATCTTTAAGCAGGCAGCTAAATCCGGGTGGTTTCACTGCTGGTCCGGACCGTGGCTTCTGGCCAGGGGACAGGTCAGCTGCAAGGGGAACCTGTGGCATGTTCCTCTTCCAGGATTTTTGCCCTAGGTCAGAGCTGGGCCTCTTGCTAAGGAAGTGATGGAGTGATACGCACTGGGCTGGCTGCATTTCAGGGTCCGCATCACCTGCTGATCCCTGCATCAGCTACTTCAGGGCTTGGCTGAGGGTGATGCCAGCCCGGGCCTCGGATGGGGGAGGAGGAGATGTCACCCCCTGTCACCTGCTGGTGCCCTTCTTGCAAAGGGAAGGGACACGTAATTAGCCAATCTTGGGCAGGACAATGGTGACAAAGGTGCCAGGTGTGTTGGTGACACGTTGGAGCTGAGCACAGCGCAGGATGCTCTGTGGGTGCTCCCGAGCCCAGCGAGGCACTGCAGCTACGGGCTGGGCCTCTGCAGTGTGAGTGCTCCAGAGACAATTAGAAGAGAATTAAAACATGTTTTGGAAAACAGATTGCCTTTTCTGTTGGGAGTTTCCAAAAAAGCAAAGCCACCTGCCCTTCCCCCCACTTCAAATCCCACCTGTTTTGTTTTTTTCCTAGAAAAATGTGAAATTCATTAACATGTGGTGAAAGCAATGTAACGACGTCATCTTGATTTAAAATCTGTTTTAAATCTTAAAATGATGGAGCCAGAATTTTAACTGCAAATAGCCTTGCTTTGTGGGCACAAGGCAGACTGTCAGCATGACTGGAACATCTCTGGGTTTGGTAGTTTCGCATCCTTTGCAACAATGGCATTTGAAAAGAAAGCAAGAAAAGATGTAGGAAGGAAAAAAAGAAAATCTTACTCTTTCTGTCAAAAGCGAAGTCTGTGCTCAGGTGTAGCCGTGGTGCCTGGGGAGCGCGGGGCGAGCAGAGCCCAGCTCTGTGCTGAGCAGAGCTCAGGCTGCATCCTGCTGCAGCATCCTGCCCTGCCCGCTGGCCAGGGGCCACGGCTGCTCCTCCTCTCGCATCCTCGGCACTGCTGAGGATGTCACAGCTCCTGGCTGCGCTGCTCTCTCAGACTGGGAAATGTTGTGACCCCTGTGTGTCACCTCTGCCATGGCTGTGAATGTCCCAGCATTGCCCTGAGCCTCCCCTGCCCAGCCTGTGCTGGAGCCTTCAGCTCCCTATGGGCTTCTGACAGCAAAATCAGAGCTAAATCTCTTTTCTCCAAAAAGTCAAATAGCAAAATCCCAGCTTTTAGTAACAGCACCAAAGGTGATCCCACAACTTCGCTGTGAGCTCATTGCTGATGCCACTGTGCTGAACTTGGGCTTTGGCTCAGGGTGCTTTTTGAAGCTCTGGTGCTAAGCAGCACTGCCTGCCTGAAGCTCTCCTCCTGCTGCAGGCCTGGCCGTCCCCTAGAGAACTGGAAAGGCGACCGGGTTCCACTGAGGCTTTGACTTTGAGGCTTCACAGTATTTGCTGGCATGAGATGACGTGCAGGAGGCTGAAGTGGGGCTATTTGCTGTGTTGTGGCCACTTTCTTTGTGTGTTTTAGTCTGGAATGGCTCTGAACAAGGATTTATTGACCTTTTTCATTTTCACTGCCTGTTCCCTCCCCACGCTGATACATCGGAACATTTGTGCTTGCAGGCCATGTTTCTAAGTGATTTATTGTCCTGTAGAGGGAATCTGCCACCAAAATGTTGCCCATCTGTGAGTTTGGAGTGGACAGTGTGGATGTTGAGGTGCAAATGCTCCACAGATCACAGATGTACAGATCATGGAACAATTTTTGGGCTTTCATAGTGTTTGGGTGTGAAGTGCTTTTTGGGTGCATGCTGCCCAGTCTCCGCCTTGGGAAGGCATCTTGAGAACATTGGTGTTGTCGGGTCCTCTGACCTTGGGCAAGTCAGGACGACTCTTTGGAAGGAAATGTGGGACTCCTCTTTCGGTATTTCTTGGGAATACTTAAGATAGGAAGCTAAACAAAAAGTTTATGGTGATATTTTAAGGTGCAGTGAAAAAAAGTTAATTTACTGCCTTGGCCAGAACAAACAGATGAGGTGGCTGAGACTGTCAGACCCCTGCTGATCACTGGTGGAAAAGCTGGTTTGACTCTCACCACTCCTTGTGATCTCCCCCCCAAAGAGATCTCCCCCGTGGCCCTGTTGAGGTGGACAGAAACGCATCCATGGATGGTGACCATGAGGTGGCTTCACTGAAGAGCAGAGCTGGCCCAACAGTCAAGCTGCAGAGTGTACAAGTGACACTTCTATTGCAGTGGATTTTATGCCAGTGTGAAGCTCGAGTCCAGTCTGCTAAGGGCAGCACAAATAGTTTTTCCCCTTGACTTCTCCCTGCAGTTAATGCAGGCAGTGCAGCTGTTGAGGGTGGTGCACCAAATCTCCGAGAAGGGCTTGTCTGTCCCCCCTCTCCAGTTTGTGCCCGTGTAACCTGGTAGAGGCTGTGCATGTGCAGAGCCTAATTTATGGTCAGCGTGGCTGGCTAGGATTAAATCAAAGCAGGGCCAAGCAGAAGATTTTATTCAAAAAACCCCAGCTTGACTGTAACCCCCAGGTTTGGTTTACTGTGGAGAGCCAGCTCTGGGTGGAATCACACACGAGTGCCTGACACCGCTGCCAAGTGAAGGGCAGCCAAATCCGAGCCCTCCGGTGCCACGTGCCCTTGGCAGGCTGGTGTGCAGGCCCTCTGCCCGAGAGCCTTGTTGTGCTCATGGTCTGTCCTGTTCTCTCTCCCCACCCCGCCCCTCTCAGATGTTTGCTGCTGAGGAGAATGTGGATTTTCGGATACACGTGGAGAACCAGACGCGAGCGAGGGACGATGTGAGCAGGAAGCAGCTCCGGCTCTATCAGCTCTACAGCAGGACAAGCGGGAAGCACATCCAAGTGCTCGGCAGGAGGATCAGTGCCAAAGGAGAAGACGGAGATAAATATGGTAAGAATATTTACTGGGATCCCCCAGATTTCAGGTCAAAGGCTTTAATCCAGGATGTTGTGCTAAGAACCTCTTGGGAGAAAAATAATAAGAGCAACAAAAAACAAGATAAAAGGAAAAAACCTTATCCAGGTCAAGAACATGACATTTGTTTTGCTGGAGCTGCCTCCCAGCTGCAGGCAGTTCCCACAGTACTGCCATGCCCCAGTCTATCAGTATATGGTTGAAGAGAAGAATGTTTTTCTGCCCAAGCCATGAGCTCACAGCGTGTTTACTACAATTCTTGAATTGGTGGCTGGGGAAGTCCTTTCCCCATGAACTCTTGGGCTCGTGTTTGGGTGAATCCAGTGTTTGAATGAAACACTCTCGTCTTTCCAGGTGGTGGGATATTTGGTTTGAACTGAAATTAGACTTTGAGAGCTTTGAGAGTACCCCAGAGCTCAAGCTGAGTCTCTGCGCGTGTGGATCTTGCAGGAAGAACAACACTTGCCCTGTGCCAGCAGCGCATTCAACGACTCTCATTGTGATTTGCACACAAGCAGCACGCTGGAAATGCTGCTAGAGGCTGGGCTACGAAAAATGCTGTAATTCTGGTTCCTTTTGAGATGATTGTGGTTGAGAAGCTTTTGCTCATTTTGGCCGTTGGGAGGATTTTAGGGCTGCTCGGAACACCGGTCCTGTTTGCGTTTGGGATGCGCAGCCCCGCGCGTTCCTGTGCTGCTGCAGAGGTGCGTGTGTGTTTGCCGGCACCACGTTCGTGTGGGCTTGTCTGGTGCAGCGCTGGTGAGGTGGAGGTGAGCTGCGCGGAGGGCAGGTCAAAATCTGGGAGCGGTTGTTCCCTCGGGAAGCTTCAGGAAGGATGAGGCACACGCTGAGCACTGAGGGCAGCTGCTGCCGCTGCCGGCGCGGGTGCAGGAGCAGCGTGAGCTGTGCCGCGGGAGGCGACAGCCAGAGAGCACCTGGCAGGTAGGAAGTGACCCCCAAGGCACTCGCGTGGAGTCAGCCCCTCTCTCAGAGAAAGCCCTGCCCTGAGGTCTCATCAACCTTGTCCTTTGTCATTCCCAAATTTCCAGATATTACAGGAGTGAAAAGTGCCACTTGGCTGCTAATTATTGTGTCATTTTATTGCATTCATGCTCCTGAGGTTTGATGTGTAAACGAGTCGCGGGGCGCTGCCGCCGACGCCCGGGGACGGCTCCTGCCCGCGGTGGCTGTCAGGTGCCGTGATGGAGTTTTCCTCGCCGTGAAAGAAGGCGGCATTTACAGTGGGTGCAGCAGGGAAGTGTTCCCGGGAGCAGCTGACAAGTGCTAATTTATGTGTCAAAGCCCATCTTGTCCCCTTCATACATATGCAATCGTGTCTGAACAACAAATCCGCGCCTGCGGAGCGTGCTCGTGGCCGAGGGCGGTGCTGCCATGGCAGAGCCCGAGATTCCCGGCTGGAAGCTCCTGCATCCCTCCCTGCCTGCCTCCAAACCCCCGCTCCCGGCGGCCCGAGGGCTCCGGCCGTGGGGCTGTCGGCCAGCACCCCGCACACCCCGCCCGGCTCCCTCCCCATCGCACCCGCTGCGGCCGCGGAGCCTTCTCGCCGCAGCCCTGTGAAAGGTTATGGAAATGTGCTCCTGGTCCTGCCTGGCACGGAGCACTCGGAGCATGACAATCGGGGAGACAGTGCGGTGGGACACGGCGGCCGGGATGTGAGCACGCCGAGCTCCTGTCTGGGATACCGGAGGGGGGAGAGATGTCGGAGTTAGTGGAGTGAGAACCATCTGTGTTACAGCCAAACCTGGACACAAAGGCAATGACACAGGGTTCATTATGTGCCAGGAACCCCTCCCCCTGAGGCATTATTATGGAGTAACCTTTGATCAAGACCAGAGAGAGGCTTAAACCGGGTCTGGGGATCTCAACAGTTGCAAACTTTTGATCCACATCTCCGTCTTGCCGGTCAGGTCTGCATCTGGAGGAGGACACCTCTCCCCCCACGCAGCAGATGGCTGCGTGTCCTCCTGCCCTTTCCCTCTCCTTCCCTCTCCGCCCGCCTCCGTGCTGGCACGGTGCGACAGAGCCGGGCTGCGCTCCGGGGTGCCCGCTGGCTTCTGGGCTGTGCCACCCTCGCAGATGGCACCGGCTCTGCCGTCCCTGCCGAGGGAGGGCACGGCGAGGGGGATGGGGGCTGCGGGCCTGAGGGTTGCAGCCTGGGGAAGGCTTCGGGAGGACAAGCAAGTCTGAGAAATGTCTGAGAAAGGGCAAGAGACGTGGGAAAAGGTGGCCGGGAGCCGGCTCCAGCCGTGAATTCTCTCAGCAGCTCGCTCCCGTTCAGAGAAGGTGACATCAGGCAAGGGCCCCGCAGGCTCAGCGTTCACGTGGGAAGCTCTGTCGGGGCGAAGGTCCGTGGTGCTCATCACCAGCCCATTAGCACCAGCCCGTTTTAAGGATAGGGGAGAAAAGAATGTTTTAGCACCTCTTTCCCGTCTTCCCTTACATTCACAACAGTGTCCAGATGCTTTTTTTTTTCTTTTTTCTTTTTTTTTTTTTTTTTTTTTTCATTTTACACCTTCACAATGGGGNTTTTTTTTGCACATATCCAGCTTCCAAATGGGAGGGTTGTCCTGCCTTTGAAGGGAGGTTATTTTTATTGCAAGGTTTTATTGACTTCTGTAAAACTTCTCACCTCTTGGTTGCAGAGAATGCCCAGAACACACGGGAGGTGGCAGATCTCAGGCAGGGAATTGCTGCTTTCCGAGCAGCCACCCCAAGCACAGCAGAATGAGCGGCCAGCCCTAGCTCAGGGAGCAAGGATGCTGCAGGGATCCCCCTTAGCTGTTTTATCCAGGTGTGCAAATGCCGTGTGCAAGGCAAAATGCACGGATGCATCAAATGCAATGCATAGTTCTGCTGTCATAATAATTCCGGGGTGTAATTTTTGGTTTACGCATTCTTTGGGGCCAAGATCTGGCCCCGTGTGTCAGATTATTAAATGGCAAATTAAGTCAGTTAATAGAATTAATTGAGTCGATGTAATCCTTTTAATCAGATGGATTTGATCCCTTCTCAGATGAATTAGAAGCCATTAACAGATAAGTCAATTATTGGACTAAATTAAATCTAATAATAATGCCTGCTGCTCACAGCAACACTAATTAATCTAAATACACTTACCTATCTCCCAAGGTTGTTTTTTTTTAAAGGCTTAATTGATGTTCCTAAAGTGCTCTGAGATCTTTAGATAACAGATGATCTATGTGAGCAAAATATTATCTCTTAACAGACTATAAACTAATTAAAGGACTGATCTATTTACAAATTGCATTTTTACTTTAATCTCTTCAACCTATTCAGAAAGAGTTTGCACTGGCCCAGAAAAACAATATTCCTGTTATAAGCTTATTATTACTTTACAGGTTCCTAAGTGGTCCTTTCATTCAGAAAATGAAAGGGTGAAGGAGAAAAAACAACCATTAAAGTGCTGACAAAAAAAAAAAAGAAAAGGACCTGGAACCTTTATATTCTACCTCCGATAAATGGTACAGATAGGGAAGAGAGGGATCAGTGACCTGAAACCTTAGATCCTTTCATTTATTTTCATTTCACAAAAGGCAGAAGACATTCTATCCTGTTTGTTCACGATCTGTGTATCCGGCGCAGTTGGGGAGACAGAGCTCTCTTGGTTGGGTGAAGGCATTTTTTGCCTCATTTGTATTTCACAGCCATGGGATTTTTGGTTTAATTTGTCCCCAGCTACTGCTGTCCTGCGGGGCGATGAGCAGCGATAGCCATCAGTGGAGAGGTGTGAGAGCCCTTTGCTCCTCTCAGTGGAGGGAACTTTAATTTGCGGGAGCGTTTGGGTGTCCCGCAGGCTGGGCTCTGGGGTGTGTGGGTACATCGCTAACCGGCACGTTCCAGGTGGTGTTTTGTCCGTGGACCCGTTCCATCACGGTTTAAACAGCACTCCCGGGTCCCCTCAGTTTTATAAACCTTCCCAGTGACAAGCTCTCCGGTCTGCAGCGCGGAGGCTCCGTGTGAGGCCACCCTGTGCAAGGGGCAGGGCACAGGTGGGCACCGGCATCCCAGCCCCGCGCACCGAGGCAGCGGCAGCCTCCTGAGGCTCCCCGCGGTTCGGTGGGGTTTAGCTCAGGACTCCCGTGACACAGGAGGTGTCGGGGCTTAGCAGAGCTCGGGTTTGTGAGCGGGGTCAGGAGGACCGAGGAGGAAGGGAGTGGAAGAGGGGGTGTGACACGGTGCCGGGTGTGACCTCCGCATGCCACGGGCGCTCTGGGGACAGACGTCACGCCCCACGCAGATGTGATTTTTGGGTGATACAGAGACAGCCAGGGGCTGAGGCAAATGGGTGTCTGCTTCCTGGGGCCACTCCAGCCGGGGTGATGTGCCCTGCAGCCCCCACCTCCTGCTCGAGCTGGAGCTTCCCTGGGATGCCAGTGGACCTGCCCACGGAGAGCACATTACAGCTGTCTAGACATCAGCCACACTCCATCCTGCCAGAGATTTCATTTGTGGTAGAAGTGGGCTCTGTTCCATGAGGAGGTGTAATATGTGTGGAAAATATTATTATAGCAAAATAGCCTCCTTTAATTGACTCTAAATTTTGCAGGATTCCTTCCTAGGTTTGGATAATCCAGTGCTCTCCAGAATTAATGGCTGACATAGCACTTCTCCGGGTTTGGCAGCCTGACAGCTAATTTAGAACTCCCTAAACTCATTTCACTAATGACTCCCATTTGTTCTATCTGAAAGCCTGGAAACAAATGCAAAATACCAGTGCCATTGTCCCATCTTTAGCAAGTCATTCTTTCCCCTCAGTATTTCTGGCACCTTAACAGCAAGCTGCCTTGGGAAATCTGATTAACCCTTTCCCTTCCTGGAATAGTTTAAATCAATTTTGATGCCTCTCCTGGGAAGAGCAGGAGGAAAAAATGAAACTCATTGTGGCTGGAAGGCTCAGAATTTATCTGCAAGAAAGATAAGATATGTAGTCCAAACAGCAGTTTGGATTTGTGAAATATCGCTGTATTTCCACAATTTTTCCACTTGTATTTCCAAGCTGCTTTTCTTCCCAGGAACAGGTGCGTGCAAGGGTTTGTCTGTCGGTGCAGCTCAGCCCCAAATCCCACATGAGCTGGGATCTGCTTTGTAACTTATTGTGCTGAACCATCAGGATGGCTGTTCCCCATTTAACCGACGTATCGCTGCCTCCAGTCTCTTCCCATTACAGTTTTGACATCACGACAAGACAAATAAATTTTTTAAAAGACCTTTTATCTTCTAAACCATTTATTTTCACTTACTTAGCCCGGGGGCAGAGCTGACCTCAGCGCAGGGGATGATCACTCACCATGGCAGCTGTACAGTCATATGGGTCCTGGGGACCGGCCTGAGCTGAGCAGCCTTCGCCGTCCAGCTGCTGTGTTGTGGCTCTGGGCTTTTCCCTCCTTGCCCAACAGTCCCTGGGAGCTGTATTATTTTTGTGTTCCTTTAAACGTCTCCCCTTTTCATCTGCAGTGGGGCAGTGGTGAAGCTGTCCCTGGAAAGCAGATGAGGGGGTGAGCTGAAGCTCCGGGCGGCTCAGGGCTTTGCTGACCCACGCGTGAGGCAGGGGCTGGGGCTGGTTCTGGGGATGGGGCAGGAGCCTGGGCTGGGGCTGGGGCAGGAGCTGGGGTTGGGGATCCCAGCTTGCTCCGGGCAGTGAGGGGTCTTGGCTGCCCTCACCTTCCTGGTGGCTCCGAAAGGCTCCATTTGAAGCACATGGGAAGCGTCTTACACAAACCATCTGTACTTTGAAGACATTTTTAGTTTTTATTCTGCCATATTCTGTGCCTGTGCCAGGGTGGAGAAAAGCCTTGCTTAGGCGGGATGAGAAGTTTAAGAAAAATCCAAGCTTTTTTGCTTTTTGATTCATGACAAACCTATTTTGAACAACTAATTTGTTGCCAATTTCCTTTATTTTGATTTTGGTGGCTTCTGTCCTGAGCTCCTGCTGCAACCAGCGTCACACCTGAAGTCCAATCTCTCTGCAGTCCTTGTTTTGTACCTGCAGAAACAGCAAAACTTGCTGTTTATTTTTCCTCTGGCACTACACTGATTTTGGATTTCCCTACTTCTGGATCTTGAGATAGCTTAAAGAACCTTGACTTTGATGGGGAAAAAAAAGAATCTCTTTTTAACTCCGTGTCCAAACTTCAGGTCTCCATAAGCACTGATCAGGGTTTGGAAAGCATAGGCCTGTCTGTCAGCAAATATTAGGGACCCAGAAATAACGAGCAGAGGTAATTTAGAGATCTGCTGATAATTTGTCATTTTTAATTCTGTGTGGAGTGGAAAGTGAGCTACAAAGTGAAAAATCTTTATTTTCATGCAAGTCATAAAAGGGTTTTTGTTAACAGTTTGTGAGTGTATATAATTCTGCACTGTGATTTAAGTGTTCCCATTAGAAATGCAGAATAGGAAATAGGATCCCATCTGTGAGCAGTTTAAGAGGAAGTGAGACAATGGAGTCGATTGCTGCTTCAGTTTAGATAATCAATACAAATATTATTAGTATAGTGATTTATCTTCTTAGACACTTTATGAAAATGTGGATGCCAGGCCCTGAAGACAGGTCAATATTATGTTATCTGTTCCTGCCTTGCTGTGTTTATGGTGCTTTCCCGTGAAGGTCAAGCAGCTGCTTTGTTAAATGTTCCTCCCTGGCTCTGATGAAAGAACACAGAAATAAACTTAGGGCTTTCCCTTCTCCTCCATGGCTCTGGAAATGCACTGTGCCAGTGATTTCTGCTACCTGAAATCTGTACTGGGGACTGCTGGGCGGACACTGGGAGGTGATCTTCAGGGTCCCTTCCAACCCAAACCATTCTGTGATTCTATGGTGAAGTTCTGGAAGAAGTTTGCATAATTTTCCATATATTTCTAGGCCAGGAGCGATCCCACAAATCGCACACAAATGTGCACAAAATGTGCACAAAAAGTGCACAAGTGCTGAGAGCTCCTTTGGGTTAATTGCAGTTGTTCTGTGGTGGTGTCGGTTATCAGACCTTGTTTTGTGCTCTCTGGGGTTTTCCCATGTCTAAGCATTTGGCCAGCCATTCATTAATTCAAGTCAGTTCTTGGGGTGCAATTAAAAGTACCCTACAAATAGGCTAGTCTGCATTTCCAAAAGGGTTTTTAATTGGTTTTTTTGGAGAGGAAGGAAGGAAAACATTGTCAGCAAATGGTCTTGTACATTTTGCTTTGGGTGAACATCCCTGTGCACGATGTCAAGTGGCCAAAGAGATTTTTTCCTTCATAAGAAACATTTGGAAGAAATGAGAGAAGTCAATAACCCTATTAAGAACTGCCTAATTAAGGACAGGATGGGAAATGCAAAACTTGGTGTGAAGATTACACTTCTGCCTGAAGGTACCATGGAACCTCACTGGGCTGTTGTTTGCAATTCCTGAAGTCAGCTTCCTGGAGACTTCATGGTGGTGTTGGCATTGGCCACGTCCCTCACCTGGAGCATCTCCTGCTCCACTGTGCCGTTTGGGGTGGTGGGACACTGGGGCTGGACCCTCCAGACACTGGAGACAGAGGAACTTTGTTCCTCACGTGTAACGCAGCGGCGTGAATTTCATCATCTCAGTGTCCTCATGTGCCCCTCCCTCAGCCCAGAACCCGGTTACCCCACTCCCTCACCTCATGGTGTGCCAGCAGGATAAAAGCTTTGCAGATGGAGAGATGCTAAGGAGACAGTGGTAATGGAGACCACACTGGTAGCCTGGTTAGAAGTAATTATTTGGTGCTTTTAGATGCTGTGAGACCGTTCCTGTTTTCAGGTTGGGGTTTCCTCAAGAAAGGTGTTAAATTTATAAAAAAATAAGGCACTTCAGTCGCTCAGATTTCACCTCAGCTCTTTGAAAAACCAGATAGTCAGGAATTTCCGCAGCTGCAAGGTGGAGCACAGCAAACATTAACAACGCCAGTAGCACTGCGTGGCCGTCTGCAAGAGCGGGGAAGCGCCCGGGCCCTGCAGAACTGCACCGAGCCCCAGGCTCGGCAGAAAGGTGAAAAATAATGAAGCTGTGAAGAGGAGAAACTGCTGATGCGTGACGCTTGGAAATCGGGAAGAGTCCAAAAGGGAGCTGAAAATACCCCCCAAAAATGACTATCTGTGGCTTGAACGAAATAGTGTCCGATCAGCATTCAGAAACCGCTGAATCCAGGCCGTTCCAATACTGGCATTTTCCAGACTGCTTGCCAGTCGGATGCAGAGGAGAACACGTGTAGAGCGTCTGCGGTCTCAGTGCTCACAAGAAGTGGAAGGCGAGCTGGAAGTAAAGGCAGTGAGAAGTCCCACTAAAAAAGAAAAAACACCTACTTTTGTTCCAGCGAGGAAGAGCGGGGCTGTTGGGGCTCCAGGGAGATGGTCACGCGGCTGCCCTCTGCGAGCATCCCTTTGCATGAGCCGTGCCAGCAATAAACAGCGCCCACTTTGCTCCCTGAAGAACTTTCAGTATTTTCTGACTGCCCATAACAGACAATTCATGTTTTTATGGTGACCTAGGAGCTGAGACCTCCTCAATGTCCCCTGAGCTTTGTGTCCCTGAGTTGTGCTATAGCTGCCTTGGGGATGTGTCTGTGCTTTGCTGGTGCTGCCTGGAGTGGTTGAGCTTGGAGCATGACTGGGTAGCGCTCACGTTTTTTTTGCCCTTGTCTCTGTGAGCTGAAATGTGTGCTCAGAGGCCTTCTCCTCTTCTGCATTTGCAGCTGCCAAAAAAGGTGCCTTTCTTCCCAAAGCAATATGAACAAACCCTGCCATCCGCCGTGACCCTGCCGCCTTCCAGCCGTGAGGAGTTTGGGTCCTCCCCAGCAGTGATGGCAGCTGTGCTGGCTGGAAGGGTCTGGCCCCAGGTAGCACTGTGCAGAGGAGTGCTGTTCTCTGATGCTGCTCAGCTGCTCTGGCCTCATCCCAAAGCTGGGCTGGTGGGACAGGGAAGGAGCGGATGTTGCTCCTGAGCTGCTCGATGGCGCTGGGGGCCTTTGGCGTTTGACCACGTAGGGGGTGACATGCTTGGGATCCTGGCTTCGAGCTGGTCTGGTGTGGTTTATACCTGATGTTCTCAAGTGCTTTTGGAAGGACAAGCAGAAGAGGAAATGGCTGCTTGAACGTGAGAGGGGAGCTGTAGCTCAGGGGATGCCGCCCACAGCCTCTGGAGGCAGAGGAGATCTCAGTGTAGAGAAGCAGCAGGGAAGGGCTACGAATAGGATGGCATGTAAGCACCAGATAAATCTAAAAAATGATGTCCAGGTGTCCCCAGCACGTGGCCAGGGATAGCTGCAAGGCTCACAGCTTGCAGGGGTGAGTGCTGAAGCAGACTGGGGGATGCTTTGGGCTCCTGGTTTCAAATCACATATTGGGTTGAGTTAGAGGCGAGCACCGCAGCTCCCAGAAGCTGGTCTTGTCCCGCTGGGATCAGTGATGTAGTCCCAGGTTCCAGTGCCAAAGGAACTTGCCTAAAGGTAACTGAAGTATAAATCCCGGAAACGGTTTCTGCTGGTTGCATGGAGGGATCACAGGGCGGGATCTCTGTTACAGCCAAGGCTTGATTATCCTTTTTCCTACACTCCTGAAACGCCACCGACTTCAACAGAGCCATTCCTGGAGCTCCTGTGTGAGACTGAAAGGAGATTAAGTGCCCAGCAGTGCCTCCCATTCCTCCTGTGTCTTGCACCTTTGTTCAGACCTTGCATTTCAAACCATTTTAGCCGGTGGGAGGCAAATCAAAGCTGTTAGGTTTGAGCCGGTGACAATGGCCTGGTGCTGTGTGGTGTGCCCAGCCCCTTGCCTTTGTGCAACGTTTGTGATTCTTGCCTTTATTTCATTTGCTTCGGCATCTGCATTTGTAACCGTTTTTTTCAAGTGAAGTTTCTGACTGGTGACTCATTAGGAGTAAATAGGCAAAAGGATATTGACTTTACACCTACTAATTTGGGGGTGCTAACAAGCACATGTAAGAGCTTTATAGTCACCGGGTAAATTGTCCCACCTGGGGGGGCTGGAGGAGGGGAGATAAAAAGCATTACAAAGAAACAGTACTTTTGTTTCTGGCTCCTAGCCTTGGCTGTTCCGCTGGGGCTAGGGCGGACGTTTGATGGTCGCCACTGCTGGAGCCCAGGATTTTCAGCACGGGCACCATTAGACCTGTGTGGGCACAAGACTGAGAGCCTAACGATAGGATGCTAAATGTTCGCTCAGAAATGAGGTGTCCTTTGCACGGGCTGGGGGAACAAACCCTCCTTCCTGTGGTGTGAGTCCGGGTGTGCAGCGCTGCACGCGTGCTGTGCTCGAAGGGAGCCGGGGGCACAGAGCGGCTCGAGCACAGCCCGTGGAGGTTCTGGCAGCAGCAGCCTGGCAGCGTGGGATGGAGCAGTGGTGTGGGATGAGCAGCAGTCCGGCAGTGTGGGATGGAGCAGCGGTGTGGGATGAGCAGCAGTCCGGCAGTGTGGGATGGAGCAGCGGTGTGGGATGGAGCAGCAGTGTGGGATGGAGCAGCAGTCCGGCAGTGTGGGATGGAGCAGCGGTGTGGGATGGAGCAGCAGTGTGGGATAAGCAGCAGTCCGGCAGTGTGGGATGGGTGCCTGCTGGCAACCAGGACTCACTGTGGCTGCGAGGGCACCAGAGGCTCACGGCCATGGCCGGGGGCAGCTCACTCTGCTGAGGTCAGCGCTCAGCCGTGCTGGTGCTGGGGCCCGAGTCAGCTGCAGATGTGTCGGTGCCTCTCCAGCCATGCCTGTGACCCAGTAGCTGCCACCCTCGGGTGTGCTTCGATCGGGATGTCACGGCTCAGAGAGTGACCTGCTGCAGGGGAGCTGGAGCAGAGCTAAGGAGTGATGGTCCCTGGCCCTGGTGGTCCTGCTCGAAGCAGAGGGTTGATCTGGGTGACCTCTTGAGAGCCTTCTCAGCCTGAATTATTGCTTTGATGAGCATCTTTCAACACTGATTGTCAGAACAGAACTGTCAGGTAAAGCTGTCGGTGATCCCTTGCTCTGAAGGCAGTGATTTTCCTTTGGATGTGTTCAGAGGGACCCTTAGGAAGTGACTTCCGTGGTTTGGTCCCATTTGGTTTTTTTGTATTGAGATTTTAAAGAATTTGTATTACTTAAAAAATTGGGGATAGGCAAAGTTTATCATTCTCCTCCTTTAGTCCTTCTGCCCTTTCCCTCAGCTTGGGGTGACCCACTCATGTGGGAAGGATGATCCCATCTGCACAAGGGTGTGTAAGCTGTAGTTTACCTTAGAAGGTGTTTGCTGGGGAGTGAAGAGGCATGCTGTGTACCAGTGTGAGGACCAGCTATCACCTCTGCTCCTCTCTGGACACGACTCTGCTTTGCTGTGTGCTCAGAACGGGAGGAAGCAGTCGCCACTGGCTGTATCCCATGTCAGGCTCTCACTCTGTGGCTGTGACTTCAGCCTCACCCCTTCTCCTCCTCCGTGCCTGACCTGGCTGCAGCCAATATCTGTCTCTCAGCAGGAGGAATCTGAGGAAATGCAGCAAACTTCAGCTCCTGGGGCTAAATTGTTGTGCTCTCTAACAGCAAACTGTGTTGAACTAATTGACAACCAGCTTTAAACGTACCCCAATCAAACAAATGCATTGATTTATTTTTTCCTCTCTTGCCGAGCACTAAGCAGCTTCCAGCTTGGTTTCCTCCCCAAGAAGTGGATAACTCATCTATTGTGTAGTAAAACTGATGGGCAGTGTTGACTTCTATACAATCCTTTCAGTCTGCTTAGGGAGGAAGGAGTTCTTATGCTTCTATGAATGTTTGACCACTTAAAAAAAAGCAAACCAAAAAAAAAGCCCAACCCAAAACCACACACAACAACAAAAGATGATCCATTTTCTCTGGATGTCTTTGAAAGAAGCTTAGTTTAGAGACAGACTGGAGAGAAAGGCTATTGATTTTGTTTGACCTCCAAAGAGACTGCGGTCAGTATATTTTCCCTGCTGGAAGTGGTTCAGGGCTCTGAATTTCCGTGTCAGCGTTTGTATTCTGAAGCGCACTGAAGCTTTTGCTGCTTCTTCAATAAATAGCAAGCTGTAGGGAAAGGTAATGCTGGTGTAAATTTATTTCCCTCTGGATCTGCCCTTCCTTTCTTTTTCTTTCCTATGTAGCTTGGTCGTGTTGCTGATGAAGCATTTACAATCTTTTTCATTGAATGCTGTGCAGGTTTGTGGGTTAAGCTGAGACTACAAGCATAGTTCTGTAATCCCTCTCATGCTTTTTCCAGGGCTGAGCTATATCCTTTCCCAACCTCTTGCCTGCACCAGCAAGGAGCAAGACACCTTCTTGTATAGAGTAATAATTGCTCTAAAAACTGCCATCCTCTCTTCTACCCTGATTATTCTCAACCTTTGCAGAGGAAAGCCTTCCTGATTTTTGCTTAATCTCCTGAAGTGAAACAGATTATTCTGTTTGGGGCCTCGGTTGTACTGGAGATGCTCTGCTTGGTACAGGTCTGTGTAGTTTTGTAGATGTTCTTGTAAATGGCTCATGACAGCTGATGTACCCTTTCTCTGGCAGCCACCCATCAAAGGATGGCTTCCAGGGATGGCAGTACCTGTGGGATAAGTTGATTGTCAGGTCCAAAGGAACTTCTTGGCGCTCCTGTGAGATGAGCAGTGCCAGTAGGTAGCTCTCCATGTCAAGGTGTCAGCTGTGTTATCTCCTCCTCGTTTAACAAAATGCTTCACGTGGCGTGGGTTTGGGTTGTGTGCTTCCACCTGCTCGGCCCCAAGTTCAACAGAGGCAGTTTGCTGCTGTCAGCACATCAAAGGGCAGCCTGATAAAGCTGCCACAGCGTAATCAAGTCATGTAGAGAGCTGCTGATGGTGGGTACCAGCTGCTGAGCTCCCCTGTTGGCTTTGCCAGCACGAGCTTCATCTCTAACCCGCATGGACAGAGGTTCCTCTTGGAATCCCCCTTTAGAGGAAGGGTTGGTCTTCCTGCCACTGCCAGCCTCACCTCGCTTCTGGCTGTGTTCTGGGTCAGGGTGGAGGCTCCTGCTGTGGGTGTGTGAGCCCTGCAGCATGTGTGGGCTGCTGACAACTGCATGGCATCAGTTTCTAAGTTCAGCACTCCGTTTCTCAGAGAGCGATAGCCCAGTGCATCCCTAAAAAACAGTGAATGGGGGAGGATCTCTTTGTGCAGGCTGTGCCAAGCCAAGCTGAGGCTGCAGCCCGTGTTGCATGTGTGACTCTGTTGAGTCCCCAGAGCAGGACTTTGAGGGTTCCCCAGAACCTTTCATTGCTGCCTTTAGCCCAAAACCCCCTCTCCCCACATCCAAATATTCAATTACATATAACCCTTTGCAAATGGCTCAGCAGTCACCGCCCGCAGGGGTGAGAAGGAGAGCTGGAACTGTTAAGCCTCTGCACAAACACGAAGTCAAGGAGCTGATGGGCAGAGCTCGTGGGAGGGGACGGATTTGCTCTCAGGATGCCCCAGCCCCGGGCAGGGTGTGAGGCTGCCCAGCAGTGCTGGCCATGCAGCTGCCCACGGCTGGAGCTGCTGGAGGGGTTCCATGGGTGCTGCCACCGGCCTGTCCGGCCCCGCTGGGCGCTCACTGTCTCTCCTGGGCACTGCTGCTGCTAATTGTCCCTCAGCCACAGTCCCCAAGGCTTGCGTGGCAAGTGGTGTCCTCCTGCTTGCACTGGGCCACTGGGTAGGACAGGGCCATGCAGAGCGGCTGCCATGGGACAGTTTAGTAATATTTATTACTAAATTAATACAATACTTATTATAATTATTATATCAATTTATAGTTTTTACTTACAATAATATTTCCAAATCAATGCAATCATTATTATTAAATTAATACAACATTCATCAACGTACTGCTTGCTTTGGGACTAAGTAGTGCTGAGCTTGTGGTCTGAGCACAGACTGGGCTGTTTGGGTACTGCCCACCTCAAGGTCATCACGAAGCCTTGTTAATTAATAAGCAGAAAGTTTTGCCAGGGCCTTGAGCAGCAGGTGATGTATCAGCTGAGCGTGTTGCTGGAAGGACAGGTAATCACAGGGAAAGCAGCAGTGCTCTGTGTTACCCTGTGTCGGTGGCTTCCACAGGGTGGTCAGCAGGACATTGTGATGATGGATCAGAAATATGACAATTTCTTGTTAATGATTAACATCAAAAACTAAGAACATGTAGAAAAGCAAAGATGTCCTTGTGTTTTAAGTGCCTGTAATCTGCTTCTCAGAGCTGGGTACCAGAATATCCCTTTGATTCTCAGAGGTAATTGCACCTCTTAATTAGCTGGAGAAAAAAATTCCCGCAGCCTGAGATCTTGCTATATAAATTATAATTAACCCCTTGGCACTGGAAGTTGAGATTTCCTGCCCCCGAGCACAAATGCAAAACGCATTAGCAGCACTTGACGTCAGGCACTCTGCCCAGCGCGGCCCAGGGGTCAGGCTGCTACCCCGAAACGCGGCTGCGCTTCCCAGGCCAGCAGGGAAATGGCAAGGAAGCCATGGGAACCCAAGGGGAAGCACTAAATGCACCGTCTGGGGGTGTCTGACCCGCTTTCTTTGCAGAGCCGCAAATGTCCCCGCAGGAAGGACAACACAGAAAAAACCGAACGCGGCCCCGGGGAAGAGCTGGGAGCGGGGAGAGGGAGCGGATTTGAGAGGCGACATGGCCGGGTGCCCCGCCGTGAGAACGGCGCTGGCGCTGCCGCCCCACACACCTCCAGCCCCACCATTGTCTGGTGCCAGACACACTTGGCTGTGCCTGTTGTGTGCGGGGCTGGGCCACCCACTGCTGTCATTCACCAGCATCCTGCTTTTGTGTCTCCTTTTCATCGCGCCTGCTGGGGGATGAGCGCTAACTCCTCACACCGGAGGTGACCTGTGGTGAAGCGCCAGGTTGGGCAGCTGGCGGCAGGGAGGTGACAGCACGGCTGGGCTGGGGGCGGGGGCTGCCCCGAGCCTGTCTGCACCTGTGACGCGTCCCTGCCCGCTCCCCTCATCCGCGCTGTGACCTCGGAGCAGGGCCAGGCCCGCTGGCACCCCGAAAGCCACATCCCAGGATCACAGAATGGTTCGGCTTGGAAGGGGCTGTAAAGGTCAGGCAGTTCCCCACCAGGAGCTTGCGCTGAAGCTCCTCAGTCCATGTGAGCTGGTTCCTTTGCTCCTTTGGGTCCCGGATGGAGAAGTGGCTCCCTTTTGGCATAGGTCAGCCTGCTCTGCGCCAGGCTATAAAGCCCCTGGAGAAGGTGCTGTTGGCCACGGGCTGTCTCTTGCCCCACGGCTGTGGTGTGTCCTTGGGTCCCTCTGTGTCGGTGGCGCTGGCCATGAGTGTCCCAGCAGTGGTTGCTGAGCTCAGGTGGTGGCAGCAAACGTGGGGTGACTTGGTCACCTCGGCAGGGTTCAAAGGTGGCTTTGTCCTCCTGTGCCAAAGGTGGGGGCAGCCCGGTCCTCGGGCTTGGCACACAGATGGGGCCAGCAGGGCTGCTGCAGGCATTTCAGGTCTGTGCAGGACTAGGGGTGGGCACTCCAGAGGCTGTGGAGGGAGATAAAAGGAGGAGAGTGAGAAGGTGTCCTGGCGGGGAGGAGGCATGGGCTCGCTGGCGTGGGGTAGCGAGTGCTGGAGGGAGGGTTTGTGCTTTGGGTTCATCCTCTGTCCGTGTGCAGATCTCAGAGTGAGTTATGGGCTGACTGCGGAGCCGGTCAGGGTCCTCCGAGCTGAGGGAGCTCTGCCAGTCCCAGTTTGGATGGGTGTGGGCTGCACACCTACAGCAGAGATGTGCCCTGCCAGTGTGGCACCTCCCGCCTCAGGGGATCTTTTGCCGTGCAGGTCCTCGGGGCCACTCCTGCAGGGTGGGGAGAGGAGGGCAGGATGCTCCAGCACAGCAAGGACAGAAAGAGTGGAGAGAATTTTGGATGGAAAGAGGGGGCTGAGTCTGAGCTTTAAAGGTGGCCTGGGTCTCCAGATAAACTGAGATAAATAGCAAATAATATAATAAAATACAGATTTAATGATGTCAGTGTTGCTTCTTTAAACTCAGAATGCCCCCCAAAAAAGCTATTGGAGATATTACCTCTTTTCTTTGCTACTCTTGTTTCTAATGCCACAGATGAGGACTGGCTTAGTTCTGTACTTGATTTACTTTTTATATTAAGATTTAACATGGGATCTGCTTTTCTTAATCCAAACACTTATGGTTTGAATGCAGAATTATATTTGAGATTTTTAAAGTACCTTTATTAAAACATAAAACTAATTTTACAGTTCTGACAGGTCTTATTTAAATACCCAGTGCCAGATGCCTTTTGTCCCAAATGACTCCAGGAAAAAAAAAAAAAATACTTTTAAAACTTCTCATGCAATTAAAATGCAGTAAAAGGGAAGTATATAGTCTTACATATGCTGAGGACCAGGGGTAACAGTTTAAGAGCAGTCCCGTGATAAATGTTTCCAAAAATAAATATGTGAAACCGAAGGTGCTAAAGGGAGGGTTAATGTGATACCTGATTTTTGTTGGTTGCTGCATTATTTCTGTTGCTCCTGCCCTGTGCTACGTCTGTAGGGAGAAACCTCTCCAAAGGGGCAGGTGCAGAGGACTTTCCTCCAAGTCCTTCCCCTGAGGCACTCTCCGGGGTGCAGCTGGTTCCAGGCGTGTGTCCCCAGGTGTTGTAGAAGATCAGTCCTTGCCCACCTCTTTTAACCCTTACCCCAAAATGGTCACACTCTCTCACACCCTCTTACCCAAGAGTGACGATTTTCTGTGCTCCATTTAATAATAATCTTTTATTTGGCAAAGGCAGCTTCAGCAGCACAAGCATTCAGAAGTCAGGTATCTTTGAAATTGTGTTTGTGACCATTTCTAAGAGCAAATCCTACTTAAGATCTTAAAACAGAGAGGAATTTTCCCCATGTGCCAGAACATTTTCCTGTGGTAGATTGTGCTGCTGCCTCTGCTCCTCTGGGTTCCAGAGCCACAAGAATCCCACTGAAAACACCAGAGCATCCTGCAACTTTATTTTCAGCGTATTTTTCACTTGCTGGAAGAGGGGAAGGTTACAGTGAGTCCCTTTGAGAAAACGCTATATTCTGATCCATGAAATTAATTATCCTAATTTCAGCTTTTACTGGTGCAGAATAAGAACCCTGCTTGGTTTGTGTATCAGGCACGTCTGACAATCTTAGTTCAACCAATGCTGGAGATGCTTTACACATTCCTCCCGACCGGCCCCGTTTTGGAGCACTCACAGACACGGCAGCAGAGCCTGGATGGGCTGAGTTCTGGAGCGCCTGGAACGGTCTCGGGGCTGGTACACGGGAGAGATTTCTGTGTTTGGGGCTCCCTGGTAAGAGGGGGTGGTGGTGCTGACACCACACCCACTCCCACCCCGAGGGAGGTGGGCAGTGCTGCGGGGCCCGCGTGCTCTGCCCTGCGCTCCTGGGCACACACGGAGCGGCTCTGCAGAGACGAGAGAGCACACGGGCTTCCCGGGCTTGTCGTCCTCTCCTTAGTGTTATTCTTGTGTACATCGGTGTTTTTATTGGGTCCAGCTGAGACTGGGAACAAGAGAGTCAAAATAACTTCACCAGGGTTTGCTCTTGCAGTAATTCTAACCCTCTGCGGGGACGGGAAGGGTTCACACTCGCTCCAGACCCGAGAGACTCCGGCGCTCTGGATGCGTTTCAGCGAGGAGCTCAGGGCCAGGCTCTGAGGTCGTTGTCTGTTGGGCTTGACTGTGTCAGTAGGAGTTTATTCAAATGAGAGTGATCAAAGACATCAGGGTTTGGCCCTTTATTTTTCATTTTAGGTGCTTTTTCAAGCATAACAGATCTTCTGAACTTTTTTGAGGCTCATCCTTCAGTAATTCCAGACTCAGAGCCTGGCAGCTTGTCAAGCAGTTCTCCTGCCTCTGTAGAAATACTGTCCACTTGAGCTGTGTTGGAGGCAGCAAGGCACCCCGGTGAGATAGAGGAATTTCTGTGCTAACGTTCTGAACGTTTCTCTTTCCAGGCTTATTTCTGAGTCATGGCAAGTTTGCAGGTGGCAAAGTTCAGGGCAGGGTTTGTTCCCAGCTGTCTCCGCCCAGGCGTTCTTACAGCACCCAACCTACCCGCCTCCCCTTTTGCTGAATCTTGTCTGGATAAGCTTATTCACCATCGTTGAAGCAACTGCCAAAATATTTTTAGTGTCTCTTATGGTGAATTATGTATATAAAATCTGCATGAGGTCAAGTCTGATTTCCCACTGCTTAATCCTGTTTTCTTAGATGTACAGAAGGGTGCAAACGGCTCCATGTTAGAATGACAGTATTTTACATTAATTTTTCACATGGCTAAGAGATGACCAACATCTGGGTAGTGCAGGCTAGGGCCAGCAATATGGTACTTACAGGCCAGATGGGGGTTTTGTGTTTGTGTGTTTGTTTGTTTGTTTGTTTTGTTTTTCAGAGTTACAGATTCAGGGATTTACTAAAGTTTTATTTAAGTTGGAAAAAAATCTCTTAGACCTACCTTGGTATTTATTCTGGTCTGATTCTGGTCTTACATCTGCTAAACTGTCAAGCAATTTTCATACGTGCGGGCTAATAAAAAACCCTCAAATTAGCACATTTTCATTTAAGCTTCTCCCAAGATGTGGTGAATAGAGTGAGGTTGTAGGGACTACCTTTGGAAGCTTTGTCATCCTGTAGGAGCCTGGGTTCCTGTAGGGAGTTTGGGGAAGAGGACTTGTGTGTTTTAGAACTTTCCTTTTGCCTTGATAGTGCCGTTCTGGCATAAACAGCACATCTCTACAGGGTGGGGAGGCAGAATCTGCTCAAGATGGTCCCTGAGGTGCTTGGGGAACACCAGCAGCTCAGCATCGTCCCCTGGGCATGTTTTATTAGCCACTGCTGAACTGGTAGGGAAACTTTTTGGGTGGGCGTTCCTACAGAGCTCTGTAGGAAGCTCTGTAATGGTCCAGGCCAGGTTGGACAGGGCTTAGAGCAACCTGGTCCAGTGGGAAGTGTCCCTGCCCAGGGGCTGGGACTGGCTGAGCTTGAAAATCTCTTCCAACCCAACCATTCTGTGATTTCATGTTTCTATGAACAGTGTGTCAGGCTTAAATAGTGGAGACTGATATTAAATAGCGGAGACCGATATTAAATAATGTGAGAGTGATACTTTATGACCTGAGCATCCCGGGCTGTGCACCCTGTGGGGTTAACTGCAGCACAGCGTGTCCTGCCTGCACAGCTGGCCTGGGCTGGGCACTCAGGCTGGTGTGCTTGGCACCAGCACGGAGATTTCTGCGTGTCTTGGCCCTGTGTGCTGCAGACAAGCCCAGGGAGTGCCAAGGGACAGCTCAGTGTGCTGGCCGTGGGACAGGAGCCTCCCTGGTGTGAGGTGGTGGTTTGGGGGCGGGAGCGCCCAAAAGCATCGCCCGGAGCCCGAAGCTCCTATCAGCTGCTGCAGAGGTGGAGGTGTGGCGTGCCAGGACGGGGAACGTGGGCTCTGTGCTGGGATCCTGCACCTCTGCCCACGCCAGGGCCCCTGGGGGCGGTGGGCAGCGAGCAGCACCCGGTGCTCGTGGGGCGGCTGTCCCCACAGCCGTGTCCAGCCTGCGCTCCCACCCTACAGCGGGCGCTGGTGTGGGGGTCTTTATCAGCACTCGAGGGACTTCCGATGTGTGTGAAGTCCTTTGTGTGCAAGTATTTACAGGATCGGGTTGCTGTAGTGTAAGTGCCTTTGAGGTCTTTGCTGCATTATAGATTTTCTTCTGATGTCTCCCATGCAAATATTTAACCTGTCTGGTTCCTGAGAGCTACCGCGGCTGTTCTGCGGGTGGCAGGTTGTCTCTGCAGCCTGACCTTTGTTCATGCACAGCCCTCGGTCCTGCCTCCCTTCCCAGCCCGTGATGGGGCAGGAAAACCTGCCCGGGGACCTGGCACTGGCTGTGTGCGGCGATGCTCCGAGGGGCTTACACACCCCAAAAGCACCCCCTTTGTCCCCAGGTGCAGCGGTCAGGGTGCTGAGTGAGTGAAAGGCACAGCGTTTAAAAGAAATCCTCATTTAGAGTAACAGCATCTTTGAACACCCGGGTCAGGACTGGGAGCTGCTCCCTGGGCAGCCCCTGCACTGACACTGAGTGCTTCCCTGGCTCGAGCAAAGCGGTGGCTTAAAACAGAAAATATCTGGAGCCCGGGCCTTGGAGCTGCTCCTGCCCCAGCAATATCCCTTGCAGTAATCTGACGTGCATATGCCGTGCTCAGGACAGACAGGATGAGCTCAGTGCAGTGGTATGTGGGTCAGAGGGAGCACCAGCCTCATTGATTGGGGTGGTTACTCCTAATTTGCACCTGAATATTTGAGGAGGGAGTTGGGTTCTGTGGATTGTAACTATTAAATACCACACAGTTTGCAGGACTATGCAAGTGTGCAGACAAAACTTAGGGATGCAGCCTAGATTCCCTCACAGCCTGCAGGCCTCATTAGACCCTCCAGACTTTACCTAATTTTGGTGTTATTCCCACATCATTACATCATGACTGCGGAGACAGGGTCATTCTCTCCTATGTTGTGGTCATGGAAGGGATTCACGTGGTTTTGGTAGGGGTAGGCAGTGTTTGAACAGGTTTCAACTATTTTAAGCACCGTTGCCCGTGCTGGGAGTCTCAGGAGAAGGCTCAGGCTTAGCAGAGAGTGGATTTTTCTCTCCCATCAGATGGGATACCTGCACTGTGAGCGATGGGAATGTCCTGGTTCACAGCACCTGGGTAACAAACTGGGAGAGCTGCTCTCTGTCCCAGGTGCTGTGCTCCCAGCCTCGGCGTGTCAGTGCATCCTCTTCATTCCCTGGAAATGGCTTCAAGCCTGAGAATGGTTTCCCTGACTGTTTCAGAAAAAGAAGGGCAACAAAAGCAACAAAATCTCGGTCCCCTCTGAGATCCTTTTCCCCAGGAAATCTGATGTAGCTGGCCGGCTGCAAGGTGCCTGTGGACAGTGTAAGCAGCTGTGTTCCTTCTCCCTGTGGCTCCTTTTGCAGGGGTTTTGCCTGCAAAAAAACCCAAACGTGTGGATAGACCTGAAGTATCCACTCCTTCTGCACCCTTCTTGTGTTTTCCCCTTTATCTCTTTCTTTATCTGGAACTGAGGATTTTGTGATTGGTATTTGTAAACCTTACACTTCTCAGGTGCCCTCTCTCTCCTCTCTTTCCCTGTGCTTTTCTGGCTCCTGTCCTCCCACTCCCAGGAAATACCTGAAAGATAATTTGGCATATTTTCTGCCACCTTCACATATCTCCCTGACTTCATGTTTTCTTAGCTGGTAGATAGCTTTTCAACATATATATATGTAATCCTTTTCACCTAGACTTGTGAGGAATTCCAGTCTCTTCCAGTGGGAGTTTTCAGGAAGGTTTAGGTTAAATGGGCCAATAAGGCAAAACATGTAGCAGGAGATCTCACCCTCTAAAGACATCTTTTCTCTTTCGCTCTTTTTTTTATTCCCCTGGAAAATATATCAGAATATCTAGCTGTCAAAGAATTTAAACAATAACACCTGATCTGAAGGTTGGAGTACAGGGCCTTTGAAAATAAAGATTGTAATCTCAGTGTGGTGTGTGCAGGGACAGATGGAGCTGAAGTCAGGTGTGCTGAGCAGCAGAGTGCTCCGGGGATGCTGCTCTGCCGTGGTGGCCCTCATTTTACCTGAGCTCTCCTGGACATTCTCTTGGATTTTCCCTGGCACTTCCATTGTGCCATGGCATATTTATCACAGGACAGGGCAGCACTCCAAGTCCAGTTTGAATTAATGTAGAATGTGTTGGTGCTGGCTGAGCTTTTCTCCTGCTGTGTGCGAGTGGGGTGGGAACATGAGCAGCCCCTCGTGCTGGGTCAGCCTCCAGCCCCCAGGAGCTCTTGTTGCAACCTTCAGGGCTGGGATTCAGCCCAGAGGATTTTAGATGTGTTGTTTAAGGTGCCTGTCCCTGCTCCTGAGAGAGTTTAGGGAGTTGCCTGTCGCACAAGGAAGCCTCAGCTGGCAGGGGTGCTGCAACTGGGTGAGAACCCACCCTAAGGCCACACTGATGTCTCTTGTAGAAAAGGGGGTCAGGGATCCCTAGAAATCAGAAGATGTTTCCAGTGCCTTAAGACTCAGATTCCAGAAGTGGGAACCTCTGCGAGGCCTTGGCCTGTCCTGGGGCAGCTCAGGTCGCAGCAGGGGTTGGACACCCACCCTCCGCTGCACCTCCTCCCTTCTGCCCCCGCTCCTCGGCACTGGGTGCAGGGTGGTCCCTGGGGGTCTGGGCTGTCCCTCGGGGTGCTGGGATGGAGGCTGCTGTGTTTGCCAGCACGAAGGTCTCACTGGCTGCCTGCTTATCCTCTGCTGCTCGGGCTGTGCCGTGGCACTTGCCTGGGAGGGGTCTCAGCGCCGCCGTAACCTTTGCAGCCCGCAGGAAAGGTGACTTCCATTTAGTTCTAAATTATGACATTATTTTATTAGATCTTTAAACTTTATTTAAATTTTTTATTTAAAAAGGGGGAGGAAATTTAAAATTTATTTAAATTTTTATTTTAAAAGGGGGAGGAAGGTATCATATTTTAATTAGTAGCGGTGCCAAAGGAGTCCTAGATTAATTATTTGAAATCACTCCATCCAGATGGTTTTAATTTTCACAGCAGGGAACCGGCATCTTTTTAAGGTGATATTTTTCAAATTAAAATCAGCTTGGATATTACTCATACTGGCTGCAGAGCGAGGGGGTGGGGAACACGAGCCAGCGTGCCCCGTGTTTGTCCATCTGAGCCGGGGCTGCCAGCGGGGACCTGCGTCAGAGGGCGTGAGCTGCCGGCCGTGCAGCGGGACCACGGCTCTCCTGCTGGAGGGTTCTGTCGGCGTTAGCGCCTGCTCTGGCCGGCCAGAGCCTGTGACTGGTGCTCAGAGTGACCCTCAGCAGGTTCCACTCTCAGGCTGCCGTGGGCAGGGAGTGCCTCGCAGCTCAGAGGGAGCTGTGCTGTCCTGTCCTCGCCTGCGTGGAGCCCTCGCCTGACCCTGCGCTGGGTGGCCCCGCACCAGCTTTCGTGCCTGGGTGGTTTGGCCACTGCAGATCTGTGGGCAGCTCCTTGGTGCTCTGGGTGTTGGCCGTGGCTCCTGGACCGGGCTTTGCTGGCTCCGTGACCTTCACTCGTGTGCTGGCTGCTGGTCTCCCTCTCTGAGGCTGACCCCCATTCTCTGCTCATGTGAGGAGAAGCCCTTCCAAAGTCACCTCTTTACAGGCAGACGGTCCCACCTTTGCTGCTCCCTCGCCTGTTAGTGAGTGCTGCATTGCACCTGGGCAGCCTCCCTGGAGCAGAGGGCACTCCCCGAGTTCCAGCCGTGCTGGTCAGCCTGCCCTCGAGGAGCTGGCCCTGGCCCTGGGCCATCACCCCCTCCTGCCTGGCTCACCCTGACGTCCTTACTCTGATGGGTTAGCTTTGGCTCGTGGCCCTTCCTCACAGAAGTGGTCACAGGTTTGGTACTGCCTTGGCAGGTGAGGGGACAGAGTGGGCAGCACCCAGTTGTTGCTTGCAGGCTGCTCTCCATCACACCCAAACCCATGGTGTGTTCCTGAAAACTTCCATAAATATCCATACCTGTGCATGATTGCAAGTAATATCCTGCTGTAATACAGACATCATCCCACTTGCTGTCAGAAAGAAGTTATAATTTAAATATCCCCTGTGATAACAGGTTTAGCAAAAATATCTAAATAAATGTAAGGAGCTAGTAACTGGAAACCCCTGAACTTACAGATGTGACTGAGCTGTGAGGGGAAAACTGTTTAGGGCCCTTGTGAGTTAAAGGTTTGTGATATTTGCACTGCTGCAGAAGCCAAAAGCTGACTTTACAAGTGGGAAAAATATTAATGTGTTTAAATGAAACAAACTCCTATTTCTATCCCCATGGTAAATCCTTACAATGAACATATTTGCTCTTAGAGGGCTTTAAAGTTTGAAATATTAATGCCAAAAAGAATGTGACTTTTTGCAGCACAGATCAAACATTCTGCAGAGTTTGGCAAAAGCTGTATTTCTACGGTGAGGCTCAGAACTCACAGGCGTGAGTGTTTCCAGAGCAGGAGCGTGGAGCTGCACTTGCTGACACTCACACATTCTTGCATTGTGTTTCAACCATGTCTCCTCTCTCCCCCTCCATGTCGGAGATGGATCTGAACCAAAATGTCCAGTCTGCCTGTTCCTGCCTCTCCGGGGAAATTCCTGGAATCCAAATCCTGAGCATGACTGGAATTTGTGTTTAGATTAGAGATGGAATAAAAGGCTGCATTTGGATCTGTCTGGGTTTTTGAGATGATGGTGATGATGGCACGCTGCTCTTCTGGGTGCAGCCTGGCCCCTTCTGCAGGTACGGCTGTGTCAGAGCAGGAGGTTCGTGGGGATGCAGCAGAAATCTGTCCTCTACCCTGGCTCCTGGTGATGCTGCAAACCAGCTCTGGCATCAGTCACCTGCAAGACACCGAGATTGGCCACATTTCTCCCAGCTAGAGCCGGAGACCTGGACCTGGACTGCCAGAAAGCAATTTGTGACCTCCTGGAAGCACAGCCAGGCATTCAGGACATCTGCAGGGTGGGTGTGCATCAGGCAGAACAAGCAGTGCCAAATTTCTCCCTGCTAGATGTTGTGGTGACCTTCAAGAGATCGCTGTGATGTTTTGCACTGGAGTGTGTGGCTGAACCACTTCTGTGCAGTGTTTGAGGGCTGCTGGCTGTGGGGAAAGGATTTTCTTTCTCGTCATGCTCATCTTTCATCTTCATGACAATACAATCCATGTTCTCACCCTCCAAGAACCCTCCTGCAGCGTGAAGGAGAACGTTGTCATTGGAACAGGCTGCCCTGGGCAGTGGTGGCATCACCATCCCTGGAGGTGTTTAAAAGCCATGCAGATGTGACACTTGGGGACAGGGTGTGGTGGTGGCCACAGCAGTGATGGGGGAACGGCTGGACTTGATGATCTCAGAGGTTTTTTCCAACATAAGCAGTTCTGTGGTTCTGTTAGCATTGAGCTCATGTTGCTGATGAGGTGGTGGGGTTGGTGTGGACGGACGGAGCCCGCACGTGTGTTGGTTCTTCTGTGCTAAACCAGCCCTAAACCCGGGAGCGAGTGGAGAGGTGTCAGCCCTGCACCAGGCCAGGAGCTCGGCCGCTGGGTGTCCCTGGGGCTGTCCCCGTGCAGAGCACCCGGCGTGGTGTGGGTCAGCCGGGCAGGGGGACAGGGCCCCGGGGAGCTCTGCACCCTGTGACCTCATGGGACCACACTGGTAAATGCTTTCTTTTCTTCTTCCTTTCCAAGCCCAGCTTCTAGTGGAAACAGACACTTTTGGCAGTCAAGTCCGGATCAAAGGGAAGGAGACAGATTTCTACCTTTGCATGAACAGGAAAGGCAAGCTAGTGGGGAAGGTAAGTGTTTCCTATTAATTCATTTGTAACCTGAGTGTTACCTTTAGCAGCCTCCTCAGGGCTGTAATGATGTGTTCGAGCTTCGCCTGTCAGTCTCAAATGAGAAGCAGGACGGGGGATGTGGGGTTTGCAGGGCAGCTCTCGCTGTCCCAGGTGCTCTCCTGAGCGTTCTCCCGAGCCTCCCCAGGTGCAGAAGGAGCCCTGCAGCCTCACGGGGCTCTGCAGTGGTGCTGCAGGTGTGCACGGGGTCGTGCCTCGCATGAGATGCCACCTCAGCATCCCAGTGCCATGGCCACCTCCACACCACCTTCCTCACCTGACCTCTCTTTGGGGGGACACTCAAATCTGAATTTCCCCCAGAATTCCTTTTGGGAGAAATTCAGAAAAGAAGGGCAAGCAGAGCACTGTGCTGGTGGTTCGTGCTGGGCAGAGAAGGCCCCTTCCTCACAGCCAGGAGCCAGGGAGTGGCGTGGCAGAGCCTGGGAATGCTGTGGCAGAGCCAGGGAATGTAATGGCAGAGCCGGGAGTGGCATGGCAGAGCTGGGAGTGGTGTGGCAGAGTTGAGAATGGCGTGGCAGAGCCGGGAGTGGCGTGGCAGAGCCGGGAATGGCGTGGCAGAGCCGGGAATGGCATGGCAGAGCCAGGAATGGAGTGGCAGAGCTGGGAGTGGTGTGGCAGAGCCAGGAATGGCGTGGCAGAGCCAGGAATGGCGTGGCAGAGCCGGGAATGGCGTGGCAGAGCCGGGGCTGGGATCTGAACGTCCTGCTGGGGCTGGGCCCCCCGCTCCCAGCCTCACAGGAACGCTTCACTGTGGGTGCCCCCACCATGGAAGCACATAACAAATTACAGCCTGTTCACCCCTCCAGCTTAACCTCGTGCTGAAGCAGTAGTTTTTGTGTATTGTTTTTATAATTCACACAGTCCTTCTGTATTCCTGGCAAAGCCGGGGGCTTGCCAACCAGGCAGAGGCTTGTGCAAAGCTGAAGCCACCAAAAAACGAACATAAAATAAAATACCCCAGCCTTCAAACCTCTGCTGCACTCACTTTGCACCACCGGGAAGTCAAATCTAGCATCTTTGTGGCTGTGAAAAAGGGAAGCTGGGTTTTGTTTCGAGTCAAGGCAGTGAAAGCCACGCTCCCAAACAGAAACCAGAAACCAAATAGCTCTGCTGAAAAATTATTTACTATTGTGGTCCCAGGAGTGACACCTGTGGGACACTGCCTTCCCTGGAGGATCCCTCCCGCCTCCCACTCGTGTTTCCTTGGGGAGCAGATGGTCTGTGGAGGCTAAGCCCAGGTTGTTTGCTGCCAGCCAGGGCCCCGTGCCTGACCTGATTTGGAGCTGCCTGTCGAGGCAGGAGGCATCCAGGGCACCACTTAAAATCAGTGGGAAATGGGAATTGGTGCTGGAGCACAGCAGCCCATTTTCTCTGCTTGCTGCATTTGTGCCACCGCCCTGCATGAGACCCCACTGTTTGGTCTTGGACAGGGAAATTAATAGTTTTAATGGGATTTAGACCACGTTGGATGCTTTTGAAGGTTGCACTGGACACAAACCCACCTTTCATTTTTTGTGGCCTAATTTTCCATCCTTTAAACGTGATCATAGCATTTTCCCCTGAAATGTTACGAGAATAATTTTGTTAATGTTTATGAGGTGCTGATACCAGTCATGGAGACCCGAGAAGCACTCAGATGGGGTAAAATGAGCACGAAATCTTACCTCTCTGTTCAGCAGACCTTGCCCCAAGTGGGTCAGCAGTGGCACAGGGCAGCCCACGGCATCTCCTGTTCAGCACTGAGTGTCCAGGAGCATCCTGGCAAAGCCAGCGTCTGTTTTTCCAAACATGCTGTATATTTGTATCTAATTAAGGCTCATCCCTTGATTTGGCCCACTGGGCACTGAGGCAGGACAGTTCTTTAGCTTTAGTCACCTTTCAGGCAGCGTGAACCTTTTTCTCTTTCCCCCCATGATGTACTTTTCCCAGTGTGAAGCTGGCAAACGCTTTGTTACAAGGAATAAATGAGTGTGTTCCTGCGAGGGCTGCTGCCCTCCCGCCCAGCCCGTGCCGAGCTCCCAGGCAGCCGGCCCGGGCCGGAGGGAGCGCGGCGTTGGGAAGGAAAATGTTCCAGACGTGTTGCCCGTATTAACAGCTCCTCGTGAGCAAAAAAGGAAAACAATAGCATGTCTTCTTGATACCAAAGAGTGTGGTTTTAATTAGTGTCATAGTTTCAGCTCTCTTTGCGGCGAGAGTTTGAGGGAATGCTTTTTAGCCTGAATGCTCCAAACAGCTAGTAAACCCCAAGGAAAACAGGAGACAAAAGTTACGCCTGGGCTTATACAAATATTTAAGTTCAGTCTAGGGGTGGAGGGGAATGGAGCCCACGAAGTGAGTGTTCCATGGTTGTCCTGCTCTGTTCGTTTGGCAGGAGAGGAGCCATGGGACCAACCCGGGCCTTTTTCCCTGCTCGTTTCCTATTGCCTGACGCTGCATAATCCCCAGCAAGACCAGCACATGCCATCTGGCTTTGTTCTCCTCCTCACTCAGCAGCTCTGGATGCCCCCCAGCTGAAAACCTGCTTTGAGTTTGGTCCCTTTGGTGTCCCATAATCACCTACAGAGAGTACCACGGTCAGGAGCAGGTTGGTGTTGTTCTCAGCCCAAACTGGGGATGAACACAAGAGCTCCAGAGATGGACAGGGCTTTCCCCCACCTTGGAGCTGGCTGTGTTGCAGGGAAGCAGATTAACCCCCCTGGGGTGAGAAGAGCAGCCTTTGTGTGTTTATATTTATCTCTGATAATTGCAGCCCCACCAGAGTTTCCCAGCAGAGCCCTGTGATGGAGCCTGCTCAGGAGCCCCAAACCTCGGGGGTTTTGCCTCTCTCAGGTGTTGTGTGTGTCTGTTCACAGCCAGCAGTGACCAAAGGGCTCGGAGCTGTTTTGGGCAGGCTCCTGACTCTGCGTAACAGCAGCTGCTGGGGTCGCTGGCACTCTGCGTGCTGCTTTGGAAAACTGGAGACAGGGGAGGTGTTGTACAGCAGTGACTTCTCTGTTAAAGGTGAGCAGCACCTGGGGAAAACAGACTGGTGGGTTTTTTGTGGATTCTTGGTGTTGTGTTGAAGAAGGCCCAAGAAACATATAATTTTATTTCTTTTTGCTTCTGCCCATATGTTTCTTTGCCTATGAGTTTTTGGTGCTACATAAAAATTGTAGGTGTTACATAAAAACTGAGTTTTCTGGTCTTCCTGAAGTTTTCTATGGACCACTGAACTTTATTATAAAATCCCAGAATGGTTTGGGTTGGGAGGGACCTTAAAGCTCATCTCATCCCACCCCTGCCATGGGCAGGGACGCCTCCCACTGTCCCAGGCTGCTCCCAGCCCCAGTGTCCAGCCTGGCCTTGGGCACTGCCAGGGATCCAGGGGCACCCCGTGCCAGGGCCCTCAAAGTAAGGAATTTCCTCCTTATATCTGGTATAAATTTACCTACTTTTAGTCAAAGCCATTACTCCTTGTCCTGTTGCAACAGGTCCTGCTAAAAGGTTCGTCCCCATCTTTCTTTAAACTCTTTCAAGTACTGAAAGGCTGCAATAAGTCCTTCCTAGAGCCCCCTCTTCTCCAGGCTTTATGGTGGAATCATACTACAAGGAGAGAGATTAAAATATGAAAATTCAGAACAAGAATGGCAGCTGCTTCTCTGAGAAACTTTTTGGTCTTTTTTTTAGCTTAATAGTCCTGTTTATTTATCTCAGGCTTCTTACAAACACGGGGGGAAGAGCACTCTGAAAGGGGCAGTTCTTCTTCCAAGGAGAGGCACAAGGCACAAAGTCATCTAGAACACAAGAACCCTGAATATTGGCAGTAATTCAGTGCTAGGGGCAAAGAGGAGCTGATGGTCTCTTTGGAGGAGCTCTTGAGCGTCTAACTGGTTCTCCTGGGGAGTCCTTGTGTGGTTCCTCTCCCTGCCTCAGCCTCCCTTATCTCGTGCATTGAGATAAGGCCATCAGTAGAGTGGAGATCTCGTGTTTGCTGAAGGCTGGCAAAGGCGAGTCTTTGAAGTCTCCCAGAGCGAGGAACGGCAGCCTGGGCTGGGCAGGTGGCTCTGAGCTGAGCTTGGCTCCGGCTGCTCGTGCTGAGCCTGTCCTTACAGCACACCCAGGCTCCCTAGCACTGCAGGACGCTGCCGGGATCGCCGTTCCCGCCCCGTGCTCCGGCAGGAGAGCGTGTCCAGTCGGGCTCTCTGTGAAGCCCGAACCTTCCCGCGATGGCCAGAGCCTGCCCCTCCTTTGGGCACGGCCGGGGCTGGTGGCTGCTGCTTGGGGAGCAGGGCAGAGCAGCTCCTGACCCCTGGCCCTGTCTCCAGGGAATTCCCTGTGGTTCCCGGACATTCCCCCGTGGGATGAGGCAGTCTGGTCAGTGCTGGTGCTCAGGCGGTAGCAGGTGTCCGTGAGGAGGGTATTTCACACTCCCACCTTCCTTCAAAGATCCTCAGAGTTCTGGTGTCCACACACCCTCCAAATCATTGTAGTATTGGGGCATTATTTTTGTAAAAGCATTTTAATGAGTTTGATTTTATTCCTCTGCTCTCTGAGCTGAATGCGAGCGGTGGGGAAAAGCTGTCTGGTGAAGGGTAGGGAGCTGTGGGCAGCTGGGTGGCTGAGGCAGAGCTCCAGACTGGGGACAGGTAACTTGGGTGCCTCCTGGGACGTGTCCCCTGGCACCACGTCTGCAGCACAGGAGCCCTCCCAGCACTCACAGCGAGCAGCGCTGGGCTTTGGTGCCCAGGCACAGTCCAGCTCCTGAAAAAAGCTGTGGCAGCCCAAGCCTGGCTGTGCCAGGGGCATGTCCTTGGTGCAGGGGGCAGGAGGTGGCACAGCTGTGCTGGCCACCAGTGCCTCTCCCTAGCCGTGACCAGCACCACTGTGCTGGTGCCACTGACAGCAGAGACCTGCCTCTCAGACACAGCATTTCTGCTGGTGTGATAACTGCTTTCCAAGCCAATATATTTCTTAATGTTACCAGAAAGTTGCTAATACCATATGGCAAGGCTCTCTGTATTTTTGCAGGACAACAAACAAATTGTTGCTAGATGCCAGACTGCTCTGGCAGAGCTTTATCACTGATGCCTGCCAGCAGTAGCCTTTAGGGGATAGTAATAATTCGGGGTTGTTTACATTACAGCTTTAAAATAGGAGTTTTCTTGAAGCATGTGTGTGTTTAGTCAGGAAAGTTGGCTAAAAAGCTCTGACAGCATCAAAGATTGAAGGTGCCCACCGTGGCCTGTAAATGTGCTCTTGGCCCCTGTGACTCCTCTGGCCCCACGGGAGAAGGAGCTGCTGTGTCACAGGAGCTGGGGGCCGTCAGCGGGAGCCACCCTTTGTAGGGCAAGGAGGCACCAGGGGATTCTCCAAAGCCTTTTTGCTGCACCTGGAGCAGATTTTCATCAGCTGGCTTTGGTTGAGAGCCAGGTTAAGCTTTCTTGAAGAGCTGTCTTTGAAAAGCTGCTGGTGGAGAACCTCACGGCAGGGCCGGGGGCTGAGGCAAGGGCACCCAGGGATGAGCCCCGAGCCTGGCGCCCTTCGCGTGCCCCAGTCCCGGTGGCGTTGGGGCGCAGCGTCCCCGGTGCCCGCCCGTGCCGGGGCCGTGCCGGGAGCCAGGGGTGCTGCAAGGTGCCGGGAGGTGTGCGGGCAGCGCGGGGGCACTCGGCGTGGGCAGCTTGGAGCTCAGGTGCAGTAGATGAGGTGTTTGCCCTCCTCGGCTTGTGGATTTAAAACCACACCTAACTGCATCTTGGATTTGGGGCAGGACTCCCGGTTTCTCGGGGTTTGATGCTTATCCAGAATTTTTCCAGGAGTTACACAGTGTTCGGGTTGCTTGAAAGGGGCTCATAAAACCTAACAATTTCTGGGGCTGAATGGTGAACTTGCAACATAAACACGACCAGGACTGGGGGGTGTTGGGTTTAGTAGCACGTGTTTGGTGGAACTCTCTGTGACGTGTTCAGCCATAAACCATTCCGACTCGGCATCTCACGTGAAAGCAAAACTGGACACGGCTTTTGCTGGATCTCACTCAGATCTCGTTTTGAACTGTGGTCTTGGTCTTTGCTCTCCTGTGAGTTTGTTTTAGTTTAAGCCATCTAAATAAACACACGCAGTGGACCCTGAAGCCAAGCAGCCTTGGACCTTGCCATACTTTGGACAGGGAGACCTGGTCCAGAACCGGTCTCAAGTGTCCAAAGATCTGGAATCAGGGCCTGCAGGATTGCAAAGGTCTTAAAATCAATGAGATGACAAAACCACTTTTATTTTGGTTGGGCCATCAGAGTCTTCTGCACTCACCTGATCAGGCTTTTTTCCTGCAACCTGTGGAAAAAAATTTGAATTATTCTCCTGAAAATTTAGAAGCTGAGATTCTCATGAAATTAAAAGTGGAAGTGGAAGCTAAACCACCCTCCTCCATTCTCAGACTCCAAACATTGTTGAGAAGCTGGAGAGGAGCTGCAAGAAGAGACTCTGGGATCCTGGTTCATGGCCAGTTGAACTCGAGTCAGCAGTGCCCTGGAGCCAAGGGCACATCCCTGCCCTGGGGGCATCAGACTGGGCCAGGGAGGGATTGTCCCGCTCTGCTCTGGGCTGGGGCAGCCTCACCTCCAGTGCTGAGGCAGTTTTGGGCACCAAAATATAAGAAAGTCACCTTTCAGCCATGTGTGAACATCCCCAGTTAACTTGAGCTTCTCAGCACAGCCATAATTCTTCAAGTGTTTGCTCTGAAATAAAGCAAATGGTCCTTTTATTAAAAAAAAACAAAGAAATTCTTCATTATATTATTTTTATGATAAGGACTCGCAGTTGCTCTGCTGGGGATGTGAGCGTTGTGTGTCCAGGCTGTGTCTGGTCACCAGAGAGCTGTGTAACACATTTACAGATTTATTGTGATTCCTCTTTAGGAAATGCCATGTTTCCTTTGGCTATTCCCAGGAAGCCCCAGTTCTCTCTCAGTCTGAGCTTTGCAAAGTCAAGGTTCACTTCCAGACCAAGCTTGTAAGCTTAACCTCTGAATCTTCTCCTTATCCCGTGGCTGGGAGCTGCCTATCCCCTTCCAGGGAAGAAAACCATCTTCTTGAAAGCAGTGTGATAATTTAATTTAATCCTTGCTGTGCTCAGGAAGCAAGTGCCACCATAAAGCTGCTGACATCCTGTCCCCTGTGTTTCGTGGTGGCTGCAGCTGTGTGTCCTGTTGGAATATTTCAGTTCCCTAAGGTTTAATGTTAATTAAAATTAGTGATGGGGATCCCTGAGCCCTGGTCGTGCCTGGCCGTGTCAGGGTGGAGAGGGTGTGCCGCTGAATGCATCTGGCGCTGACAGTTATCAAGTTGGATTTAATTGCCTTCCTCAGAGCATCTCATCTCCTAAGTACAATTTTTTCATTGGTCTTGGGCATCTCTAAGATGAGGGTGATGTTTCTGCTAAGCATTCCTTAGCAAATACACTGGAGCATTTACCAGCCAGAAGGAACAAAGCAGTGCAGCCCCGTCTCTCCCAGGTGGATGCGGCTGAGGTCACCTTCAGGGCACTCCTGCTCTTCAAGGACTGTTTCTCCTTGGCTTGCGGTTTGGTTTTGGGGAGGAGGTGAGAAAACAGAGGCTATTTTTGCAGTGGAGAATAAAACCTGTGCTCCAAAAGTAGCAAAATAGAGTCTATTTGATATGGCAGTTACAGAACTATTTTTAAGGTCAAAGAAAAGTAGATCTTGCTTAAATACATTTTTGTTCTTGAGATTCTCTTACATTATCTTTTGGATACCCGAAGATACGAAGTTATCCTGAGGGAGGACGAGTCTCAAGCCTTGCATTTGCTGCATAGGGATGGAGGTTGGTCAGTCACAGGCTGGAACAAATCTGGATGATCATTTTTTATGGGTGGCGCTTGATTTGATGATGGATTTCTCTCTTCTTAGTAACAGAACTTGTCATGAAGAGAACTAATGCCATCCTGCATACAAGCAATAACCTTTCTTGGTTCTAATTTCCCCCAATTTAAGATTGCCCCAGGGAAAGTGGTGTCACTACTGGAATGTTGGCTGGATGAGATTGCATTTGTTTGAAATGATAACTTACAAAGTCAGTGTGCATGTTTGTTTAATGTGAATGAATCTGGGACCGACCCAGGACTTGCTATGAGGTCAGCAACTGCTCTGGTCCTGTTATCCTGCTCCACTCATCATCTACACCTGATGTTTTTAACAATTTTTTATGAAAAAAATTTCCTGTAGTGACACAACTCTCTGTATCACGGAATCCCTGAGGTTGGAAAAGCCCTCCAAGGCCATCGAGTCCAAGCCATGCCCAATGCCCACCTTGTCCCCAGCCCAGAGCCCTGAGTGCCACCTCCAGCCCTTCCTGGGACACCTCCAGGGATGGGCACTCCAGACCTCCCTGGGCAGCCCATTCCCATGTTTAACAAATTGCTCCTGATGTCCAGCCTGAACCTCCCCAAGCCTGAGTCTCTGTCCTCTCATCCTGTCGCTTGTTCCCAGGGAGAAGAGCGACCCCCACCTTGCTACAATCATACACTGAATTTAAGCCTACATGAAATATGCTGCTGCTCTCAGATGGCTTTTACAGAAAGCTCAGGTCTGGCCTGTGGAGGCTGGAAATGACTGCTGGAAAAGAGCTCCCAGCAAAGCCCAGCAGAGCCCTTCCCCAGCAGGCTGTGCTTTGTGCAGAGGGGCAAAAACCCCTTCCCATCCCTCAACACGTGTGGCCCCTCCCGGCTCACGTGTGACTGGCCCTGGTGGGTGCTGGTAGCGGGAGATGCCATAGATCTGCTCAGATATCACACCTGGAACCTGCCTGGGGATTCAGGCCTCCTGAGGAGCAGTAGCTTCCTGCTCCAGGAAACCTGCAGCTTTGACTTAAGTTGCCTAAATTTTCTCTCGGTTTAATGAAGTTCATTTAAAAAGTAGTTGATGTTTCTCCTCATTAAATAGTAAGCACATGCAGCTCTCTGAGATGCAGTTAGGAACGTCTGCCAAGCAAATGTGCATCTTTCCAGCTGAAGCCAGCCTGGTTTGCCCTAATTCCGGCCGTGGCCACCCTGCTGCACTGCTGGCAGGAGCCGTGGCACGGACGGAGGGAGCAGGTGAGGAGGCCTGTCCTGGTGTGACCTCAGCCTTGCCTGTCCAGCCCCACACAGACTGCTTTCGTCCGGGTCCTCCTGTTCATCCTGTGACAGAAAGCTCTCCCAGGGCAGTCTGAGGGTTCCTGAACTGAGTTAGAAAAGTGGAATTTTGGAATGAAAGGTACAAGGAAAGAAAAATTTCAAACTGTTCTCTTCCTTCCTTGGTTCCTGCAGCTTGTGTCTGGCACAGGCAGGCACAGGGCTCTGCCAAGCCTGGGTGTCCTGACCCACGCATGCAGGACCGTGCCCTTTTTCGCCTGTTTTTGGGAGGGACGGGGTGTTCCCAGTGTGTGGGGGCAGCGTGGGCAGTGCTGCTTTAAACGGGGCCTCTGGAAGGAGATGTGCCCTCCATGGAGCATCTCCTCCGCGTGGTTTTGTGTTACTTCCCTGCCTCGTGAGTGCACTTAGATGTCCTGTATACCTAATTAACCTCTCTGCTGTGCTGGCAGACACTTTTATTGAACTGCCCATCATGACTCCTAAGTATTTTCCTCGGAGGATTGTGCAGGTTCAGAGGGCAGGGAGCTGGAGGAAACGCGCATGAGGCTGAGTGACTCTTGGCAGTTATGGATGCAGCTTCCCTGATTTACAGCCTGCTCTAGGAGCAGGAATGTGCATTTGGGTCAAGAGGTGTCTCTGTGGTCAGGATGCCGTGTCATAAATCCAGGCTGCTGAGCATCAGGATGCTGCTGACGGATCTGTCCCGATAGTGCCCAGAAGGCGCAGGGGGCTGGCGAGCCCTGAGGCTCGCTGCTGTGCTGAGCAGGTTCTGCCCACCCCGGCACTGCGGGCCCTGGCGGGGCTGTGCTCAGCTCCCCATCGTGTTTTCTGAGCTGCCTTTGAAAGGGGGTGTGTGTCAAGGGGGAGAGGGGGCAGTGCCAAAGCCGTGACATTAACACGGCTCCTGTTCTGCCTCCTTCCACTCGGGATTTTCCAAGCTGTGCGGAGCGAGTCTGGAGGAGGCTCCGAGCATTGCCCCTCTGACTTTGAGCTGAGCTTGTGCAAAACTGCAGAGAAGGAACTTTCTGGAAGCCACACGTCCCTGGGCGCGTGCTGGGTGAGCAGCTCTGGGGCTTTCAGGGGTTGTCAGTGACGCTGGGGGCACCAGCCCTTGGTCCTCAGCTGGGCACGCTGCAGGAGCAGCTCATGGGAACTGCTGGGCCCTGCTCCTCCTGAAAACCCAAGCCTTCCCTGCTGTGAGATTTAGGAAACACAGGGCAGGGTTTCTTCTGTATGATGCACTGGGTGAACCTAACAGTGTCAGTGTCCGAGGGAAACGTTCAGCAGCCCTTTGAAATGATTGCTGAGCTCAGTGGGTGTGCCTCACACCTGGGGCACGGTGTGATGTCAGTGCTTGGGAACCCCCTCTGTCTGTCTGTCTGTCTGTCTGTCTGTGAAGAGGGAGAGAAGGGTGGGTGCAGGAAGGGTCCATTTTCAGCGGTTTTCCTTGTAAAAGCCTCGGTGCGTGCCCCTCTTGGAAACTTTTTGCCTGAGTGGCAGCTTTCCTTGCTCCAGGTTCTTTAGGAGGTGGGGGCTTGCTCGCCTCGCAGAGGGAGATGCTCTCCATTGTCTGGAGGGCTGGTATCACCACAGTTTGACTTCGAGCCTGGCGGCTGAGCTGGCAGAAAGGTGATAATTAGACAGAGACTCAGCCCCCTCTCACTTGGAGTGCCGAGGCTCGCTGTGCCCCGTGCCAAGCCAGCATTCCTGGGCTGTCACAGACGTGTTTGGTGGCGTTTGGGGTTTGTTGTTATTTGCAGCCCATCACCAGCCGCTCACCCAGACAGCTCCTAATTGCATCAGCGCTTGCGGAGGGGAAGTGTTTCAACCCAAGCTCAGCTAACAGCAGCTTAATTTGTGCCCTGATCTTTGCAAACAGAGAAACCTCTCGGTCCTGGGGCTTCTCTCCCCGCTCCGCGGCGTTACCCGAGCTGCTCACGCGAGCTCATTGTTGCTGTAAAAGCCGAGGGAAGTTTGGATTTGCCGGTGCCACTGCGCCAGATCTGTGAAGCATAAATGAGAAAACCTGCCCTGGCCTCCCTCTCCCATAAAGAGCTGCTCAGGTGGCTCGGCGTGGCAGGCTGCTGGGGGAAGGCGGAGGCGGCTGCTGCACCTGCTGATGCTTTGGCTCGGGCTGGTGGCACAGAGCTGCCGCGAATTCCCCCTGAGCTGCAAGCTGTTCGTGGCAGGAATGCCTCGCTCCGAGGAGCGCTCCTGCTACGACAACAAAGAGCTCTTTGATCCTTTCCATTTGGAGAACTTAAAACGAGAAAGCCAAACTACAATAAGACCAAGTTGGGTCATAAAAAGGAGAGCAGGAGCACCAAAGCGCTCCGGAGTGTAATTGTAGAAGCAGCAAATGCTTTGGCACTTAATTCTGCTTTAGTGTCAGTTCAACGTGTTTCACGTTTAGGACTGGAGAGCCCCTCGCCAAATGCTCTGCACAAACAATCCGGGGCTGCTCCTCGGTGAGCTCGGAGAGCTCCTGGCCCAGCGCGGCCCCTCGGCCCCGCTGCCCTCGGGGTGGGGCTGGCCCGCGGTGCAGAAACCCTCGGGCACCCTTCACTGGAGCCACCCTTCACTGGAGCCACCCTTCACTGGAGCCTTGGGCGGGTGCCGCTGCTCTGACCCTGCTCTGTGAAAACTCTGGCACCGCTCAGGTCCCTGCCCTGGCACTGGACACTGACCACGGCCACCCGGGCTGCTCCCAGCCCTCGGTGCTGCTCCCAGCCCTCGGTGCTGCTCAGGCTGTGCTTTCCCTTCGCTCTGCACAGACCTGGGCCACACCCCAGAGCTTTTCCCTGGAAGGTGGCATTTAGATCAGGCATTTTATAAGGCATTTTTCAGAAATTTGGCTGACATATGACACATCTTCCCAAAGCTGTTGGGGTGTGTTTAAACAAAAAAAATGCTCTGAATTATTTCTTTGCAAAGAACTGACCTGCAAGGTGTCACGACCTCGTTGCACGGCCAGGCAGCAGCCCCTGGGCAGCACCAACAATGCGGTGGTGGCTGGTCCCAGGTGCTGCCTTGCAGAGAGCCTTGCAGGAGCAGGGTTGTGCCTCTGCTGCCTCCTGCTCTGAGCAGGGAGCGTGGCTGGAGCTGCTGCCAGCGGGATGGTGAGGGCAAAAGGCAGGAGCAGCCAGTGGGGCACACGTGGGGCACGTGAAGCCCTCGCTCCTGCCCTGGAGGGGACGGGCATGTGGGGCTGGGTGTGGGACCTCTCAGTCATGTGGCCAGACCATCACACTGGGCCAGGCAGCCCCTGTACAGCTCTGGGGCTTCAAGAACGTCTTTGCTGTAAAGAATCAGCTGAAAACATAAAGCCCCACGTTCTGGAGGGCGAGTGCTGTGCACGGTGCACCCCTGCCAGCGCAGTGTGTGTGAAATGTGGCTTGGCAGCAGCTCCCGGCTGGTGTCAGAGGGCGCAGCCCTGGGTCGTTTCCACCACGAGCTCCCGGGGAAGGGTGAGCCCGTGGCTGGAGCAGGGAGTGATGCTCAGCCAAAACTGTCTCCCTTTTCTCTTTCACCCCCCTCTCTTCGGAGGAGTGAGGGGACAGCTGACAGACCAAAGGAGTGATTTGCTATGGCTTAAATAGGGAACTGGTTAAATTTTAAGTGGGCACCTGATACTTAAAAATTTTTGAAAACCCTTACAAATTCATTTTTCCCCTAATAAATTGCTGTGGGTACAGCTCTTCATGGTGTAGGTAACTTGTGTGAATGCCTTATCCTGTTGGGGATTATAAGGGAAGCTGTAAAATTATCTTGTCAGTATTTGAAAATCATTTGTGTGTCTGTGACGTGCCTTAGCACATACAGGAATGCTCTGTTTGGGGAAGTGAGGTCCTTATCCTGATTCATCTCTAGGTACTTGTAAATGTTGCTGTAATTTCATGTTATCAAACCGTTTAGCTCTTCCTCTTCCAGAACAAAGTTATTTTATCTCATGCACCTTGTTTACTTCAAATTAGCCCTGAGGTTGGCCTGAAGTTGCACCTTGTTATTCCTCCACCTCCTGTCTCCGTCTTAGGCTCTGTCGGCAAATTTGAAGGTATAAGTAAATACTTTTTTGTTATTAATAGAATAAGTTCCCCCTCCTACACACATGTTTTCTTTTCATTCCAGTCTTCATTTTCCGTGAAAAACTGACATTGCAGTACAAGCGGAAACCTCCCAAATTGCATGAAAAAGCCTTAATTCTCCTAGCAACAAGGTCAGGGCTCAAATCCAGTCCCTTTCCATGAGCATGGGGGGAACAACCCTTCCAATTACCTGCTCCCCCTGCGGTACGGATCCGGTCGGTTCACAGGCACCTGGGTTTGGGTGGATTTGAATCTCAGCCATGGTATTGTTTAAAAATTCTCCACTCACTGGGGAAGGGTTTGTAGTGGGCTGAGCCCTGAGAAACCTGGAGCTGGTTTTATGGCTTCCCATTGAAATCTGGTGGAACCCTGTGGTGTTGACTGATTTCCCCCTTTGCCACTCATGTGGCTTTGATCAAACCCAGGACTTGGAGAATGACACCCCCAGGAACTGGAACCATTGAGCTTTGCCCGGTTCTGCTGTTCATTAAAGCGTTTGTGAGCTTCCAGTTGTGGATGGTAAAATGAGGACCTTTGTGCCTATCCAGGATGGAGGCTGCTGGTCTGTGGCAGAGCCCCTGCACAGGCCCTGGGTTAGCAGAGCTGTTGCAAAAGTTGCCAGAATTTCCTTTGCCCTCTCAGTGAGGCCTTCCCTGGTGCCGAAAGCCTTGAGGCAGGAGGGCGCAGCGCTGACTGAGGGCAAACTTCACCTTCTGTCCCACGGGTGGAACCGGAGCTCTGCCGAAGGCATCACGTCCTGGAGGAACGGCTGGTCCCGGGGCCGGTGATGACGAGGCAGCCTGGCTTTCCTCTCTTGCTGCCCGTGTGCCTCCAGCCTGGGTCACCGTGCTGATGGCTCCCCTCTCGCGGGTGTTTGGGCTCAGGGGTGCGGGGAAGCCGGTGCAGCACGGCCCGGAGGGTTTCCCTCCTGTTCCACAGTCCCCTGCCCCCCTTCCCACAAACCGTAGCAAACTCCCCTGGGACTGTGCAGCACCAGGGCTGGCTCCCCTGGAAGGGCAGGCTGAACTGTCCTCGGGGAAGGGATGGGGACCTCGCAGGGCTCGGCTCCTCGCCCCGGTGTCGTGCCCAGAGGAGCCCCTGAGCAGAGCCGGCGCTGGGGCTGAGCAGCTCACGCTGCTGCGGCTTTCCTGTCCCCCCCTGGGACGTGATGGCTGAAACGGCTGAAGACTGAGAGGGTCTGACAGTGTTTAGTTTGGGTGGAGAGAGTTTAGTAGTAGCATATGTAGGCCTGCAGTTCTGAAAAACTCATTTGATTTCAGTGGGAAGATGAACTGGGCTATGATGGAAACCCTTCCTTTGGCTTTGCTGAGCACTAAATGAAGTCCTGTGTGATGGTTCCTATCTCCTTGTCCTGTAGCTACTCCTTAATATCTTCTGATGCATAAACTAAAGTGCTGGTGCATGTGACATGTGACATTCTAGGTGCAGCACCAGTAACTCAGCAGTTAAAGGGGAAAACGTGTTCTGGCAGAAGGTTATGGGTGAGGAGAATTTCCTCTGTGCTGAAGGACTTGGAAGATGCTGTTGTGTGATGCTGTCGCTCCCTCCAGTGCTGCGTGAGAGTCCTGAATGCAGAGATGTGTGTTCTGCCGTGTTCACAGCCCGGTTCTGGCCATGGTGGTCTTGATCTCCAGGCTGAGCTGAGCCCAGTTTGCCAAAATCTCAAGCCGGTGGCTCCACGGGGAAAGGAGTCCCAGGGAGGTGGGCATTCAGCTGTGGGGTGGTTGGGGAGCAGCAGGCGTGGTCAGAAACCTCCAGCTCAGTGGGAATCCTGGCTCCCTCTGCGGGGAGGAAAGCACTTGAGGGATGTGGCTTTCTCAGCCTGCTCCGGGAGCTCTGGGGGGCTGCTCTCAGTCTGAGATGGAGGGACTGAGGAAGGGGAAGGGCCATGCCCCCTGTGCCACCAGAAATGAAACCCTCTCCCAAACAAAGCCTCCCCCAGGAGAGCAGAGGTGTAAGACCAGGCACTGGCCCGTCCCCTCTCCGTCAGCGGCGCTGGGGTGGCTGAGAACTCACTGCCACGCGTGCCCACGGCCACAGTGGCATCGGGGTGCCAGGGGCATGCCAGCCCATCTGGGAACCATTCCGGGGTGGGAACAGCCCCTTCCCCTGCTGATGCCGCTCAGGGCTGGGGGTCAGAGCCAAGCCTGGGGTGTGCAGCACCTCTCCAAAATAACCTCTGACTCCGGGGCTCTCCAGGGTCCCAGGGACCGGAGCGGGGCCGGGGACCTCAGTGGGTCCAGCCCCTCTCTGGCTCCCCCCTGGAGCCCCTCGTGTGCTCCACCTGCCCGGGGCTGCACTGGGATGAGGTGTGGCAGGGTTTTCAAACTGCTGTGGGGGCTTAGGCTGAGGCTTGTAATGATTTTAGTGGGATTTGGGTGGTTGTGGGTGCAAGCCCATAAGGTATTTCAGAAAACATCAGAAGTGAGGGGTAGAAAGGGAAACGCTGTTGTTTGGGCCACATGAGATTCTGGGGTTTGGGTTTTTTCTGACTAAGTATGCTGTTTCCCTGGCATGAGTTCAATTCATCCTCTTTCCCAAATGGAAAAAAGCAAAGCTGGATGTCTTGCTTTGCTTGCAGTTGAAGGCACTGGACTGGATACTGGTAACTGTTGTCTTAGAAAAATTTTTCTCCCCTTGGATAAGAGCATTTAAAAAAAAGAAATTATGACCTCACGCTTTCATGCTTTAAAAAAAGAATAATTTTTATTTCAGCTGATGCTTGTTATGGCTCTTATTAACAATGTTTGAACCAAAAAAGAGGTCCAGATGTGATGATTTTATTTTTGCCAAATTGCGTTTTGGTCACTGAGCTTGCATTTGGATAATTTATTTTTTCTTTTCTTTTTTTTTCTCCTTTTTCAGCCTGATGGCACCAGTAAGGAGTGTGTCTTCATTGAAAAAGTCCTCGAAAACAACTACACAGCACTGATGTCTGCGAAATATTCAGGCTGGTATGTTGGATTCACCAAAAAAGGGAGGCCACGGAAAGGGCCCAAGACCCGGGAGAACCAGCAAGATGTACATTTTATGAAGAGATACCCAAAGGGGCAAATGGAGATACAGAAACCTTTCAAGTACACAACAGTCACCAAGAGGACTAAGAGAATACGACCTACCAACCCCAGCTAAAAACAGACAAAAAACGGTGTCACAATAAGAAACCACAAAAAGAAAAAAAAAAAAAAAAAACTGCACCAGAGGAATATTTTTACATTAAAAATAAGGAAGAAGCTCTATTTTTGTACATTGTGTTTAAAAAAAATAAAAATAAAAAAAATTAATAAAAGACTAGGTGGCAAATGCTGGGGAAAGCTGTTCGGGATTTATTGTGACTTGAAAAATGAAATGAACTGCTCTATTTAAATTGACTTCTTGTTGTTGATGACACACAGGTGCTTATTTTGCTTTTTTTGGAAAGGACAACTTTTCAAGCGTATCCCCAGAGGGAAAAAAAAAAATTATTAAAAATAAATAAATAAAACCAAAGAAAACCAAAGTTCTTTCCCAAAGTTACTGAGACCCTGCCCTGCCAAGTGCCGGTTTGCAGTACTCTATTTATTGCCTGCTGCCCGCCGGCCAGGACGGGCGGCGGGAGCTGCAGGGAGTGAGGCCCGTGGAGCTCTCGGCGCATCGATCCTCTGTAACCTTCCTGACGACATAGGGAGTCACGGCTCCGTGATCCTGCATCCTGCTCACTTCTGGAGAATGCTGCTAACTACATTCAAGTGACTACAAGATGACCTAGTACACCAATGATAAGGGAATATTTTAAAACCAGCTATATTATATATATTATATATATATAAGCTATTTATTTCACCTCTCTGTATATTGCAGTTCCATGAACCAAGTATTACTGCCTCAACAATTAAAAAAAATTATTTAAAACATACGTACATATTTTTGCTGTTCACACTTCTTTCCCCTCCCTGAGTAGTGGTTTTTTAATGCATACTTATCCTTTATGCGAGGCCAGCAGGAAGTGTTCAGGGTACTTTCCCCACTGTAAACTTCACTGCTGGTTCTGTAGTTCCTCCTGTTCTTTAATACCATCTTCCTCTTCCTCCCTGGCTGTTCCCACGAGGAAGATTCTCAGTGGGGTGGTGGTGGGCTGAGTGTGAGGGAATCCACACCGGCGCTTTTCAAGAGCAGCACGTTTGATACTTTCCAGTCCAACGAATGTTTCCTACAGCTGAGGCCAAGCAGAAAGTGAACAGGAAAATGAGTATCTGACTGCGTGAACACGTGCTTACGTGTGGCTTGTGTTTCCTTCGCTGGGGGTTTGAGAGGGGGTCTTGCTTTCAGCTGTTTAATTCAATATTGTGCCTTTTAAACTTGCCCTCAGCCGGACAAATCCTTCTCCCTTGTCCTGCATGGTTCACCCAGCCCATCCAGTGACTCGCTTCTCCGGTCAGTCCAGCCGGCTTTCCTCCCCAGAATTCTGCACAGGATGAGGGAGCTGTAAAGTGCCCCACAGGCAGAAAGTGGGGAAAAGAAGCAAGATCAAATAGCTGACCTCAGATTTTAGCTGGAATGGCAACGGAGCCCAAGTGGAGTTTTAAGGAGAGGCTCACTTGGCTTCTCCTTCTCTCTGTGTGCAGACATGGCTGCACTCCCTGGTTACAGCCAGGGCTGGAAATGCTCAAAGCCACTGAGAAAGCTTTTTCTTGTTAATCAGGAGAATGACTCTCCCCAGAACAAGCTTTCCCAAGATAACTTTGAGAGCTGCAGCCAAATCCTGCAGATCAAAGCTGTTTGGGAGATGGTGCAGATAAGCGTGCAAGCTTGAGGATGCTTATCTGAACCAATCTCCAAACCTTGCAAGCCTAGAGAAAAATGAGCAGTGCTAAGCAGGGTCACTCCACTCTGCTCCAGGAGAAGCTGGGCAGCTGTGCAGGTGATGCCTCACCCCAGCCGAGCACGGCAGGTCACTCAGCAGCCCCTGTCCCAGTGGATTACTGGGAGCTGCTCTCCTGGTGCACCTGGAGACAGACACAGAAGCAGGACCCAGTGGTGGAATTGGTTGGTGGGGGCTGGAAGGCTTTGCCAGCTTTGTCTACAGATTGATTCATGTGGGAAGGATTTGGGGAAAGTTCAGAGGAGTACTGGGGTGGAGGACTGGGAGCAGCTGGAGATTTGCTATGTTAGTACCTCCAAGAGGAGGCACCCAGTTGATTTCCAAAGTGAGAAATGTTTTATGGGTGCCTTTTTTCTCCTTGAAATACTGCCATGGCCCATGGCCCTGATGGTTTCACTGTTGGAACGACAGGGCTTGTTTGCCATTGGAGAAATTCGAAGGGGTGGGAGCTGCTAAGGCTGGAGAAGTCTGGGCAGAAGGGATTTCCTCTGAGGCTGGGAGCAACCAGGGAGGATCTGCTCCCTGTCCCACAACGCCCACTGAGTTTGGAGGCCGGCACATGGGAGTGAGGGGCTGTGCAATTGGGGCCTCTGTCCCTCATGTCATTGGTTTACAGGAGTATTTCCTGGATATACTGACAGGAGATTTCCTGTCCCTGGCAGTGGGACAGGTTCCTCAGGCTGTGAAAAGTCCATGTGGTGAGGAGATGTGATGCTCACCTGGATCAGGTGACGCTGGAGGGATTTGTTGGCTGATGGTGCGCATTAAGTGTTTGTGTTTGAACGTCTGCTTTCAGGCTTTATTAACAACAAAAGCAGGGGTAAAGATGAGAAGAATTCACACCAGGTCCCCTTCAGAGGACATTCACGTTGGACAGAAGGGTGCTTGGGGTAGGAGACATTCAAGGAATGAACAGAAATAGGGAAATCCATCCCGTGCCCGGTGAGGGACAGCCCTGTGCTTGGGGCAGGCACGGGGTGCTCCTGCCCGGGGTAGTGCCGGGGGTCGGGCCAGGGGCTGGGTGTGGGTGCCTGCCAACAGCCCCGCTGGACAGGTCCCTCTCTGACCTCCAGACCAGAGAAGTAACTTGTCTGTGGTGTTTCACCTCCTTTTGTCCTGTCAGAAAGTCTTCGGTCGCCCTGAATACCAGCTGAGATTTCCCATGTAGGCTATTACATTTGATTTACTTTATAATTAAAGATTGTTAATGAGGACTTAATTGCTGTTGTGGGATTCTCCTTGAGAGCGAGGGACATAACGTGAGGGATGGCATTAATGTGTGTGTAGCTCTGAGCGGGCACACTTCAGCCACTGCTCGGCCTGACTGGGCTCAGTGGAAGCACTTTGGAGCCGCTGCCTCAGCAGCGCCGCTGGGTTTGTCACGCTGTTCCCATGGGTGGGCTCAGAGAGAGGCACAGTCTGGTAACACCGTGGTTGGCTTTGCTGGGTGCAGCAGCCACTGAGCCCAAGAGGGAAACTTGGTGGGTCCAAGGAAGTTTTTTGAGCGTGTTGCACAAACCAGAGCTGTTCGGTGAGACCTCAAGTGAGGCAATCTCCCCTGTGCTGTCCCTCTGAGGGTGAAGGCTCAGTGGTCACAGCTCAGCTAGGCTCAGTGTCTGGTCCAAGCAGGGCAAACCCTTTGCCGTGGTGGTGTTGTGCCCTGCCTGGGGCTTACCACTGGCCAAGAAGACAAAGAGTGTCCCGGTCCCTGTGCAAGGCGTCTGCCAGCCCCCTGCCAACCTGCCCCGGCCCACGGAGCTGTCAGCGGGTGGGAGCAGGTGACTGAGGTCACATCCCTGCAGCTGGAACCCCAAAGCTGGTGTGCTCCTTCCCGCTCGACAGCGGGGTTGTTTCGTTCTGTGCTGATGCAAACGCAGGTGCCGTGGCAGGCTCTGACCCGGAGCACTCCCCGGAGCCCGATCCGCCCCTCCCGGCCGGCAGCTGGCTTTTGGCAACGCTCCCTGCACAGCCCCGAGCCCCGCTCAGGCACGCTCGTCCAGCAGAGGGAAAAGGGTCACACAAAGCAGGGGTGTCCCCCAGAAAAACCGATTTTCTCTGCTGTCCACTCTCAAGGCATTGAACATCGTGGGTTGTGCCTGCTGCAAGGCAGAGCAGGTATATTCCTGTGCATAATTTCCTGGTGCTGTGCCAAAGGGTGGAAGTTTATACTTAAGATTCACAACAGCTGTTTAAAGTGCCTATGTCTCGTGCCAGCCATACCACCTGAATGGCCAAGGGATATATATAAAACTTCAATTATTTTTTGAATGTTTGTTGTTATTCATTTGGAGACAGATGAGAGGAGATTCCTCACAAATGATGTAACCTATGCAGACTGTTATTTCCAACAGTGTGAGCTGAAAAATTAGGGAGGAAAAACCAGGTCAAACTGAAACTTTTCTTTTTTTTCCTTTTTAAGTGAGACAAAGTACTGAGTGGAGTGATTTGGGTTTACCAGAGACATTTAATTCACCCTATTAAGGATTTCTTTAATTTCTTTAAATATATGTGATTTCACAGGGAAAAAAAAGAGAAATAGAAACTTCACTTTGAAAGTAGAAAACAATTATGTGATGTGTAAAAAAGTCTCCCCTGCCTATTTGTCGGTTGAAACTGATTTGAGCCCCCCACTGAAACGTCAGTCCCATGGCAGTTTGCTGTTTCTGTAGCAAAAGCTGCCTCTCTCCACTCACCGAGGCCCTGGATGGAACCTTTCCCAGAGCCCCCCGATGGGTGCAGAGACCAAACCTCCTCCCTGTCGTACCCATTCCTGCTGCCCTCCCTCTGCCCCCCCTTTTATCAGAGGCTGAATCCTGGCTGATGGGGACAAAGCCCAGGACACCGTTTCCTTTCTCCTGTGGCATTTTAAGCTTGCAGTGCCTGGGTTAAGGTGGCAGCCCAAGGAGATCCACACTGTGAGCGTCCTCCACAGAGTCCCTGTCCCTCAGAAAGGTCTGGCACACACTGGGGGCTCCGTGGCCATCAGGACCTGTGAATTTAGTGGTTACTGACACAGACAAGCCAAGCTGTGAGCTCTGGGCTGGTGGTGACCGGTCCCTGACTGTGTTTGTTGTGGGTGGGACTCGTTTCTACTCAGAAAATTACGGAAAGTTTAGTCCAATCAGTGCAGCGTGAAGGTGGCTGACACCTGCCTGGGCAAGGGCTGATTCCCAGTTTTGGAGCAGACTAAAGGGTAACTGTCTGCACATCCCAGTGGCTGCCAGGCTGGAGGACCCGTGGCTGAGCCACAGGAAGCAGAACTGAGTTATGCTGGGCTTGGAAAACAACCGGTTGAGTTTCCCAAGCCACATCAAACCCATCTAAAGAGAGATGAATTGGTCTGCTCAGGCCTAAAGGATAGAAAACACTGCCTTTGTTTTGAAAAAAACAACCGCAGCGGCCAGGAATAACAGAAGACGTAACCGCACCAAAGCCTCTGATGGGAGTTTCCTCCTCGGTTAAGCAGAGCAGGCATCCCGAGGTTCGTGGTGTGTTTTGAGGGATGTCCTGGATGCAGGACAGCATGACCCAGCTGGGGGAAGCACTGCAGGTGATGCTGACATTCCCCTTCCCAGCTGAGGGCTTGTTCCTCCCTTGGGATGTGTTTTCAGCTGCTTGTGCAATCCCAGTCTTGGAAGGGCCATTTTTTTTCTGCCAAAGAGGAAATTCTGAACCTGCTTATGCCCCGAGTGAATGCAACGAGCTATTGTGATCATGGGAGAAATTTGTAATTGGGAAATTTCACCCCAAAACTTTGCAGTTGGGGACCCAGAGATGTGCCCATTTTGGGGTACACCACCATCACTACCCAGGAGAGAGGTGCCACCAGCAGCTCTGGCACGGGTGGAGCAGCGAGGGTGCACCTGGCCCAGAGTGATGTGAGGCTGTGCAGAGTCAGCTGGGAGCAGCCCCTGTGGTGGCCGGGTTGGAGCTGGCTGGGAGCAGAGCCTGCCACGGCCAGCTGGGAGGTGGCCGTGGCCAGCTGGGAGGTGGCCGTGGCACGGGCCTGGAGCTGCTGCCGGCCGGAGGGATTGGTGTGCGAGGCGTCGGGAACCGGGGCAGGCGATGGGGTGTGATGGATGGGCCGTGGCCCAGCCAGCAGGGCCTGAGCTCCTGGGAGGTAGCACATGTTACTTTGATCAGATGATCGGATTTGCATGAATCAGAATGTAAAAATCTTGGCTGGGGTTTACAAAGGAGTCTAGAGAAATGAGCTGCCTCTTTATCTATGTATCTGACACGAGCACAGAGTGAAAACCCTTCCACTCCTCGGTGGGACCATTTTCCAAGGAGAGACAGCTATGTGGAGCTTAGATGTTGTTTACAGCCGTGGCAGGCTTTCGGGCTGTGATCATCTCTGCTCCAGAGCTTTCAAAAGGATAAAATGAGCCTCCTATTATAAGGACTGAAAATAATCCTAAATGAATAACACACATGCAGCTTTCACAGGCACACATTTCTGAGCCATTGGAAATGTTGGCACATGCAAACAAACAAAAACACATGTCCCAGGCCTCTGGTTTTCATAGATTTCTGCATGCCATGACATTTGGGGGGGTGGCATTGCCAAGAGCTAACGAACCAGATTCCCAGGCTTGACTTGCAGAGCTGGCTCGGTGACACAGGGACTAAGAGGGGAGGCCTTTGGGATGGGGACAGGCTCTGGAGACCCCAGCCCCGCAGGAGAGCCTGCAAGGGGTGCCTGCCCTTGGGGGGACAGGGCAGCGGGGAGGGCTGATCCCTTCGGGGCAAGGTGGGCAGTGGGGAGGCTCTCGAGAAGCAACCTGAGACCAGGGATCTGCACTCAACTCCCTTGGAAGGCAAAGAGGTGATGGAGAGCAATTGCTTGGAAAGCCAGAGCTGACAGCAGTGCCTAAAGCACTCTCTGGAGAGAAAGTCTGGGTGAGCTGCACGTGTGTGACTCCATCTGATCTTAAAGTTGCCATGACAGTGACACTGGCAATCACCATCAGAGCCAGCACCAGCCTCTGGGGACCCCGAGGGTGAGGGACAGGGACCCTGCATCTGTCCAGAGCTGGCAGAGAGCTGGGCTTGTGCAGGCTGTGCCCTGCAGAGCAGCTGGGTGCTCACACGGCTCGTGTGCACCATCCGTCTGCCTGCCTGCCTGTCTGGATTCCTTGGGAAAGGTAAAACACTGTTTCCTGCAGGGTCAGATATTTTGGAGGGGGAAGAAAGCAATTTGTGGCTGTGTTGTCTGCCTGATCAAAAGTGTTACCGGACTGAGCTACACAATGTGCACTCTTTAAACCGGTCCCAATTAGCCCCTCTTGCTAATGCTGCGTTTCATTCCTGGGAGACTGCACTGGGAGAGCTGTTATGACTTTGTGATTGTGCACATACCTTTATGTGCTTTCATTCTTAATCCCCTTTTTGCAGAAGCCAAAAGGTCTTCCAGCCAAAAAGGAAATCAAAACCTTTTGTTGGCTGCTTCATAAGAATTAAGGGTGGGATGAAGGTTGTAGCAGGATCTTAATTAGCCATTGTAAATAACGAGAGCGGCAGTGCCTGCAACCATATACCACCTTGGGTTGAGATATTGTCAGACCACACAAAGCTAGGTGAATGGGCAGCACAATGGCAGATAAAATTCACCCCTGATAACTGCAAGGCAAGGCATGGCGAGGAATAATTCGAGCTGTGCCTGCACTCTGTCGGGTTCCACGTTAATTGTAATCATTTACGCTCACAAAACGAGCGCAATCACAGCCACTCTGGGGTCTTTTTTCCTCTTTGCTGTTGTGAGAGTAAAACAAAATATGAGGATGGTTAAAGAGAAGGATGTAAAATATTCCCTAATTCCTGTCTGCTCACAGCACAGATCCGGAGGGGACCCTTGCTACCACGCCGAGCTTCTCTCTGGATATCTGATCTCAAAAGGGGATATAGTGGAAATAATAAGTGTTCAGAGGCTGACAATGAAAATACTTAGAGGCCTGGTGAGGGAATGCTTTATGTAGGTATTGAAAGGACTGTGCCTGCTTCATTTAGAGACAGGAAAGTAATGAATAGTCTAGACTGCAGAGAAAGTAAATTGGGATCTCCCACTCACCTGCTCTCCCAACACAGAGAAATTCAATGAAAGGCAGCAAACGTCAAAACTACTGAAAGAGAGCGGTTCTTGACTTGGGGAAAATTAACATGGAGCATGGAAACTGAGCTTTGGGATCAGACAGCGGCAGCCTGGAGACCAGCCTCGGAGGGGCAGGGCAGCACACCCCCTTACAGACTGGTGCTTCACCCATCCCACCCAGTGGAAACCACTGGGGTTCAACTTTGTTTCATCCATGTTAAATAGCTCTGGACAAAGAACGAAATAACTCCACGTGTGCTCTGAGTCCCTGCCCTGTCCTGTGTCACAGAGGGCTGCTGTTCTCACACTCCTGTGCTGGCTCTGTGATGGCCTTATAGGACACCTGTAGGGTCCATCCTTGGTCTTTTATGTTTCCACCCCCACCAGAAGCTCCACAGGCGCCTCTTTCCAAGGAGACCTTTGCCCATGTGGCAACCCTGGTTGCAAACCTTACCTTGCCTTTTCTCTCAGTGCTTTTTGGATTCCAGAGTCCTTCCTGTGTCACAGAGGGACCATCCCATCTGCTCACCATCGAGACAGTGCCGTGTGGGATGTGGCAGGGATGTATGGCCCTGTGTTGTGTGGAGTTGGGGAGGAGAACTGTCCCTGTTCACAGGGTGACCCAGACCTTGTCCAGCCCTCACTGCCTTTCACGTCAGCCAGCCAGACAGTTTAGGATGAGTGGTCCCATTCTGGAGGTGGAGAAGTTGGGATTACTCATCTGTTCTTGAACAGGGCAAGTTTTGCCCTCCATGTTTCGCAGCCTGATCCTACAAGCTCCTCGCATACATTCGGGCTGAGATCTTTTGGCACCCGGGGGATTTGGGTGTTCGAGTCCCATCCATCTGGCACCCGGCAGCCAGATTTCTCCCGCGATTCCGGGAGGAGATCCGCGCACGCGGCAGGCCGCTGCTCCGGGACTGGAAAAGGCCGCGTGGCGCGGTTTGCTGGGAAGCACCACGGCAGCTGCCGGGCGGGAGGCGAGCCTGGCCCCGGGAGCTCTGGGCCCCGCGGTGGCCGGGCGTCCTCTCCCGGAGCGGGGCTGGGCCGGGCCGCGGGCGCAGGCGCTGCCGTGGGTGGTCTGAGCAGGGCGCCCTAATCTCCCATCTGCTGCGGCAGCAGCCAAGTGATTCAGGGCTGGATGTTTGCTCCGTGCCCGCGAGGTGCGGGCCCAGACCGCGGCCGCTGTGGGAGCAGGCAGGGAAGGCAGACCCTCGCCCTTCCCGGGCGGCTCCTCCAAACACGGGCGGCTTCGCTCGGGTGGTGGCACCTCCTGCCACCAGCTCAGCCCCAAGGCCGGCAAAGCCCTTCTCTCTCCCAGGGCATCGCTCTCGAATGCTTGCGGCAAGCCAGATACCGCGGGCAGCTGCCAGCCGCCTCGGGAGGCAGGGATCGCCTGCAGGAAGTGACTGACTTGGCAAAGAAACCCAAGCCCTGCCCTTGGGTGGAATTCATGACATGTAAATTTATAGGTGACTTCTGTGCAGCGAGGGAGCAGTGACGGAGTGAATACCTTACGGCTGTGCCTCATTAAACACCTTCCCAGCCGAGCCAAGAGGTTCCGACACCAGAACAGCAAACAAAGCCTCTCCTGGCAGCTCCACAGCCACGGGGAAAAGGGCCATGCTGTCCCTGGGACGAGGACAACAAGCTCCAGGGTGGGTTTGGCAGCGAGCAGAGGGGAGCAATGACACCTGAAGCAGCCCTGCTGGTGGGGCCTGTCCTGCTCTAAGAGGTCAGAAAATCATTGCTCCAGGAGAAATTACCCCAGGTCCTTGAAAATGGCAGAAAAAATGGATCAAAGGGGTGCGCAGAGATGAAAGATTAGCAAAAGTCATTTGGTTTCCAGAGAAGTGGTGGTGGGTGCAGGTGAAAATGTGACTGTGGCTGGAGGTTAGAGAATCAGGGGAGGGCTGTGCCTCTGTCTGCTGGCAAATATCTGAACTGGAGCATTTTGTTTCGTTGTCTGCTTCTGGGGGTGTATTATCAGCTTCACATCTGCCATGCAACTGCTCTGCTGTTTGGAAGGTGTTGCTGGTTCCAGACCTGGAAGTGCCTCTTCCTGGAGGGCACGGGGACACCTGCAAGAGGTGTGGGATGTGCTGGGACAATGGAGGGGAAAATGTGAGCACCCCCTGCACGGGGAGAGCGCGGGGCCTGCGGTGGGGTCCCTTGCCCTGCTGTGTCTCAAACACATGCACTCTTCGTCCTGCAGAGATATCGGGGTAAATTGAGTCAACTATCTCCCACCATCTCTGTTGAAAGTGGTCCCTAATCCTTCCCTTTAAACCTTTTATCTGACTTTAAATGGTCATTAGTTTAAAAGAAAAAAAGTTAAGCTGACTCACTTTCCAGCTGGAAAAACCTTTATAACTGCAGTAAAAATGCACCGAGGGCATGTGCTGATAACATTGTTTTAGGGAACAAACAAAAACCACCATCAGTTTTGTATTCATTATTTTTAAATGAATTAAACAAACAGGATCACTGGTTTGTAACTTGTGGGCACATTATTGTTTTTACTATGAGACCTTCCTGGAAATTTCCCGAGTTAGAAGAAACATTTAAATTATAACCAGCTACAGTTTTCTGGTGGGAATCTTTCCCAGTCATAAATAATAAGGAAGTCTTTAGGCTGATGAGGAGGAATTCAGATTCATCTCCCCAGTGTTTTCAGTCAAACCCAGGAACCCAGGACCCTGCTGCTCTTGGAGTGGAAGGGATGCAGATGGGGATGCAGGGGTCATTGCTCAGGCTGTGGGTGCAGTGGTGAAAGCAGGAGACCTGACTCACCCGCCTGTCCTGCTCCATGCACTCGTTAGCTGTTTGCATCATTAAGGAACGAGTCTCTGCTCTTGGCTGGGCACCCACACCTACACCCACACCTACACCCACACCTACACCCACACCTAAACCCACACCTACACCCACACCTACACCCACACCTACACTGTACCACCCTAGAAGAGCTCAGGTTTTCTCCCAGGGCTTCTCTGGCTGGGATGTGTCACAGAATCACAGACTAGTTCAGGTCAGAAGGGACCTTAAAGCCCACCCAGTGCCACCCCTGCCATGGCAGGGACACCTTCCACTGTCCCAGGCTGCTCCCAGCCCCAGTGTCCAGCCTGGCCTTGGGCACTGCCAGGGATCCAGGGGCAGCCACAGCTGCTCTGGGCACCCTGTGCCAGGGCCTGCCCACCCTCACAGGGAAGAATTTCCTCCTTCTATGCAATCTAACCCTGCCCTCTGGCAGTGGGAAGCCATTCAAAGGAACAGGGAGGGAGCCAGACTTAGTGGGAGCTGCTGGGAGAGTCAGCAGCCCTTTCTGCTCTGACCATGGTGTGACCCAGGCAGGGATGGGGGTGCAGGTGGGGCCCTGGAGAAGCTCCCACCCCACCGTGCACCAGTGACCACCGGCCTGGGGCACACAGGGACACCCTCACTTGTGCCTGGTGCTGGCACCACCTCAGGGACACCTTCGCCAAGGCCATGCTGAACCTGGGGTTGGACTGGGATGATTAAACAAGGACTAAACATTAAATCAGGAATCAGCTAGGGGTCTGGTGAAATATGACTGGGAATTTTGTCCTTTGTGCCTTGAAAAGTACAGCTAAAGGAAAAGGATTAAGTTTTGCATTTTTTAAGAAGTTGGTTTTTTTCTTGGAAAGTTCTTTGTCTTTTTCCAGACTAGAAACAAAGTCTAGAAATATTGAAATGTGAAAAGAATGCATTTCAGGTCCCAGGTTTTCTGCTACTGACAAAAATACAGGCTTCCTTCAATGCAAAATTTTTGCTTATCTGTAAATGTGTGGAGATTTCCAGTTATCTCTGACATTGATTATTCAGTTCTTAAGTTTTGAAATGGCAATGTTGAATTTTCCCATGGTTAGCAGAGCAGTGCCAGGCCCTCTCCTCCTGCCCCCAGCCCTGTGTCACCCACGGCAGGCCAGCACTGAGCCAGAGCAGGGGACAAGGGAGGAGGGCAGCTGCTGGGTGAATCAGGGCTGTGTTGACCAACTCTGGTCAACAGACCGGCTCGTGGCCAGTCCAGCTCTTGCCATCCAAGCGTTTCTGACCAGTTTGTATCCGAAGCCCCCGAGCAAGGTGTGCTGTGACTCCTTCCCAGGATCCGCACACTCAGTGCAGAGGCAATCCTGCTCCTTGTTTAATTTACTGGTAAATTATAGATTGTGTGGTCCGTGAGCCACTGCATTGGTGCTGCTGAATTTACACGGGAGGGATAAAGCTCCTGCAGGGAAAACCCTCCCGTGGCTCTGGGAGCTCAGCCGTGCCCCACGAGGTCCTGCTGGTTTCGGGGAAGGTTTGTCACCAGGTAAATGAAGGGGAAGTGACTCCAGCCTTCAGGCCTGGGTCTGTTTTTACATGTGGACACTTCACTAACAAGCCACAGGACCCGGCTGTGGCTGCCCCGTTAGCGCTGGGCGAGTGGGTTATTGGCACTCGTTTGAACGCTTTGCTTGTGCTGACAGGGAGCCCTCCCTTGCTGCCTGCTCTGCTTCGTTTGCCACAGCCAGGCAGCTGGCAGGGCCAAAGGCTCGTGGAGCTCCGTGTGCCTCCCAGGACCTCGGTGCTGCCAGGGTTATGCGGCAGTGGCAGCAATAAAGCAGGACAGCCGTGAGGGCCGGAGCGAGAGCAGCCCCTGTCCTGCTGCCGCTGCCGCCCGTGGCTGCCAGGCTCTCCACGTCGGACCGGGCTTTCCTGGGGCTGCGCTTCCTGGGGCTGGAGGTTTCTCCTGCATTCAGCACACCGGGGGCTTTGCATGAGAAAATCCATCGGCGCTAAAGGGCAGGACAAATCATGACAGAAACGACGCGGAGCAGGAGCCCCTTCTCTGCGCACAAGAGCTGCAGTGAGAGGCTCCTGTTTGCATAACGAAGAGCTCGGCTTTTGCTGTCTGCCTGACTCATTTATGCTTTTCTGCAGCTCCGAGCCCCAATCCAGCCAGACTTGACATTAGCAGATGCCAAATGAATATTTGCACAAATGTTCACCAGCGAGTTTTCGTGCCGCTCCCTCCCTCAAGGTGGCAAGTGTGGGTGTGGAGAGAGCTGCCCTGCCCCTGTTTGCGAACATGTCCCTTTGAACTCCCTGGCGGGGAGGGTGAAAGAGAGGGGAAAAGGTTTTCCAAGCAAGAAAATAAAAATAATTAATAAAAAAAGTCATCTGAACAGGTTCCAGCCTGTGTTATTTTGTTGTTAACCCAGAAACCTGTGGATACTGAAATCTGGGAAAGGAGCGGAGGAATGGAAACGGACTCAGTAAGAGCGGGAATGTGGTGAGAAAGAAAGCAAAGCCGAAAAAGCCTCAAATCATGACTTTGCTTTGTTGATACGAAAATTAGACACATACAAATTAGCTAGGAAATATCCTGTTTCTTTCAGGGTGTTGGGGGAGGAGGAGGCATTAACCTTAGAAAGGGAACTCTCTGGCCACCCCAGGGAAGGTGGGAAGTAAGTGTTGGGTGATGTGTTGACTTTAATGCAGGAAAGGAGGCTGCTGCCGGGAGCAGCACTAATCCTGCATCTGCCTTGGGCTGCAGTTGTTAACATCCTCCTTTGTCTCCTGGACACAAGGGCCCCATTCCAAGGGGTTCCCCTCACACTGTCCTGGGCACAGTGGCCATGCCTTGGCGGGGAGGGCTGCAGAGGCCGGGTGGGGACTGGTTTCCAGCTGAGGAACCCGAACCTGCTCACCTGGAGGCTGCTGTGGTGGGCACAGCGGTGCCTGCTTTGCCACACACGGAATCACAGGGACTTTGTGGTGCCACCACAGGAGCAGGACGGACCCTTCCCATCCCCACAGCCCCTCAGTGGCTCAGGTGAGAGGCAGGGTCAGCCACCTCTCCCAGACCTCCCGAGTCTCCAGCTGGGATTGCCGCGAGCCCGGCAGTGGGGAGCGGCAGCGAAACGCCTGAGGATGGAAGAGTTAAGCACACCCTGGCAGCGCTCCCCTGCCTCCCCTCCCCAAGCTCATCTAGCAGATGGGGGAAATACTAATTATCCCCGAGTGAGTGGTAGCTGTGTGGTGAGGGTGATGCTGTCCTGGAGCTGTGCCACGCCACTCAGCACGAGGCAGCGCTTCCGAGGGAGCGGGGTGAGCCTGTTCGGGGTGACCTGCGGGGACGTGGTGGCACCAGCCTGGCAGGAGGATGCTGCAGCAAACCCCACGTTCAGCAATCAAAGCAAGGGCTGGGAATAGGCTTGGCTTTTCCCATCTTGCTGTACCCATGCTTTGGGCACACTGATATCCCTAATTCTTCCCAGGAATTCCCAAAAGAACAAGTAGTTTTTAACCACTGCAGTTCATCCTTGCAGGTGACTGGAAAGCTGCTCTGGCAGAGACTGTTTCATTAAAAAACAAGCAAACAAACAAAAATCCATGGATTTAGCATGTCTGAGATGCCAAAGGTGCCTTGTCAGCAGTCAGGTTGTCCCTGGGGTTTGCCGGGTGGAGGGACTGGTTCCAGCCCTGTGTTCTGAGGGAGGGTCCGTGCATCTGCCCCTCCCTTCTCCCCCCAGCTCCCTGCCACCACTCCGGGCTCTGCAGATGAAAGCTGCGTTCCAAACAAAGCATTATTGATTATTATCCCCTCGAATTTCGGAGCGGGCTTGCATTTCACGTACATGCCACAGTCCACGGGCTTGCTGGAATAAATAACACATGGGAGCTTGTTCGTATGCCGAGTCAATAGGGAGCTGTCGGCTTTCATGCGATTTCACACATTTTTTCAGCTAGCTCAGCAATCCAAATGCAAAAATCCAGCAAACAGGGACATCGTGTTTATTTCTGACAATCCCTGGAGAGGGCTGTATCCGTAAACCAATGAATGGATTACACTCATCCATAGATGATGGGGTTTTTTCCATCTGTGACAGATATTATATGGAAAATCTCCATTTAATATCTGATCCAAGAATAATTCAATACAAGTGAGTAATGTAAGTTAAAAATGCTGTAAATTCTGCTTAACTCCTTCAGGGTGGAAGGCAGAAGCTGGGGGAATGGTGCTTGCTCATGGTGTTTCGCCTCAGAGACCCGACATCCATACAGCTCTTAGGAGCACAGCCTGTGACTGAGTGATCAGGTTTAGACCCTGCTGAAGGACATCCTAAAAGCCTGGCTGGGAAACGAAAGAGGGGTCTGACAGGCAGAGGTTGCAGGTGGATCTCAGTCAATGTTGTCACGAGGGATTGCTGGTCTTCTGGACTGGTCCAGAGTCCTGGAATCATAGAATCACAAAATTATTTTGGTTGGAAAGGACCTTAAAGCTCACCTCATTCCAACCCCCTGCCATGGGCAGGGACACCTCCCACTGTCCCAGGCTGCTCCAAGCCCCATCCAGCCTGGCCTTGGACACTGCCAGGGATCCAGGGGCAGCCACAGCTGCTCTGGACACCCTGTGCCAGGGCCTGCCCACCCTCACACGGAACGATTCCTTCCCAATATCCCATGCAGCCCTGCCCTCTGGCAGTGGGAAGCCATTCCCCTTGCCCTGGCACTCCAGGCCCTTGTAAAAAGTCTCTTTCCATCTTCCTTGTTGGCTCCCTTGAGGCACTGCAAGGCTGCAGTTAAGTCACCCTGGAGCCTTCCCTTCTCCAGGCTGAACAATCCCAATTCTGCCAGCCTTTCCTCACAGAGGAGATGCTCCATCCCTCCGACCATCTTGGCAGCCTCCTCATGCCCGGATGGAGCACTCAGGGTATGGGTCAGCAGCTGCAAGACTGGTGAATTGCTAATGCATGGTGCTGGGTTCGGGATTGATGTTTGTGGGTGAATAATCCCCCCGAGGGTCATGCAGCGTTGGCTGGGGCCTTGCCCCTCCGTGGCACCGGGTGCCAGGGGTGCCCTGCAGAGCAAACTGG
>VXAZ01002265.1:645057-683989 GCA_013399875.1 Gymnorhina tibicen
CTTCTTTTACCCTTAAGAGATCATACCATCAGTACCTGCACGTGTTTGTAAATACAGGCTGTAATGGCAGAGCTTAGCATTCAGGAATCAGGACACGAGGGTATTTTCTGCCCGAACAACGTCCTTCTCTCAGTTCCAGTCCTCAGCTCCGTATGCCAGGACTCCAGTGCTCAGTGCGATCCCTCCATCCCTGCTGGTCACTGCCCTGGTCCTGGGTGCTGCATCCCAGACAGAGTTTCTCTCACCACTGTGCATGCCAGGGGCCTCAAGCTTTTTCCTTCATCTCTGTGCCCTCTCAGGAACACACCAGCATCCTTTAGCTGAGATTTCAGCCCTCTGGACCTTTTAGCTACCCCCAGATATGTTCCCTGCTCGTACTTCAGGAGATGGTCTCAGGCTGTGGGATTGCTGCCTGAGCTGGATTCTGCCATGAAAGCCTCCTCTTCCTGAGGGAAAACTCCCAGGAGCTCTGTGTTCCTCCTCCCATCCCCTGCAGCTCATTCCCTTAAATACCTGCAAATTCTTTGAGGTTATTTCACAGAATCATGGAATAGTTTGGGTTGGAAAGGGTCTTTAAAGTCCATCCACCCCCTGCAGGGACACCTTCCACTGTCCCAGGCTGCTCCAGGCCCTGTCCAGCCTGGCCTTGGGCACTGCCAGGGATCCAGGGGCAGTCACAGATTCTCTGGGCACCCTGTGCCGGGGCCTCACTATCTTCTGAGTAAAGAATTTCTTCCCAGCATCTACTCTAACCCTGCCCTTTGTCAGTTTAAAACCATTGCCCCCATAAAAAGTCTCTCTTTCTTCTTTTTGTAAGCCCCCTTTAGGCCCTGGAAGGGGCTCTGAGGTCTCCCTGGAGCCTTCCCTTTTCCAGGTGAGCAGCCCCAGCTCTCCCAGCCTGGCTCCAGAGCAGAGGGGCTCCAGCCCTGGGAGCTTCTTCATGGTCCCCTCTAGACCTGCTCTACCAGTCCATGTCTCCTGTGCTGAGGGCCCCAGCCCAGGACACAGCACTCCAGGCGGGGTCTTTCCCAGGCTCTGCTGTCCTCTGGTGTAATTCCAGATGCTCTTCCCAGCACTTGGTTTGGTGTGACCCGCTGAGCACGGACGCTGTTCCAGACAACAGATGCTGGGTTCTGCTCTCCTCTCACCTCCAAACCCTTGGTTAATGCTTTTCATGCTTTTCTGTCAAAGCATCATTTCTCACACCTTCTGATTCCAGTGGTGCCCCGATGCCCTTGGAAACGCTGGGTTACGTTTCCCCTTTTCATCCTGCCCCACTGCATTTTGATATCCCTGTGTATCCCACCTTGTCCTCTCAGCCAGGGACTCCACATGACTGTGCAGAATTCAAGAATATTTTGGAACATATGTTCCCCCACCTCTCTGGGGCCAAATATTTCTTTTTTCTTTTTTTTTTTTCAAATGCAAGGGAGGAAGTCGCTGATTAACACGTTCATTACTCATTTCTGGTACAGCACAGTCCAAACATCTCAGGTACAGCCCCTGATTTTTGCGGTGAGCATGTTACACACCCACCGAGTAACAGCTGTGGAGCACTTGGTTCTTGAGAAATGAATTCAATTTTGTGTCTTCCCAGAAAGCAAGAATTATATTGTCGTTAGTGTGGAGTAGATTTGGCTAAACCTGCTGCCTTGAAGATGCTTGTTTATGGTCAGAGCCCTGCCAGCTCTGGTGCTGAGGTTTATAGAGCTGTATAATGTTTGTGTGTGTCCTTGTGCCTTTACTGTTCGATCAGTGAGCAAAGAAAGAGGAAATCAGATTTGTTAGCAATAAAGTAGTGTACAATAGCTATTAAAATAGGGTAATTACATAATTAGCACGGCAGTGGTAACTCACCCAGCATGAACAACAGTAAAACAGGCCCCTGCTTCCCTCGGTCCGACTTGAGCCGGGACCCTAACAAAACTTCCAAAATGGTTATTTAGTAGAAACACACACCAAAAACTTAAAAGCCGTTGTAAAACTGAGAAGGGAGGCCCAAAAAACCACAGGGAAGCCAAACACTTTCAAAGAAACAATAGTAAATTAGGTGTTAAAGATATAAAAGCCTGTTCCCTAACAATTTAATTAGGTAGCATGTCTGTTACAGACATTATGCTGCTAGTTTTGGAACCCATGGCAGGGCCTCACAGCTCTCAATTCACACTAGCCCCCAAGAGAGGAGTTTGTTATGAAGGACTGATGTTTTTGCTCTACAGAAAAGTGTGATGGTAATCAAGTGAAAATGGCAGGTAGCACAAGAAATTACTATTTTTCTTTGCAACTTTCCTTGACATATATTTACAGTAATTAAAAGCCCAGTTTGAAGAATAGTCCTGGTTTTAATTAGCACCTGCTTCAGTTTCATCTGAGCTCATTCCTTCTAAGAAGGATCAGAACAACAAAACCTTCCTGGAATGGGCTTGAGTTTGAGCGGTGGGAGATAAGGCTGCCCCAGCTCCTGTCCTGCTGCTGGGCGGGGCTCAGCCCCTCGGCCGGGTCTGCAGCCTTGCCTGAGCTCTCCTTTAGCTCCTCCTGCGGCCGCACAGCGCCTCTCGTACTGCAAAGTGAATCTCTTCTTGCCCATCTGAAATCTGGCTGGTGGGATTCTGGCTCCACGGAAAAAATGGCAGTCCTGGTGGTTTTCATAGAATCATAGTTCTGCCTGGGCTGAGCCCACTGTTAGTGACTTTAAAGATTAAATTTGTGAGGTGGAAGTGGGGACAGGAATGCCAGGGGAGAGAAGGGGTTTCCACGTTAAGAGGCTGCTGTTAAAAGGAAGGGACAGTTCAAGTGCTTCAGTGTTACTCAAAAAGTCACCCCATCAGTGGACACTGTGATAAACCCTCTGCTTTTACCTCTGAGGCTCTAAAGATGTGGTTTTTTCTCTTGATGGCAAAGAGGGTTGCAGTTAATGACTTCTGTAGAAAAGGGGGGATCTTGTGGGAAGACTCTCCCTGACCTCTTCTCAAAGGTAGGACACTGAGCAGTAATTCCTGCTGTGCTCAGGGCAATTTTCAGGGATAAAGTTTCCATCAGAGTGTTGCTTGATGGTTTGTTCTTCCATCACCTCCCAGCAGTGTTTATACCCAGGAATGGAGAGGCCATCACGAGCTGAGGTGTCATTTATTTTCAGTGGAGTTTCTTTGCTTAAAAATGATGGCACGTCCCTGATGGAGTTAACCAAAGCAAGTGGAGAGGTCCTCACGTAAGCTCTCTGTTGGTTTGCAGGCTTTGCCTGAACCCTCAGACTGATTTTATGTCATTTCAGGGTGAGCGTGCTGCCCTGCCCTCAGCACCCCACCTTCGTGCTGCCCTGCACCCCCTCAGAGCTGCCTCTCACCCAGCAGATCTCAAACCAGTGACGCTGGCACCAAAGGAGACCCAGCCCACTGGAGACCCGGCTGTGCTCCCTGCAGAAATGGGAGTCCTCAGCCACAGTTCAATGTTTATCCACACCAGGATGCAGAGGTGCAGGTCCACTCCAACACTGCCAGCTGGAGGAGAGGTCAGATCTTCTCTCCTTCGGAGCCTGCGCAGGAGCTGCTCTGCTCAGTGCACTCCAGACAGGGGTGACGGCGCTTGTGTATAATTTTTTGAGGCTTCTAAGCCTTACTTATCCCTTTGCACTTCCAGACCTCGAATGCTGTGCTCAGCTGGAAAAGGGAGGAGCCCCTTAAAACAGGACAGGTCTCCTTCAAGCACCTCTTTGATTTTGAGGGCAGGGTCACAGGGGGAAACCCTTGAGGAGGAGCCGCTCCCCGCAGCCCAAGCGTGGTCCCTGTGCTTTGGGAACATGCACCCCCTTGCTCTGGATCTAGAGAATGAGCCTGGGCTGAGGTGCCTCTGCTCGACAGAGACACTGCAGGGCCTGGGGCTGCCCCCGTGGAGCTGTGAGAAGTGTGTGTGGAGCTTTGGAGCTTGTGCAGGCAGAGCTGGATTTAAGTGACCAGCAGGGTTGGATGGACGGGCTCCTCTGACCCCACGCCGGCCGCCCAGCTGAGCTGCACTGCTCAGAGAGCAAAGATCCAGCGACTTCTCTTACTCTGGTATCCGTGTCCAAAATTTCTCCCCAGGCCACCGAGATTCCACTTCTCCTCCCAAAGTAGCTGGCAGCAGCTCCCCTCCCTGAGGAGCAGAGGCTCCTGCATTTCCATGCTGTTTTGTGTGTTGTTTGCAAAGAGCTTTGGAGTGAAATCTTTCTCACAAGGCTTTTTTTTTTTATTAGCACTTCATTGTTTTTTCAGGGCTGGAAACATAAGCTCAGCCATCCCGATGCTATTTTGGACCTCACACCTCTACTTGACCTAAGAAAACTAAGGACAGCTGCAAAAATACAAACAAACAAATAACTTAGAGCATTGGATATGCTTTAAACCACTAATGAGCTGAGCCTAACAACCCCCCTAGGAGGCATATGTTAATTTATATGTTTTCATTAAGTCTAGTCTTCAGCTTCCCGATTTGTCTGTGCAGTGTGGAAGGGTCCTCAGTGAGCGGGGGAGACAGCGCTGGGACCGGAGCTTTGGAGAGAGCACTGCAGATCAGAGCATTTTCTGCTATTAAACATCTGCTGGAAGGGACAGGGGCAGGGTTGGGGTGGTGTGGTGGGATGTTCTGGTCACTGCATGTGCACAGACATCAAGCAAGGCTGCACGGAGCTGGGAGAATGCCCGTGATGGTGCCTGGCGGGGAGGAGGATGGCACAGATCCGCAGAGCTGCCTCAGCCCTCAGTGGGACTCGGGGCCAGGGGCTCCTTTCTGCCAGAGCTGCAAACCCCTGCCCATCTCACTCCACCTTATTCCAGCTGAGCTCAGATTTCCCACAGCCAAGCACTGAAACTGGGGGAAAATCAACCACTGGAGAAGGGGACGGCAATGTTCCCCCTCATTGCTTTTTGGTGTTACTGGATGTCAGCGGTTCTGGCATAAACACCACGTTCCCCCTTCCTAGCTCTATTTTCCAGCTCGTTCCTGCGAAGCAGCAGTTATTCGTGACTTCACTCCAGATCTATTGCTCTGGGATTTGGGAAGTGCTGCCACTCCCTCAGCCCACATGGCTGCTGTGGGGTGGGGAGAGGGAGAAGTGGGGAATAAACAGAGCTGTCACCTTGCACGAAGTGGCAGATGGAGCTGCCTGCACTGCCCAGCCAGCTGCAGCCCCCGAGGTGGGAGCCAGGGCTGTGACCAGGGCCAGGACACGCAGGAGCTGAAGGAAACCATCGCCTCCGTGTATAAATAGCAACATGAGATCCTCACATAGCAGCTGAGATAGGAAAGCACTGGACACATCCATGCCCTGCAGCTCCTCCTCCATAGTTCCTGGAGGCGAGCGCTGTGTGCTGGGTGGTGCAGCAGCAGGGTCAGGGGCTGGTGAGGCTGCTGCAGCCTCTTGTGCTCACCCTGGGCTGCTTGATCCATGGGAAATCCAACTTGCTCCTCTTACACGGGGCAGATGTGGCCACTGGGATTTAGGCCTGAGTGATCTGACCTGTGGAGGCAATGCTGATGCCCAGGGGGGCGCTGGGATGATCGGGGGATGTTGAGATAGCAGAGAGATGCTGATAGAGAGGGGAGCCATCTGTGCTCACTGCCCAGCCCCACTGCGGGCAAGGGGACACCTCCAGACACTGGTGCTGTCGTGACAGGCACCGAACAGAGCCCACTGACTCCAAATGTCTCTTTGATTGGAGAACTGAGATGGGTAAAAATAGCAGCTTACTGTTGAGGAAAACTGCTTCCTGTCTGGGCCTGATTTCATCGCCCAGGCCAGTGCAGCTGCGAAACCACAGCCTGGCTCTGTCACTTTGCTCTCTGCTTGTACACGGTTACTGCACTCTAATCACAGCCTTCAGAGGGGCCTCTGGTCCTCAGGGCTCTGCTTGGGGGTAGCCAGCCTCAAATATCTGGGGCTCTACATCAGCTACATTTGAAATATATTATTTGTTTATTTGCCCTGGGATTGCCCTGAGAGGCTTCCTTGCTCTGCTAGGAAGTTCCCACCCTGTTTTACTCATGATCTAACCCTGCAGTCCGTAACCCTCCGGCTGGGGGTGGCACCCGTGAGATGGAAACCTCACTGCCCCTGCTTTGTGCTGGGAGCGCTGTCGTTTCGCAACCGGACTCAGCTCCAGTTGGATGAGAAGGGGAAAGGGCTGGAGGGCCCTGAGGGAAGTGGAGAGAAGAGCAGGTCATAGACTGGACACGTTCCTCTTGAATGGGATCCAAAGGCTGTAGCCAGCTTAGGTGCAACAGAACGCTGCTGGGTGCAGGAGCAGAGGCTGAGGGAACTGGAACCATTTGGCCAAGATCAGCCTGGAACTAGTTGATCCTTTACACTGTCTTACAGGCAAGGTTCTTCACCTCCTAGGACTGTAACCCTTGGTTTGCCCTGTAGAGGTGAAGTCATTTTATGGGTGGTCTTAGAAACAGCCCCTGGAACAGGACCGAAGCCTTTTCTAAGGCAAACATTCTCCTGGGTGCTACTGGATTTCTGGGATGGCTCCTCTAGAGAAGTGTGGAACCATTGGTTTGGATCACATCTCATCCTGCCAGGTCATGCTTCCTCTGTCTTTCTGCAGATGACTTTCACCCCATGGTGCCCCAGCCCGTCTGCTCACCCACGCTCTGCCTCCCTGCCCTGACAGCCTACACCAAACCCACAGCAAGGAGCTGCAGCACCCGAAACAGGGAGCTCGGGCAGATGGCAGATGAGCTCCAGCAGTCATGAGGGCACCTTCAGAAGGAATGGAGCATCTCTGTCCCAAGAGTGCTGCTCTGGAAGAGGGGAGCGGCTGAACCCCACCCAGATCTGACATTCTGCCCTGAGTGGTCTCGTGTTTCACAAGCACTTGGGATGTGACTTACACCAGGAAGTGTTTCCTCTGCTTTTGGTGGTATCTGTGGGTTCCAGCTCCTCAGCCTGTGGGCAGGCTGCCTGTTCAGTGTCATATGGTGTTATTGCTGCAGTGGCCGGCGTTTCTTCACATTGTGTGTCATCGCCCTCATTTTGGGTCAAACTGCGTTCAGATTTTCTTTTCTTCTTCCCATCTTAGGAGTAAAATAACTCTGAGGATTTGTTCCGCTAAAATTCCTCTTCCCAGAACAGTAGATAAATATTCCAAGCTGCATCTGATTTGACTTAAGATCTTATTTCTGCTGCTGAGGTACATTTTCCTTGCATGGAGGACAGGCTCCATCAGAGCCGAGATGATTCACCAAGGGCTGATCTGCCAGTTGTGTTCTCCAGGTGTTGCTGGGCTTGGGAAGCAGATCTGCCCTGGACCTTCCCACAGACCCAAGGGCTGCAGCTGGGTCAGGCTGGGTGTTAATGGTAGCTGCTCAGAAGGTAGAATTTCCACTACAGGAGAAACTCTGACATTCCCCAGTTTCTTTTGTTATTGAATCAAGATAAAAAGGTGAAATTTGGAAGTTTCCCACAAAATGTAAATTTAGGAACTGTTCAGAAAAGAAAGTCTTGTTTAAATGATTTGTTTCTACTTTCCTATTATACAAAACCAGGAAAAATGAAGACGTTAGGCAGTGGAAAATCTAAAATCTCTAGAAGGTTTGAGTCAATGTCCAGCTATGTGCAGCAGTGGAGGCAAAAAGACCGGAATGAAACGAAGCACGTCAATGCCATTGAGAAGAACCAGCGCGGCGGTGATGAAACACCGTGTTTTGACATTCTCCTGGTGTAAAATTTCATTGAAATTGACAAACTGCCGAGAAATATTTTGATTTTTAAATAGACTTTACTGGATGAGAAATTGCTCTGTTGAAAAATTTTCAGCTGGCTCTATTGCAAACTGAGTCAACAGCTGATGAGCAGACCATGTCGCTGCTGGGGAGGGCTGGAGACACGTGAGGGTCAAACCCCCAGCGCCTGAGCAGCCACTCATCAAACGCCATTTGCCTGGAGCAGGGGGCTGGGCTGAACAAGAACGACAGCGTTTGGCACCTCGGGGGTGTCCAGATGGCCCCGCATCAGGCGCTGGCTCTCGAGAGTGGACACAACCCAAGCTGTTATCAAGGCTTCTCGCAGCAGCCATTGCAGAGACTGACAAGTCAGGACGCCTTTGCCAGCAGCCAAAGTCGGGTCCTAAATCAGCCTCTAAATTCCAAGCAGATGTAAGATGTGGAAGCAGGAGGAAGATAGCGAGAGGAGCTGCTCGCTGGAACAGGCGTCCTGGAACATGTGCTCGGGTCTTCTGCTGGAGGGGCCTCTGCCAGAGGAGAGCATCAGATCTGAGGAACTGCTGGTTCAAACTGACACTTGATCTCCTCTGAAGTGATTTCATGTGCATCCATGGCACATGCATCTTAACTATCTGCTAGGTCTGAAAGCCCACTTTGTTCTGTGGTCAGCTTCAGAGCAAGAGGAAACAAACATCCTGAATTCCACAACTGACTCACTTCCAGTAATTCCTTGTAAACTAGTCAAAATATGTACTTGAAGTGCTAAAAAATAATAATAACTTAACACTAAAGAAGAGCTGTCAGTCAGGAAAATTTGTGCCCTGTTTTTGGGTACATAACCATGTGCTGCTTTGTCTCCAGGTGCAAAGCTCAGCCAGACTCAACCCAGCCTGTCACAGGTACCCGTGTGCACGGTCCCACCTGGCCATGCCTACACCAGGGAAATGCAGGAAGACAACAGATGCTGAATATCCCCTGACTCTGTGGCTTCCTCAACTGCTGTGCGTTCAGACTATTACATGACAGGAGGATTTGTCGGAAGAGTTCCACAGCTGGAAGATGGGTGTGATAGATTTATGGTAGGAGATAAGACCTGTTTTGAGTGCCTGGAGAAGGCAGAACACAACTCTGAAACGACAGGAGCCACGCTGGGTGCTGAATGCCAGGGCTCCGGAGTGCTGTGAGCCCGGGGAGCTCGGGGTGTGCTTGTGCTGGAGCTTGGCCACGCCTCGGGGTGGGACATGGGCTGGGAACATCCCGAGGGGGAGATAAAAGCTGTTCCACGCCAGCCACAGGGCTTTGGCACGGGCAGTGAACGAAGGCACTGCAGCGCTGGTGGGGACGGCGCTGGCACAGAACTGCAGGAGGGAAGCCTGCAAAGCTCTGGTTTGCAGTGAAATTCTGTTGTTTACTTCTGCTGACCCTTGGGAAGCTCTCAGTGAGCAGGTGCTTTATCACAGGGTCATTAAGGCTGGGAAAAGCCTCCAAGGCCACCAATCCCAGCCTGTGCCCGATGCCCACCTTGTCCCCAGCCCAGAGCCCTGAGTGCTACCTCCAGCCCTTCCTTGGGCACCTCCAGGGATGGGCACTCCAAACCTCCCTGGGCAGCCCCTGCCAAGGCCTGAGCACCCTTTCCATGGGGAAATTCCTGCTGCTGTCCAGCCTGAGCCTCCCCTGGCCCAGCCTGAGGCCGTTCCCTCTCCTCCTGTCCCTGTTCCCTGGGAGCAGAGCCCGACCCCCCCGGCTGCCCCCTCCTGTCAGGGACTTGTGCAGAGCCACAAGGGCCCCCCTGAGCCTCCTTTTCTCCAGGCTGAGCCCCTTTCCCAGCTCCCTCAGCCGCTCCTGGGGCTCCAGCCCCTTCCCAGCTCCATTCCCTGCCCTGGACACGCTCCAGCCCCTCCAGGGCTCTCTGGCCAGGAGGGCCCAGAACTGGACACAGCCCCTGAGGTGCCCCAGCAGGGCCAGCACAGGGGGATGGCCACAGCCCTGGTCCTTCTGCCACACTGTTTTTGACAAAGAAATCAAAGCATTATCAATTATCACCTGGTTTGATACTGCCTGCTCTTTTTTTTTTTCTTTTTTTGTAATTTTTATGCTGATTTGCTGATAACATCTTGGAAGACTTCTTCTGATTGCCTTTTGATGTGGATTGAAGGTTAGACTTGGCCAGACAAACAGCTGCTGGGCTAAAAAGGAGATTTTTGGTGCACATGTGACAAATGCCAGGTCAGGAGGAGTCGGGATTTGTGGGGATTGGGACGACTGAGAGATGTCACAGAGATGATTTATTGCAGAATCAGTCTCATTTTCATTGAAGGGTGAGACAGGAGAGATGCTGTGAACAGCATCACTGATATCAAAGGCAGCAGCAGCAGCAGGTGTAGAAGTGTTACTTTTTCGTTCCAAGGCCTTATATACTTTTTTAAGCCAATGAACAAATGCCACAGAGCTTGCTAGCACACTTGCACCAACCATCACTGTACGTGGTTTTATCGCAATGCGTATTTCCTTAACCAACCATCACACTGCTATTAAGGCCCCTTGCACACGCTTATATGGTTACATCTTAACTTTCTAACAAACTCTACTATAAGGTGTACTGCTAAACGTAAAATTCTTTACTCTTTTACTTATCGTAATTCTTTCGTGCATAAAACGTGTTTCTACTTGATAAAAATATATTTCTACCTTTATAAAGCATATTTCTTTTAAAACTACAAAACTACCTTCTTGCTTCAAACTGCAAAAGCTCACTGTTCTAGCCCAGGCAGCCTTCGCCAAGGTCTCAGATCGAAACTTGTATCCATTTCTATCTGTTCAGGCACAATGCTGATGATGTTCTCTGTCAGCACCTGCAAGTTTTCTGTAGCTCCATTTCCCACCAGGAGGTCCCACCATCAGCATCCACTGGCTTGGTGCCCCAGGGCTGCTTTAACAACCCTTCCCTTCTCTCTGCGGTGACCCTGACTTTTCCACAGCTCCACATATATGAAAAGCACCACTGGCAGCAAGAAATGGGTGGGCAATTTGTAATGAATAATTTAAATAGCAATGCTGCCTTTTTTTTTCCAGTATGTGAGTTGTCTATATGGAAAGGTTGGGCTTTTCCCGGAGAAACTTGTTATTTGGAAGGGTTTTTTAAAAATAATCTCAGAAAAGAAAGGAAATCTTGGTCTGTAGCTTATTAGTGAGTTGTTTGTTGTTAGTGTTTGATAGTCCACGTCCAGACTGTCTTGCATGCACGCACACAGCTCACATGGGCCTGATTAAATCCCTCTAAAACCCAGGGAGCTTCCCTGCTGGCACTGCCGGGCCCTGGAAGGCCCATGGAGAGGACCTCCTCGTCTGAAGGGGACAGGAATATCAGGAATAGGTTCCTCCCTGTTTGCACCTGGCTGTAGGTACCCATCACGCTTGCTGAGACTCTGCAATATTGGCTTAACATTTGTCAGCTCAGGGAACAAACCTGGCCAGTCATTGCTCTGGCAACAAGCCTGAGGCAGCTTGGGGCAGCGTCCTTGTCAGCTCAGAACTTAGCAAGGGGTTTCTTAACAGGTTTTACGAAAACAACTTCTTGGGCAGAGGAGAGAAGCCAGCCTGGTATTTAAAGGGCTAGAATTATGTGGGATGAATTTTTTGAAAGTGCCTTTCCAGTTTCCCAGCCCAATTCCAACTTTCTTTTCATTCTCTTGCGTGGGTTTGCCCACTCCAGCTCTTGTTGCCGGCTCTGTTCCTGGCTCCTAACCCCCGGCAATGTGGTGCTGCCCAGCCCTCCCCCAGTGCCACCCCAGTCTGGGTGGGCCACGGGTGCCTCCTGGCACAGCGGAGCTCCCGGGACACCCAGTCCCGTGTGTGCTCTCATCAGTCTCCAGGCCTAGAAACCCATTCATGGACTCCCACCTGGAGCTTTCCTCTGTCTTCACAGACCTAAGAACAGCTGGTTCTGCAACGTGAGCTCCTTCGAGTGTCCCCAGGAACACTTCAGCTCTCTGAAAGTGTCCCTCATTCCCCTTTGTTTGTCTGCTGGGGCTCTGGCTGATGGGGCATGCCAGGCTCCTTGTAGCCCACAACCCAACTGCAGCAACATTTGATGTCTTCTTGGAGCATGGAAATGCTGAGCGAGAGCAAGAGTGCTCAAGGCTGCTTCTTGAAACAGTGTAAGCACCGAGAGGACGAGCTGCTCTCTGAGGGAGGAAAGGGGGGCTCTTGCAACCCCAGAAGGTTCAGTGGCTGGTTCAGTGGGCTGCACAAGTCTCTTCTGGTTCCCGATCTTTGCGTCACCTCTGCTTGGCTGTGAGTCCGTGACCACAGTCATGCTTCCTGGTTCTGGCAGGAGTCTCCCAGTTTGCCCTCGTGATGCAAACTCTGCCAGAGCTGCTGTGCCCCCTCAGCTGTCTCCAGCAAAGCCCATCCCTCGCTCCCCAGAAAGCTGCACCCCCCCCCTCTCCACACTGTGGTCCCAGGTGGCCTGGAGCACAGGAACCAGGACAAGGGCTGCTGCCCCAGGACAGCCCTGTCCACAGAGGAGCACATCTGTGAAGCAGATCTGGACAAGAAAGGTGTGGTCCAGCCTTTGCCTAACAGCAGACTGAGGGTTTGCCCTGCTTCCCCCAGCACCTCCTGGAATCCAGACCCAAACCCGTCCCTACTGTAGCACTGTCAAACTCTTCCAGAGCCCAGCTTTTGTCTCCTTCCAGGCTTCTCTGCCAGTAGAGCAGAGAGAAGGGGTGAAGAGGAGGTAGAATGGGTTATGTCTTTGAAACCGGAAAGAGGTGATATTCTCCTGGTGGAGTCAGTGCACACATATCCAAGGAGGGACTGAAAAACGGGAAAGGAACAGAGCCCAGCTGACATAGCTGTGCAGATAGCCACGGGCTGGCCAGCACGGAGCAGGAGCACCGTGCCATGACAGGAGGCTGGCGTGGGATCATCTCAGATTATGAGTGCCTCTTGTTTTATAAGAGAAGTTCTGGGGGAGGAAATATGTAGTGAAGTGAAACTGGTGATTGTACAGGCACGCCGGCGATTAAGGCTGCAGTGGGTGGGCAGTCTGTGGGGGCTGCTGTGTTAACTCCAGCCAAGGAGAGACACATGCTTTCCAATCTATGCTATCTCAGTTTCAGTGCTGCAGACAACCCATCAGGGTGTCATTAGCAAGCAGTTACTCCGCTCTCGTTGCTGCGCTTTAAGGAAATATGTCAAAGGCATTTCTGGTGAGCGAGGGCTCGGTGCGATCAGATTGCTCCAGCCTTCTCACAGCATTCCATTCAGATTATAATACACAATAGTTCAGACCCTGCTGTGTCCCATTACTCAATTATGAAATTGCTTTAGAAGTTGGAGCTTACTGATTGGCTCCCAATGATTTCATACCCATCATATTTCTGTGTTTGTGCTCTTGGGCTGACTGCTCCGTCTGGTTGGTTTGAGCCATTTCACTCTCCTGTTTCATGCGCTGGCATATATTTCATACCTGTCCGTATCATTAACAAAATCCCTCAATGTGCTTTGCACCTTCAAACCAGGCTGTGAAAGTGCAAATTACCTTTGAGGGCTGTTGTTGGGGGTATGGAGCCTTCACGTTATTGGCTGAGGGCTAAGAGAGGTGGGAAGGTGTCGTGAACCCAAGCACAGCCCCACAGTGCAGAGCTCTGTTGCCTCACCTGCCCATGAGGGAGCAATATGGAGAGAGGATGATGGGGTGGCAGCTGAATTTATTTGTGCAGCTTCTACCAGTCAGACTTAATCCTAAAGCATTTATCCTCTAAGCATCACAGCCACTTAATCTGCTACACATCACAACCAGCCTCTATAAAATTTAACTTTGCTCATGAATTATTTGCAAGAGGCAAGGAAAAAGTGATACTGGTAGCTGGTGAGATAACTGGTGAGACCTACCTTCATATGTCAGGTCTTTACACAGCTCTTTGCCCTCGTGGGGTAAACCTTTCTCACTGGTGGAAGACTGGATGGAGAGAGGCACTGCTGCTTTATGTTAAACCAGGCATTTTACACGTGTTGGAAATAAACCCCAGGAAACCTGAATGGATGTGGTTTGATTCTCCTGAATGACCAATTTATCCTGTCCTGCATAAAAGGAGCGTGGACAAGGATGAAGTCAGGAGGATCCAGCTTGTGCATCTTTGAGATGGTCAGTCCTGTTTGAACCCACCCATGCAAGAACTGAAGCAAGGCCCTGTTCTAAATTAAAACAGTGTTATGTGATCTAGTTTAGAGAGCCAAAATAAATTTGGGCTTTGAACTTTTCTAAAATGACTGCAAATATCACTTTGAGCACCTATTGTCAATAGCAGTGTTGATTTTCAGTAACATTTTGTACCACCCAAAGCAAAAAAGCTGAGGCTGATAAACTGATAGTACCATGCATTGCCAGAGCCTATTAGAGTCAAATTTTTGACATCTTCTAGGGAGATGCTGAGATTACAAAAAAGTTCTGTGCAAAAATGTCCTTGGTATGCAATTAATATTCTCTCTCCTCTGTCAATAGAAGAATGTGATCCAGAGTCAGAGTGAGCTGCTCGGGGGGTTGGATGTGTTTGGGAGCCTGGGGATGTGCAGCAATTGGATGCCACTGACCTCATGCTCAAGCCCTCGATCTGCTGTTCAAGGGGGAGAGATTTCTTAATAAAAACCCTGAACTCTGGTGGTCCCTCAAGAGCTTCTCTTGGGTCAAATCCTGAAACCCTCTGTAGGTTAAGTCCTCGCTGGAGACATTTAGATACATGCAAAATTAAGATGAATTCAGGATGCTGGATCTGTCTGGCTTCTTTTTAAGGAATAGTTTCTTTCCCAGAATCAGCGTTTAGCATTTTTTTGTTCCTCCAGTTCAGATTAGACCACCAGCAGGTTTGTTTCACCCTCTAGGTGTTATCAGGGAATTACTGGAAAGCAGCACAACTTTCTATACCTTTGATGCTGTTAAAATGATAGTCCCTTCTGCCTACACAGGGACGTAGCTAGAAGGTCTTTAAAAGGTTTCAGCTTATGTTTCCAAGATGAGTTAAGGCTTTGGCAATGGCAACAGGATCCTCTCACCTGCCAGCAGATAAGGATCATCATAAATGTTCACCATTTTGGGTTATGCTGTTCCATCAGTTGAATACTCAAAAAATATCCAGCATTGTGCCATATAAATTTTTCCCTTTCAGGGTTTCCCCTGGATGTGATCGTTCTGACAACCTGCCACACCATTAGGTGCTTATCTAGCAAAGTTATTTCATGTATTTATTAACTCATTGTGTTTACTTATTTAAATATTCTCTGCAGATGAGACATATGGCAGTTGCTGGCCAGCTTAGTCTCAGCTGCTCCTCAGATCCAGCTGCTAATATCATTTCATAACTTGGCTCGTGCAGTTCAGATCTGTACCAAACGACTCTGTTTTGAATTACCATTATATTTGATATTAATACTAAGCATACTCACAGCTGTCCTACATTGCTGTTTCCACCCTCCCAGGAATTCAGCTCTCAGACAGAGGACATAACACTCTTGTATGTCTGTCTCTCAAGCTTTCAGATCTGTCCTGGACTCGTCTTGTCTGCAGCAGAGAAGATGTGCTAATTGCCACTGCGGCATTCTCAGCTCGAGAGTTCCATGGCTTTTTCAAGGATCTAACCCGGAAAGTTTTTCCAGCAAAGCCACAGTGACTTTCAACTGGGCAGCCCAGGAAAGACTTATGTGCAGACTATCCAAAGTCTCTGAGGGTGTTTGGGATGGGATTTCAGAAGTATTTAGTCACCTAAAGATGAGGAATGGTATCTAGCAGGATTTTCCAAACCACACTGGGCCCGGATCCTCAGTGGTGTTACGTGTCTGTCTCAGGAAGTCAATGGGAGTTAAGCTCCGAAGCACACGGGCGCGGAGGTCTCCGTGCCCTGGACACACCTGCACTGCTGCAGGAGCTCCAGCACCCTTTGGAGCCTGGTGATGGTGAATCCCAGCTGGGAATTACGCCTCACCCCAGCTCTGGGGAATGGTCTCAGCGGCAGGGTGAAACCTCCCAGCTCACCTGCGCTCAGCTGCTGGCCAGGGCTCAGGTGTGGGGGTGCCCAGGACAGGCACTTCCAGCTTGCTCCATCAGCTGAGACTGCACAAACAGCCCTCATCTGTGGGAATGACATTTCAGTCAGTGGTGTGACCCAAATATTTTCTTTTTCCCACAGAGGCAGAGTTGTTCAGGAGAGGGAAAACATCAAACAGTTGGGATTTTTTTGTGCTCTGAATCCTGGATGAGCAATGCTCAGAGTCACCTTTTAGTCCATGCTGCTGCTGTACCCAGGGCACTATTTCTTTAGTACAAGGTGGGAATGTGGCCTTCTGCTAATGAACAGCTCAGCTCTTTCCATAGGGGCAGGGTCTCGTGCCTGTACTCACTGACAGCTGTTGGTGACAAGCTAACTTGTCACCTCTTATGAATGAAAATAGAGAAAAGATGTGAATCCACTGTAAATCCTACCCTCAGCAATCCCCTGCGACAAAAGGCTAGAAGGCACCTCGGGTGCCTGTGAGGTGTGCAGCAGGCTGGCAGCCCTGGCACGAGCACTCTGACATCCACAGTGGTGCCAGCAGGCGCAAACCTGGCCCCGCAGTGGAACGCCCGGCCAGACGTGAGTTTGAGGTGCACCTCACCTGGGACTTTTCCAAGGTACACCGGGATCATGCTGAGCAGCTGAGAGCCAGCTCCTCGCCCTCCATCTTCTGCTTTCTCCTCAGAGAGGATTCAAGTTTATTTAATCTCAGATTTCTTGCTGAAAAACGCTCAGTGAGCATGAAATGCCTTTGAACTCCGGGAGTTTTGCTACTGCATGTAACAGGGCCGGGAGTGGGAGACGGCCGCTCCCGCAGCCGTGGCACACACCTCTGCTCCTCGCGGGAGCTGCGGGACCCCCGCACGGCCCCGCACGCTTTGGGAGCACGTTGGGGAGCTCGGGGGGCATGGGGTGTGCCCCTCGTGCCCTGCTCCCAGCCCGCACACAGCACACGGCGGGGGCACACCGAGCTCCATGTGAAAGTATTTCCAGCCCAGACAACAAACAGCTGCGAGGGACTTGGAATCCATTAGAAAGCGGATAGCCAGGAAACCCTTTCCATGAAGAGAAGAGGGGATTTAGTTGCTGAGTGCTGCAAAGATGCATACATTTTCCTAAAAAAACATTCGTGGTGCCAACATGAAGATTCAGTGCATTGTCAAAACAAGCCAAGATTCTTATTAAAACCAATTGCTTTGGTTTGTTAGGCTACTTTACTGTGGTGCCTCTAAGCCAGCAGATGTGTTGGGGTTTAGGAGAGCTGCTTCAGCCAAGCCTGAGGTGGCTGGAAATGCCTGTGAGCGGAGCAGATGCAGGGGATCCTTTGCCCAGGGCTCCTTGGGAGGCTGTGCCGTGGTCCCTGGGACACGGCGTGTCAGGTGCTGGCGGGCTCTGGGAGAGGAAGGGCTCCTCATGAAGCTCTACACCAGAAGAGGCACAGAGAGTTCTTTGGGAATCCTTGGTGCCCCCCACTTGCAGGCACAGTAATGAAACAGAAGAAAATAAGCCAAAAACCACATGCTATTTATTGTAATCTCCCTTTCATTTGACTGAACATCATGAATAACAAAGACCATTTGAAAAGAGAGGTAATGGCTTTTGTTAGGCTAACTGTGATGATACCAGGAAAGCAGAAGCAGCCCGTGTACACTTGAAAGCTTGTCTGTTTCTCCAGCTATACTGGGCTAACAAAAGCCTCTCGTGGCTCCAGCAGTCCCACTGTTAGCTTAAGAAATAAATGTGATGCTTCTGATGTGCTGTTCTGCTCTTCGTGGTACCAGGGTTGTTCCGCCCGGGCTGATGGAGACAGACAGAGTAAATGAAAGTGGAACCAGGTCTGAAATGTCTCTGGTGGATGTACTTATGCAAGTATTAATTTACTACCTAAGCAAAAGAAGAATCCTCTTCAAAAATTGATTGAATGTATATTTGAAGCTAGAATTATTAATATTTACTTTATTCAGACTATAGCACTGGAATTAACAGCGCAAGCCAAACAAAGGCTAGAACTTTTAGTGGGGTGGGTAGAGACAGTAATTCCAACAGTAAATGCATCAAAAATCAGGAAGCTGAGAAATAGGAATTCTTCTTTTCCTGTTTCTTTCTTGAACCTTTTAGTTCCTCCCAGCTCACACCTCTCTGGAGTCAGTGCTAATGTGCTCCCTTAGACAGGGTTGTTTCCATGTCCAGCTGCTGCTGCTCTCATCATGGCACACAGAAGGAAATCTAAAAGCCCCTGTTTGGGGAAGAGACTGGTGAAAGCAGAATGGTTTTTGAAAAACAAGAAGATAAGAATCAAAAACTGCAGTTATAAAATATTCAGCCTCCATGGACCTCCATCTCCACAGCCCCTGACTGTGAGTTTGGTCCCAACTCTTCCTGTAACGTGTTGTGTGACCCTGATCCACCACTCCATGCTGAGCACCTCTTTCCCAGAAGAATTTCACAAACCAGAGGCGTAACGGGCTGCCAGGATGCGATGGTCCGTGCGGGGTGCTGGGTCGAGCCGCTCGGCGCTGTCCCGTGGTGAACACTTTGGGACCGCTTCATTTCCAGGTGTTCTGAAGTGGACCTGAGAATCCCAAGGGGAAGATGTGTTTTGTGTCAGGGGAGCATTTGTAGAGGGCAGTGACTCTGTGCTTGGTGTCCTGGATGTGCTGCTGGACATGAAGACCTGCCACCGTTCCCAGGGTGTTCTCCATCTCCAGGAGCACTGGAGCTCAGTACCTGCCCTTCCCATGGGCTGCTGAGGGACACTCAACTTTTTAAAAGCAAGCACTTCCAGGAAGTCCAAGATTCCCATGATCTGAGCAAAACCTCAAGCTCAGCCTGGCCTTCTGTGAGCGGTATTCTCTCATCTGAGCCTCAAGGCAAGCTCCCAGCCTATCAGACTCTTGGCAGTAATTTCCACACCAGTTTGTTGTATTTGGACTTGAGATTCCCCCTTGACCCCAAAAGTCACACTAAAATGCTAAAAGTATTTTCTTTACTTGCTAAAGAAAACACAGAGGGCTTTATTTAGTTATTCAGCCATTCTTCAGCCACTTCATGATTTCCAGAGATGGTATCTGTGCTGTTGTCTCCCAGCTCAGGCTGCTCAGAGCAGCTCAGAGGGGAAGAAAAGCTGTTACATTTCATTGTCCTCAAAAGAGGGGAGAAAAATCCGACTCGTGCTCCCAACCCAAACAACTCTGCTGCCTCGTGCATTCTTGACAGCCAGGAAGGCTCCCTTGAAACCGTCTGTAGCCTTTAACTCCCTTCTAACAAGCTGGCCATTTCCATAGAGAAGATTTTTTCTCCACTGATTTATGAGCTTTAATTTATATGCAAGCCTGGAATACTTGCTTTGGGAAGAGTTCTACCTCCAGCCAAGCGAGCACTGAGATGCAGAGCACTTCTCATGGTATGTTCGGTATTTCCACGGCGCACTCTGCAGCAGCCCCAAATTCCCCAGTTTCAGAGCCAGCCTGGTTGTAGGTGGTGCCGAGCACTCTCCTTCGAAGCCTGGCTGGGCCAAGAAGTTGCATTACTGAATTGGGTGGATTCAGGAGCTCTGGGAAGCCTCTGCGTGACCCAGGCAGGCACAGTCTGTAAGCGCAGAGGCGCTGCGGCAGTCCCGTGCAGTCCCTGCATGATCTGGGACATTGTTTAACCAGGCTTCCATGGGTGGTAATGGGCTTTTCCAATCTGGAGCTGACTCACCGGAGCCTGGGTGTAGGTGGGATTGTGCTGACTCTGCTGTTTCCTTTGGAAATTATGGAGAACATTTGGTCCTTCTCTGCATCAGGTCAGGAGCTCCTGACTGGCTTACGGTGCCTGGTGATCTGCACCCTGAGGCCTGGCACCATCCCATATTGCTTCTAGGAGGATCCAAGTTGCTGCTGCATCTCAGTGGAAGGGTGGTACCTCCTACCTGAAGCATGGTGGATTTTATCAATGCATTACTAATTTCATCATATGTAATGTAGGAGCGACACGCTTTTCATCCACCGGTCTGTTACCCCCACTTGCTGTGCTGTGTTACACGTGCATGTGAGGGCACTGGCTTCTGGGTACTTAACACCTGAGGAGCCGTGCTGAAACCCCTGGAGTTTGGTGCAGCAAGGAAGCACAGGTCTCACTCAGCCCTTCCTGCCCTCTCTGGTGTGAGTTGTTCCGGTATGGAATCATAGAATCAGTGCTTTAAAGCAGACTCTGCTTTGGGTGGAACCAGGAGGGGTCGGGGAAGGTGGGGAGAGCTGTTGTGCTCACAGGAGCTCAGCAGTGCTTGGTTCTTGGCAGCAGGTTTGGTCTGCTCAGTGCCCAACAACTAGCCCTTGCCTGGGTCACCACCATCACTAAGTGATAGAATTAGTTATCGATCAATAACTGGATCTGGAGCCTGGAAGGATCCTGCCACACCTGAGGAACTCCTTTCATCTGTTTGACACCTTCTCTGACTGTTTAGCTCACGGCAGCCCATGGGGTTACCACTGACTGCAGCAGGCCTCTCTGAGAAACACCTCGAAGGTCTCCTACAGAAAGTGGTGTGGGGTTTATGGAACAGCCCCTGGTGAGGAATGCTCAGTCCTGAGGGGCATGTAGGTCTGAATGGAATAGTGTGATGGACATCCCGGGAGGCTGGGAGTGTGGATTTGGATCCAGGCACCAAGGCTTACTCACACCCTTATGATAAGGCAGCCTGGGGGAGAGGCAAGGGGTTATTTATCTGTTTGGCTGTAGACAAGGCAGTAAAAGGTGATCTTTTAGAAAGCTCAGAATAAGGAAACCTGAGTCAGAGACAGCCTCAGCCTCCTTCTCTGCTATCTATGCTGCACTAAACAGGATAATTCATCACTCTCTCTGGCTTATATAAAATTGCACTCTTGGATGTGACTTCCCTCACGGGACCCACTCCACCCACCAGTACCTCCCTGACCTCATCTCCCCTCTCCCTTCTCCGCCCGGCATCTCCCCTGCAATGCCTCTGCTCCTCTGCCGTCCCTGCTGGCAGCCAGGGCCGGCTCCTCGCTGGTGTTGAGCTCGCTCTTGCCAAGTCTGGCTCCTGCATGGTTTTTCATTTCCATCTGGGAGTCCCCTCCCCTACCTGCCTCTCACCTACACCTACCTCCAGCTTTCCCTCTCCACCGCTTCCTGATCCTCCCTCTAAAAATAGGCTCTGTGGTTTGGGAGTTGCCAAACAAAGAAACAAACAAAAACCAGCGGAAGGTTGTGGTTGCTGCTGATTTTCTTTTGCTTACCTCGAGTGAGAAACCACCTTTCACACAAAGTCATGGCCGAGTATGACCCAGCCCTAAGTCAGACAAGCACCAGCAGGGATGGGATCAGCCATGGGGGATCAGCTCCATGTCCTTGCCTGACATGGAGCACAGTCCATGTAAAGCCTCTGCTTCCCACCCTTCTGAGTTACTGTGCTACAGCAGCTCTGTGCCACTGGTAAAGAAAACAAAGCCCAGAGCTGGTCATCAGAGTAGCTGCTTCTTCACGTGAGGAACATTATTCTCCACCAACTAAATCAGCATGGAATGGATTGATCTGGGTTGCTGCTGGGAAGCAGTTAAAATGTTCATTGTAATGCCCAAGAACTAAAGCGGTCTTCAGGCATGACACCTCTGGTGTTTGATCAACAGCTGTCTGGGGAAAAGGTCTCAAAAGCAACAGCAGCAACAAAATCTAAACATATTAGTATGTATATAAATATATGTATATTATGTCTGAGGAATATAACTTGTCTGATATTAAAATTCCCTTGTCTGCATCCTGGCAGGGTCTGTCCTGGAAACTTCCTGTCTCTCTGCCTCTGGAAGAGGTGGGCAAGTGTGGATGTCTCAAGGATTATATTGGCATGACAAGGTGCCACTGTGACCATGATGTGTGTCCAGAGGGTTTCATGCAGGAGACAAGCAGCGATGGCCTCACTGAACAGACCAAACCTCACTCGCCTTATCAACACCAGCCCTGAGTGGGGAGAAGTCTGGCTGAATGCACTGATTTGGAGTTACTGTCTGACCATGATTCACTACCTGGCTGCCCCAGTTATTAGCTTGCTTCTGCCGTCTCTTGTTTTTCATACAAGTTCCACAGCACTTTAATTCCCTCCTTCCTTCAGCCTTTTGCTGTAGGTCAGTGTCTGGCACAGATGGATTCAGGTTCCTAATGACCATGCCAGTGCTCCCTCGGCCGGTTCACCAAACCCTACAGACAGTGCTGCCTGAAATGGGAGCCATCCTGTGCTTTTCTCCAGGCCCTGCAGCCCAGGCTGTGCTAGAAAATCTGATTGGTGTGAAGGGGGATGTGCTAAGTGTGTGTCTGTGCACGGCAAGAATTACCCTGGTGCAGTGCTCAGGGCTTGCACAATCACACTGGTGCTCCCATGCCTGTTCCAGTGCTGGCTGATCCCTTGCCCAACGTGCCCAAACTCTTTATATCAATAAACCCAAAGACTAGCCCAGAGCTTTTCATGGTGGGAGTTTTCCACATGAATTACAAAGATTTCAAACATGAACCAGACTGCAGATCCTTGGAGAGAGCACATGCTCCAGGCTGCCTCCCTTGGGGGTTTTCCCCTGCTCCTCGTGTTGATGCTCCCTTACAGGAAGAAGTGATTGAACTGGAAGGACAAGTTTGCTTTTTGTGCAAGGGGAAAGGGTAAGAACGGCCCCCCCCAAGCATTAGCAATTGTGTTCCCATCACAATGGGCTGGGGGAAAAAACCCCAAGCTTTTAAGACACAGTGTCTTACACAGCCATCCTCTAGACCCCAAGGCTTGGCAGGTTGTTCTCACCTGCATCAGTTTGTCTGATAAATTATGCTACCTTTATCTGTGCAGATTTCCTCTCTAGAAAGGAAACTGCACGATCTCTGTAATGCCTATGGATTAAGGGATTAATGGAGCAATCCCTGGCCTCTGATTTGTGGGAAACCAACAAGGTATTGCAACCCCTTTTGTTATGTTCTTGGTGTTGCAGGGACAGACACTGCTCTGTGACCTGCACATCATCCTCCTTGTCTGTATTCCTTCTCTGCAGCTCCTGAAGTCACAGATTGCATGTCCTGGATTTGTTCGCATTTTGCAGTGTGAAGCAAAAAACCCCAAAGGCTCCATTCAAGAACCCTGTGTCACTCCCTTCCTTCATCTTGGCATCAGGGCTCTGATTTGCCACTGTGCCACGAGAGCTGAGCTGTGTCAGCGATGGAAGCAGCTCTGTGAGCTGATAGTTAATGGTCAGTATTTGTGGTGCACTTCTCAGTGGAATGCCAAAAGAAGCAATTAGAGAAAGACAGAAACAATGAAGAGCCAGGTCAGGATTTTTCTGTTCTTGATATCTAGCACAAGCCTGGTTATCTAGAATTATTATTATATTATCACTTCCACTGAGATGGGCAAAATATAAGCCAGGCTTGTCCCTGGGTTAAATTTTGTCCCTACGTGCCAAAGTAACAGGGATAATCTGAGATGAGTTTGCCAGTGTTCAATACCTTTATTGAGCTCTGAACTGTACTGGCTTTACATCCTAATGTGAAAATGAAATTTATTGAGCTAGAAACTGGTTGATTTTCCACCAAACAGGAACGTACTGGAGCATCCACATGATAGTTATGTTGTGCTGGAATGTCCTGAATGATTAATGGCTTTGAGGAGCTTGTCTGCATACATGGTTAAAGCAAATTTGGGGTTTTTTGCAATGCATTGTTGTCATGTTTTTAGCCATTGGGGATGATGCTGTGTTTCAGAGCAGGCAGCAGCAGTGTACAGCCACAACTGTGTAATTACAGGACAAGGGAAACATAAAATGAAACTTTTCATGTTTCAGAGAGTGAAATGTAGAATGAAATAGAATGAAAATGCAAGACAAACTGGGAAAGAAAAGGGTTAACCATTTAAAGGTTTGAGTCAAACAAAATATATCTGTGCAAGAGTCTCCCCAAGGAAGTCACTAAGACCACATCGCTTGGATCATTTAAAATTGGACTGTACAAAGCAATAGAGGAAATTCTGCAGGGAACAATCCTTCACTGGCAGGTGGGATGGACTCAATGACCTAATAAGCCTTTTCCATCTCTAAGTCTACAAGATGAGCCTGTAACTAGTGCAATATGGTTTTGCCCAGAGTTCCCATGTGTTGGCTGTGAGCAGAGCCAAGCTGCACCAAACTGTCGTGTTTAAGTTAACTATTTCTGTAGTTCTTTTGCCCCACTCTGGTTCCTTTTTTAGCAGAACTCCTCCCCAGACAGATGACTCTTTTATACTCCCTCCATTTTTTGGTATTTAAAGCATGATAAATCACATTCTGTGTCATATACTGTCCTTAAAATAGAACAAGAGGGCAGGAAAAGAGCCCCTTTCCCTTCCATTTCTGCACGTGACCCCAACTCCCATCTTGGGATGGATTTGGACCACCTAGGTCCTTGCCCCAGTTGTCCATCAGGCAGTTCCCAACATCTCATCACCCACACAGCAGGGAAATGCCCCTTTTCCTGCACATGCAGTGTGGCACCAGCTGGAGCCCTGCATATCCCACGTGGCACGGGGTGACCCTGCCCAGAAAGTGATATTTTGGGGGCTCAGAGCTCAAAGTGCATTTTCTTTTGCTCTCAAGGGATCAAGTCTAACTGGATGAACTCAAGAGTCTGTGTTGTCTCTCCCCTGCACAGAAAAACCTCAAATTCATGAAGGGAAAGGCACTGGGAATGTGCAAATGGCAAGTTTTGGACTTGCCATTGTACCTGCAGGCAGGAGATTCAGCCCCACCTGGACTAAGGGGGAGCTTTAGGGTTTCTCTGCCCCTCCAAGATCTTCTGTGAAAAAGCCCTGTGGCCTTGACCAGCCTGGCCTGGCAGAGGGCTGCTCCTATTCCCCCAGGAGAGCAAGTGCTCCAGACTTTGTGTTTGGCTCCAGGCTTTTTTCCCTCTCCACCTCAGAAGGGTGTTGGCAGGGGGCAGGCAGCGAGTGTGGATGGGCTGCGAGGCAATGGAATGGACACACGTGACCAAGGGGTCCCTGTGCAGATTCTGGGGCTGTATTCAGCTCTCTGCTGCTCTGCCAGCCCTGGCTGGGCAGGTTTAGTCTCTCCTGTCCTTCCCTCGTACTCCACAAGAGGCATCGAAAACTGGTGATAAGCAGAGAAATTGTATTAAGCCATGGCAGGGTCAGGCGGCTTCCCAGGGACTCACTGGCAGGGGAGCTGGCATGGAGCTTGCAAACTGCACTCATTCCTCTCTCCCAGGCATCTCAGTTCCTTGAAGCCTCATCGCGTCCCAAGGCAATAAAGCAAGCTTCTCTGGATGCCCAGAGGAGGCCCTGGGAGCACAGCCCTGGGGAGGAATCCATCCCAGCGGGACAGGCCATGCAGGAGCACACTCACCCCTGCCCAGAGACCTGGGCTCCCCGTGGTCCCACACAGGGACCCGGCAGAGCTCAGTGCCGAGCAGGAGATGCTGTCCATGGACGTGGCGGTCACTGGAAGAGGTGGGTGAGCAACACCAGATACTCCCAGGCTGCCGCGCTGCCTTCAGCACTCACACTATTTATTTCTCCTGGTTCTCAGACATGGAGCTATTTTCATTTTTATCATCCCCAGGCCAGTAAATATCCCTGCTCCTTGCTGGGGCAGCCAGCCTTTGTGCTCAGCCTTTCTCTCGTGTCTGTGTTTCCATCTCTGCTCTGGGAGGGGATGCAAAGCTCATCTTTCACTGCTGAGACTCAGCCCAGCGAGCAGCTCTTTCTAGGACTGCTGCCTGCACCAACATCTCACCCTGCTGCAGCCTCCCTGCTCCAACAGGAGCTCTGATCAGGGTTTCCACAGAGCTGGCAGGGTGCAGGTAGTGAGCGATGAACCAGGCTTGTTGTCTGATGCTCCTCACATAGGAACACCTCTCCCTAACCCCTGTAATTCGTGATCCTCGTTATGATTCAGCAGAAGGTGCTCTGTGGCTTTTCAGGGAAGCAGAAAGTACCTGTGGGTGCAGGGACCCTGCTAGGCCACGATCGTTGGCCCTTTCCAATGGCCATGGACACAGAAGCAAGCCCGTGTGAAGAGGAGTAACCTAGTGGGCTGAAGAAGGCTTTGGGCTGTTCTGGGGCTGCAAAACTCTTCTGGCACCACAAATGAACTCTTTGGATGCTCCAAGCTCACATTTTGGGACAGTGCCACGACCCACATCACCTGAGTTCCAGGGCTGTGGGACCCTTTCTCCAGCAGGGACACTTTCCTACCATGAGGTTTCTAAGGGATGCCAAGGCTGTTGCCTTCTGTGCCCATCCCTCGGAGAAAGTCACTATCCTTGATCTCCTAGGCTCCGGTAAATACACGCACTATGGAAACCGGGTAAGGATAAAGGTGTTGGTGTCACCCAACCGGCCAAACATCTTTGTTTTCAACCTGATCCAGGCTGTGTGCTGGGGAGAGGGATGCAGAGTCTCTCCACCCGCCTTGTCTGAAGCCCAGTGCTGGGACAGAGATGACTCAGCTGCCCATGTCCTGACTGGTATCTCCTTGGTGGCTGCTGCACTGCTCTCGGGCCTTGAGCAGCAAAACTTCCACCTGCTGCTTATTGTTGCTGGTTTTTTTCAGGTTTTATCAGAGGAAAAACTCCCCTCCCATCTGGAGGCAGAGCTAAGGGAGGGATTGCAGCGACCAGAGCACACAGAGCACCAACAGCCCACACATCCAGGAACAGGCCAGTGGTTGGAAAGGGTAGGCAACAGGATGAGGAAATTCTGATTTGTACCAAAATCTCCATGTCCTGTCTCCATACTCCAGCTCATGCCATGAGTGCAAAAACCCATGGCTGTGTGAAGTGTCTCCAACATGAGTCATTCATGGCAGCTCTGTCCTGCACGGAGCACGCGAGGCACAGGTCTCCGCTAGGAAAGAAAATTTCCCTTCACAGCTTTTTAGACCTTTTAAATATTTGTTGTGATTGCTGTACTAATTAAATTCAGCTGTTGCAGGTAATATAACTCCTGACAGCTTTTTTTTTTTTTTAAAGTTATTTTCTCCCTTTTAGAGGGCAAGTGAGCAGCACTTAAAGGTATATGGTCCGTCCACTGGGATGGCTGCTGGCAGAAATGCAGAGCTTTGATTGAATTCTGAAATCATGGCTTTAAAATGTGCCAGTTTGCCTTTGCCCCAAATGGGGAGGGACGCAGCCACAGGGCTCTGACAGGAGGGCACAGCCCACCATCTGCCTGGATTGTTCTCTTGAATCTGAGAGACTGGACAGCCAGTGCGTGAGGTGGGAAGGGACAGTGTCCATCTGCCGAGCCCTTCCCTGGCTTGCTTTGTGTCTTTCTGGACCTCAGGGCCATCAGCTCTGCAGTTGCTGAAGCAGGCTGTGCACGGCAGAGCTCCCCTGCCACCTCCTCTCCTTCAGAGGGGTTATCCAACATCTAAACCTTCGGCAACGTGGTTCAGATTTGCTGGCAAATTGTGCAGATGAAAAGGCAGTGTCTTACAAGAAAACTGCATTTTTGTGGTCTTGTTCTGATGCTGTGCTGCGCCGTGTGTGGGGTTCAGGGCTTCCCGGCGCTCACCTTTCAGGTTGTCAAGGAGAATTTCTGCTTGTCAAAAATGATTCGAAACGCCCTCCCTGTGTGTCCTCCAATGTTTTGAATTTTAAAGAGTAGCCCCGGGGCAGTATATTTAAAACATGATCTCAGGGAAACTGGTTCATTGCATTTGGAAGCCTAAAGAGCGAGAATGACAACGATAAATAGACATTGGGGTTTGCGGAGTCACACCGAGGTCAGGCGCTCCCCCTCCCGTCCCCTCCCCACCCCATCCCCCATGATTTGGGCAAGTATTGCATTTCCTCATTCAAAGCCCAGCCTGTCTCTTTGTGCTGTGCAGTGCTCATCCCATCGGCCCTTCTCCCCAGCACGGGCTGCCCCGGTGCCGGAGGCCGGGGGGACCGGGGCAGTGGAGCCCGGCTGGCCCGAGCTGGGACCGGGGCTGGATTCACCCATCTGCACAAAGCCCTTGATCTTCAGAGGGCTGGAGCACCTGCAAACCCCACCGCTGCCCCTGGGACCTGCGAGCACTCCCCAGCCTTTGAAAAAACCACCCCACTGCGTTAGAGACTCGAGATTGGGATGATAGAGGGTGATTGAGTTATTGCAACTTAATGAGTTGCTGCTCATCTGCCAAGCCACAGCAGCCCTGTGTGTGTGCGTGCACGCACGCTCCCATTCATCCCAGCCCTAGGATCTGAGCTAAAAGAGTTCCTGTGGATTTGCACTGGTTTGGCAGCAGTCCTGAGGCCAGTTACTAGGCACTGCTGATACGTCTTAGCCACTGAAGTGTAGAGCACTTGAGTCTGAACATCTCCCCTCGAAACACAGACGGGTATTTTGTGCTCCCAGAGCCCGGATGGGGGGATGGGGAGTGGATGCAGCTTCTTTATTTATTAGGTAATCTGGCTCCTGGTTTATTCTGAGTTTTGGAGTACAACAGTGAGTTTGGAGAGAGGCAGAGTTCCTCTGGAAATGTGAGTGGAGCTACATTTGCATTTAGCAAAGTGCAAAACCGTCCTAGCAAATGACACTGGGTATTTGAATGGCTATGAACTGAAACCTGCGGGCTTCCTTCAGGTGCTCCCAAAGCCTAGGTTTGCCCTCGGGGTGTTAATTACACTAACGAAGAGTGGAAAGACTTTTGTGAGAGTTGGTCCTGGCTCTTTATTCCAATTTTCCTTCAATATGGCTCTTAGCTTTTGGTTAAAGCCCATCCAGTAGTGAAACAGGAAGAAAAAAAAGCCTTCTGGACTCACTTTCAGGTCCCTGCAGTGCTTGGCTCTCCACAGAGGTCTGTGATTGAACCATCACCCGAGGAGCTGGGGATAGCAGAACCTGCCTGGGTGATAAGCCATCAGTTTGTCCTGTGCTTCAAAGAAGCCTTCTGTGCTCTGAAGAGGCCAAATAATATTTTTTCCCCATAATTTTTTTAACTTTGGGCACCTTTGCAAATGACTCTTCTGGCTGGGATGGAGCCCCCGAGTGCCAGAACGCCACGGGAAGAGGCTGCTCTGTGATACTGCCAGCCTGAGGAGGAGGAGGAGGAAGCGCTGGAAGGCCCCTAAGCACGCCTGTTTTCTCGAGACTCCCAACTCAATTTTGCAGACTCAGAAGATTTTATATAACTTGGTTTAGTCAGTTCAGAGGTTTAAGGCACTTGGCTACGCATCTGGATTGCATCTTGGGGGTGGGTTATCCAAAAAAGAGCTCAGGCAGAGCAGTTGGAAATTCAGCCATTGCTAGCAAAACCAAAGGAAAACAAGAACATGGGAAGGGAGTTTCTTCTTTGCTATTTGGTGTGCTGGACTCTGGATTTAAACCCATGATCTGTCTCGGGACTTGTCAGAACCATCAGATAGCGGAGGAAAGGCAGGGAGTACTTCAGGCAGCTGGATGTGCCACAGGCCACTGTCATCTAACCTGACACCCTGGCTTGTGCCAGTGAAGGGGACTTAAACACCCTCTAATGAACTGTCTGTGCCACCCGAGGGTCTTCAGAGCAAGAAAAACAAATTGATGTACAGTTCCTGAATGTGCAAATAACTCTGCCATCTGAGCTGCAAACTGAACAAGCACAGCTTCCTGCCGTGGTGGTTTCTGCACCAGCGCCCAAGGGCTCCATTCAGGCTTCCCAGTCTGCAAATCTTGGCCTTAAAAAGCCCCGAAATGAAATGTTTCAAGTTGAAAAGTCCAAGTCAGTTCAAAATAGAAACAAAGAAAGTTAATTTTAAGAGCCCTTTAATTTTTAGCCCATAAAAGCCAAGAAAGTTGTGTATTGATGAGACAGTGCCTCGAGACAATTGAAACCCAGCTCAGCACCCTGCTGGGGTGTTGACTATCCTTAGGTCTCGTTGTCTTCAAGAGCTGATAGAGATCAGCACCTCCAAGGTCTGAACCTTTAACCATTTGCCATGTTTTGCCTCACAGGCAGCTGCACTTCAGTGGTGGGTGAAACGATTCCTCTTTGTCTGAAAGGGCAAATTCTTCCCTTTAGATGTTTGTGCTCACCTCCCATTAACTTTGGTATGAGCTGAGCTCATGCTTCCAAGAGCAAAATTTGGCTTATAATTTCTGCATGCTTGGGGTTCCTCTGGGTACCGTATAAATGTAAGATACTGTGATTCAGTGCTAAAGAGCAGAGAAAATGCAAACCCCCAGGAGACACCGTCAGAGAAAACCATATAGAACCTTTGTTTAAAACAAAAAAGAAAAAAAAGAGAGAGATTAAGAAAAACAATTGAGATTCATTCCAGAGGTGATTTCACTGCAAGCCAAGGACTAGAGCGCACATCTCTTCTGTGATCACTTCCCTGACTCCAGTGCGTTCTGGGCCATCGCATCAGGCGCAGTTTGGGAGCATTATTGAAAACGTCTTACCTCCTATATTTTCTGGGTTTTAATCAAACTCACTGCGCTGCCAGAGGTGTTTCATTTACCAGGAGAGGGGTCAGTGAGGCAGCCCTGAGCAGCAGGAAATAGCAAATGCAGAACAGTTCCTCCATGCTTGGAAGCTCTCCGAGGGCAAGCAGTGTTTGGATGTTCATTATTGCCTTCCCTGCACCCCACACAAATCGGGGGCACCCTGCTGTCTCCCCTGGGGGGCAGCTGGGGCATGGGGGGGCAATCAAAGGTTGCTGGATTTGGGAATTTTGGTTATTGTCTTCTGATTTCACCAACCAGCTCTGTGCCAGTGAAAAGAGCTAACAATGCATGTATTTTATAATTCTGTTTTCTCTCTGCTGCCATTTTAGAGTTTCTTGGCTTGTTACAACTGTCATAAAATTACTTTATTATATTTTCCCATCTGTTACATTTTCCCCTCTTTACGGGGGGACATTGCATGATGCACATGGGCTAATTTAGCCTTAAAATTATTGTATGACTGTTGTTTATGGAAAACGAATGCTGTATTTGTGGAACAACATGTGACTTCTCCATAGCACCAAGGAGGATGTCTGAAGTCTGTAAACCGAAAGGGCTGCCCCCTCCTCTCCTACCCCAGCCCTTTGCCTTCATTTGTGATCTCATCTACCTCAGCTGGAGCTGCAATTGCTCAGAGCTTTAGTGATCCCCTCTGCATTCCCAGTGCTCAGCAGAGGGACTGATTCTCCACTGGAGCAGTGCACTGCCTTTGGTGGTGAAGCCATTCCAGCTCTGGGTGCAAACTCAGCCTTAGGAGAAGTGATTTCACATGCACACACACACATAAAAACATGAATAACCAGGTGGATCCGCTCTTCCTAACCTCGCCTTTCTTCTGTTGTTTTTGTTTCTTCTGATTCTTCTGTTCAGCTTAGTCAAAGCCTCTTGGTTTGACCCTTCTTTCTCACAGCAAGGCTCTATTGGGAAGTGTGAGCTGCCCCCAGTGTCCTGCTCCCACCACAAAAACTGGGCTGTGCCACTATGGCCTGGATAGCAGGCAGGGCTGGGGATGCTCTGAGCACACACTGGGGCTTAAACAAGGCTTTCTGAAACTCCTTCTCTGGGTTTTTTTGCTTTTTCACCCCCACTTTTTATTGCAATTTGCACTGCCACGGATGGCACCATCAGCCCATATTTTTCAATATTTATGAGATGTATATTAAAGACTTGGTACTGTTAAATTATGCATATTATTAGATGAAATTGAGTGTTTGAACTGGGGGTTTGGTGATCCCAAAGGGTTTCTGAATACACAAAATCTTGTTTTAAGAAAAAAAATTAGACAGTAACATTTCAGAGTCCCATTTATGTAAAATCCACCCCCTTCTTCCCTTCACCTCTCCTTCCTGCCCCCAGGTGTAATACACTGTACTTTTTAAACACAATTTTATCTACAAGAGAGGAAACTACTCTACTACTCTAAAGAGTGGGAAAAGGGAGACCATTCCCATGAATACCTTTGGTGTGGGATTCAACACCTAACTGCAAAATGCAGGGATGGTGGTGTTAGCTGTGCTTTGATCACAGCTCACTGGGAAGTCTGGGTGCATTTTCAATCTCTACAGTTACCCAAGAGACTGATGGCAACAGATTCAGAAAAGGAACTCCAGGTTTCCCATTTAGAATAATTTTCATCTATTGATTGTGGTAAAAAGGTTAAAAACCAAAAGAGGGGATGTGTCAATACTCCACTTGACCAGGGCAGCCCCAGGTGCCTCTGTGGTGCCCCTCCGGTGGATGCTGTCCTGCAGCCTGAGGAAAGGGAATGAACAATTACACACGAAACCGTGGCTTGTGCTGGAATTTAGCTTGATGAAGACCTCAGACTGAACTGGCAAGTGGGTTTTGTTTGAACCCTGCAGCCCCTATGCTCAATTCTTTATTAACTTTTTCAATATGTTCTATTGCAGTGAGGCAACAATATAGGAGCTATCTTGCAGCTAATTTAACACCTGTAAATTCCCATGGCTGGTAATGAAACCTTGTATAGGCTAGTGGGTGAAGCATTTGCTTCATATATCAAAGGTCATTAGTTCAGTATTTGTTAACACTGTAGCTTTTATTAAATTTTTTCCAGCCTTTTTTGCATCAGTGTGCTTACAGCCTGATTAATTCTTCTGCTTCCCAAAGCTAAATAGGAAAAATGAGTATCACCTGACCCAGGACACTGGGGCTAAATTCTTTGCTGAAATCTTGAATTAGCCTGCTAGAAATTATACTTCCAAAGCTCCTCACCCATTCAGGGACAAGCAGATTGGGAGGCAGTGTGAGAAAGGGGAAAGAGGAGGTGAGCTCTTTGCAGCAAGGAGCAATGCCTTTGGGCAATTTGTGTGCCTCCCAACATTTAAATTAATCTTTGTGGCATATTCAACAACTTGACACCTCTTTACGACCATGGATGTATTTTTTATTTTCTGGCTTGCCCTTTTTTGCTTGTTTTTTAAGGTAGTTTACAGTTTTGGACTATTTGGAGGCAATCCTCGGGAGACAGAAGATGGTGAAGAGGAGACACAACCCCGCACAACCAAACCAAATAATCTGCCAGTAAGAGATGTCCTCCCTCAGTGTCCTTGGGCACATTGCCTGGTGCTGGATGGGGTCTGAAAGCCCCTGATTCAGGGATGGTCTCCAGCAGTGATCCTTTTGCTCAGGCTGGCTGGTCACAGTCACACAAGGCACGTCACTGCCTTGCCCCGTGCTGCTGGTGGAAGCGCTCTTTGGCTGTGCTGGGCAGGCTGTGTCATCCCTGCTGCACTCCTGTGCTAAAACAGCTGACACAGGGAGCTCCGAGCCCCACAGCTGCTTCTTCTGGATGTTTTGTATCCAAGCTGACCCTTTCGCAACCCTGTCATGGGTTGGGTCCACCACAGTAGCCAACTTTTCAAAACACAACAAGCACAAAGCAACGTTGTAATGAAACCAAGCAGCTTCTGAAGATGGAATCACAGGGATCCTGCATCCACGTGGGATGCTGCAGCTCCTGGGAAGCTCTGAGCGTGTGCTTCTTCACTTGCAAAGGTCTTGGCATGGGTGCTGTTTATCAAAATGCCAACTCACTGAAACACAGCTGGCAGCGCTGTCAGAAGCACTGAAGGAAGCACTGCTGCTTCCAGACTGCCGTGGTCTCATCAGAGAAGGGAAATCAGTGGGCACAGAACAAGCCCTGAACACAGAACTCACCCAGCAGTGTCTGACTCTCTCAAGAACCTGCAGCCAGCGCTGCCCCAGCGTCACAGACCCTCCAGAGAGGCACCTTCCACCCCGGCCACCCTGGAGCAGTTCTAGACTCTGCATTTCACAGTCGGTGCCACTTGTCACAGCTCCCTCCCAGAACCTGCCGATAATGATCCTGGTTATCAACACAGAGGAGATTCTGGATGCATTCCTGAGACTCCCTATTAATTTAATCTAAAATAAGCCGTGCTTTTTATTAACATCTTTATGCTGCAGCATTTTATAGAATATTGGGTTCTTTGTAAGGCACATGCTGGTTTTTATTCATATCTGTGTCAGTCTCAGAGCTGGCTTTGTGATGCAATTCATTAATTCACAGCTGAAATGTCCTTCTCATTCTACAACATTTAGATGCCAGATATTTTCTACAAAGCTTATTAAAGTGTGTTTTGTACTTCATCACTCACTGTACTACCAAGCATATCAATATATTCCACAGGAATATTCAGCCTGCAGAGTAAGACAAACACCCCCTGAGGCACACATCTCTTTTAGACAAAGGAAAAGATAATTGTTAGCAAGTCAGAGGTGGTCCAAAGTCATCAGCAGCTTCTGTCTGTATTCTGAATAATGTAAATATGATTTGCCATAGCTCATACATACAGATAATGTCAGACAATTCATCCATGCTCAAATAACAAGCATCATTCGAGGAACACAACTGCAAAAACCCCCTTTCATTCTAAATAGCAGTAAAGCCTGAGAAGGGCTCAGCTTTTCAGTGATGGGGCTACTGCACCCACTGGCTATGGCAGAGCTGCCCTGGGACCCCCTGTGCCAGTGCCACCCCCTGTGCCAGTGCCAGCCTTGCTGGGATCAGATGTGTCAGTGGTTGCACCGGCGGCCTCAGCAACCTCGATTGTGAATGGGACTGACCCCATGATCCGGACTCCAGCTGCAGAAGGGAAATTTGAGTGTCCAGGCACGTCCTGCCCTGCCCTCAGTGGGGCATGGGAAGGGCAGAAGCAATAGCAGGGTGTGTGTGTTTGTATGGGCATGTGCCAGGGGAGGCTCAGGCTGGAATCAGCAGGAATTTCCCCATGGAAAGGGTGCTCAGGCCTTGGCAGGGGCTGCCCAGGGAGGTTTGAAGTCCCCACCCCTGGAGGTGCCCAAGGAAGGGCTGAAGGTGGCACCCAGTGCTCTGGGCTGGGGACAAGGTGGGGACCGAGCAGAGCTGGGACTCGATGGCCTTGGAGGGCTTTTTCAACCCTAATGACTGTGTGATTCAGTGATTCCATGTGTACGTGTGTGTGTACACGTGTGTGAACACACCCGGCCCAGGTGGCCCAGCGGAGAACCAGACACACCAGCCAAAGAACAAGGGGATGTTCTCCCTCTGCCTTGTGCACAGAGCAGCCCCAAGAGCCCAGGACGCCCCTGCTGTGGCAGCCCCGGGCCTGGGCACCAGGCAAGGCCCACGGCCACGTGCTGGGGAGGAGAAGGGTCAACTCCAGTCCTGCCCGGCCGTGAGCACATCTCACTTTGCCAGGGTGCCACTGCCATTCTGCCAGCCCTTCCCACTGCTGCCACGTGAGGGAAGGACGCTGGATCCAGCACTGGTTAGAACTGAGATTATTAACTTGACCAGCATACACCAACTCACCCCCAGGGCGCCCGGACCAGGCTCTTCCAACCACAGCAACAGTGAATGGTGGTTTGAGGTTCCTTTTAATTGAGGAATTCAATGGTCTTAATTTAACAAAACCTTGGTTTTGTTGCAATTTCCCCATATGTGTTTTAAAAAGGCCTGAAATGATGCAGGCCAGCCCTGCCACCTCTCCACTGGCAGAGCCAGTGCTGTGCCAGGGCTGGCCCGAACATCCCACTGGATTCAGACAGTGCCTCCCCCTGCAATGCTTTGATGTGCACTTTTCAAAGCACTTAAACCGAGATAGAAAACTCATATTTGACAGTGTTTCTGTCTGTTTGATTGAACTTCTCAAGTCTCTCCATTTCTCTTCAGACGTAGAGAGCCCGTGAGCGAAAAGCCAAGCTTTTTCCACAGCTTATGTTCTTGTAAAAACAGCTCCAAGTACACACATTCTGCTCCTCGCTCCAGTCGGGCTCTGCATGCCAAGTCAAGTATTTATTTTCATTACTTTTGAGACCACCAAAATTAATGTATCTTTCAGACAGGAAGAATTTTATTTATTATGGTGGATTTGAATCCAAGAGATGAAAGAAGAGCACCGTGCATCTCGAAAGCAACCGAGCCTGGGAGCGGGAGGAGACGGCCCGACCTGAGCTCCCCTCCCTCCCTGGCAGCAGCCCCCACCAGCCCTGATGTGTTTCCATACAGATGGACCACAGCTCCATGAAACCCTCCAAAACAACGCCATAAATCCTGCCACAGTTACAGTAGCAAGGGCAAGTGTCAATGCTTTCATGAATTCCCCATTTTCCTGAGTTGCCAGTGTAACTGCTGGTTGATGGCACAGGTTGGGTGTGAGGCTTCTGGAGGGAATCTGTTCATCCCTGGGGAGCATCATCCAGAGAGAAAACAGTTTCATTTTTCTCTTTTTCATGTGCTGATCCCTGAACTCTACACCACAAGCCTTTCCCTGAGCTGGTGTGAAATGAGATGAAATGGCCAAGCCAAGCTTTGTCTTCAGGGTGCTGCTACAGCCCCATCAGTTGTTCCCTTAGATAAGCTTCCGTCAAAGTGCTTAAACTGGGATTTCAGCATCAGCCTGTGGTGCTGAAGGAGGACACTGAAGCACCATGGCTCAGCTGTTGGCATGAATTCAAATCCTGACATTGTGATGGACCCGAACCTGTGTTTCAGGTTATTTCCAGCCCAACCTGCTCTGCCCACCCCGGGCTGTCCCAGGCCCTGAGTGTCCCCCAGGCTGGCTGCAGCTGGGAGGACACACGCCCTGCGTGCTCCCTTTGTGTCAGGCTGTGCTTACAAGAGGAATCCATCACTGTTGACTTGGGATGGATTCCTGTGCTTTAGAGAAACGAAGTATGAAAAACACAGACAAAACTTGGGCTTGCTCAAGCCTTTCAGCAAAGAGCTTGGAGACAAATTGGGCTTTATATATTGAGAGAAATCCCCACTGAAAGTGAGAAACTCCCCAGCTCATGGAAATACAGGTACTTTGAGGATCCTGGTCCCCAGGTCGGCTTTCCATCTCCACCGTCTTTTTATTTCAGCCCTTTGGTGTGCTCTGCCAATGGCACTGCCCCAGAGTTCTTCTCCTGGGAGCTTCCCCTCCTGCTGCTCGCTGAGTGGTCTCACCTGTATTGTGCAGGTGTTGTCTACTATTTCTGGCTGTTTGTGACAGCACTGTCCTTTGTGCTCTCCCTCTCAGACCCACCCCAACACTGCAGCACTGGAACTGCTTGGTGTAAAAGAGCTGGAAGCCGTGTCCTTGGACCCAGCACTGTGCTCTGCAGTGCATCTTCATCAGGAAATCCAGACCCAGCAGGATTTTGCCTGTATGACTTGTTTTCCTATGGATCCCATCATGAGCTTCTTTGAAAGTGTAGAAATGAAATCTTAGCTTGTTAAAGGAAAAGAAATGCTGCTTCTGTTCCTTTCCAGTGTGGCTGGAGTTCCACCGAAACATTGCCAAAGTCATTTTTGCCTATTAGGAAGAAAATGGATTACAACTCTGTAACAACTTCAAAAAACATCACTTCACTTCTAGACCAGAGCCAGTCACAAGATGGATTGGGCTGGTCATTGACACTGGTAATTTTTAGGTAAAAATATCCTACTGAGAACCCTCATTAATGCCACTGCATTAGAGCACTCAAGGCTCTTCCAAAAACGGAGGCAGCTGGGTTGTGTCACTGAGATGAGAGGAAACTGTGGTGGGACTGAGAGGAGGACAAAATCCATGAGAAATTAGGCTGGGAAGTTCGGCATCTCATTCAACAACTTGCTGCTGCTTCCATGAAACTCACTGAAGCTTCAGACAAGCCCTAAATGTGTTAACAAGGCACCTGGCCCCAGATGTCCTGCTTGAAATAATGCCAGCTTGGAAGTCCTCAAGAGCATCAGATCACTCCCAGGCTGTATTTGATATGATTTCTCATTGCAAAACCTTCAGTGGAACTGTGATGTTTAGTTGCTTTCATCATCTCTGATAACACCTCAAGCTTGGTCCCAGTTCTTTAAGAGAGCAAAGAAAAAAAGCAATGTATTGGACAGCCAATAAAGGAGAATTTGTAGTATCCACAGTTAGTTTGAATTCAACTTACTTGTCTATTACTCTAAAGTCTCTGAAGGATAAAGAATATGGAATAAAATATTTCTATCACCTCAGCCTTTCTCAAAACATTCACAACCTGTTAAACACTAGGGTCACTAACTTTGAAATGATCTCACAATTTGATTTCATTTTATTTTAATTGCAAATGATATATTGCAGGGCTCATGGAGAGTGAGAAGCTGGGACCAGGGAACATTAAACCCCTGCTTTTTTTCAATTCTCCAGCCAGATGTACTGCAGGCAGGTGCAACACAAACTCCCAAATACCCTGCTAATGTAAGGAGAGCCTGACCTAGAGGGACTGATGTGAATGGGCTTTTCAGCCCGCATGCTTATTCAGTCCTGGCTGGGGAAAGGCTGCCAGCCCCGGCATGCGGTGCCAGAAGCGTGGTGGTTTTTTTAATGCAAAGTTGCAAAACCACAAAACTCATTTTTACTAGTGACCTTTTTACCACTAATTGTCAGGCTACTTTAAAAAAAAAAAAAAAAAAAAAAAAAAAAAAAAAAAAAAAAAAAAGAAATATCTTTTATGAGGTGTGANGTAAGAGGTGTATTTGTGAGCAGAGCCTGGCCTACTTTTTCCACCTCCTCTGCCGAGAATTTTACAAAGGGACTGAGCCAAGGCTCAGCTGGGGGCACAGGGACTCTCAGCCAGGTGACCTTAAGCCCATCCAGTCCCGCACTCCCTGTTACGAATGAATTATTTAAGGTTGGCTTTTGCCACGTGTTGTGTCAATTATGGATTATATTGTGGGTTGTGTTGTGAATTACAATGTTGAGTGTTGCGATATTATCCTGTGGCAATGACAGGGGATGCTGTATGCTAAGAGGTTTAACGTTGCCGGGGTGGGTTAGCTACCGGCGGGTCTGTGGGGTGGCCGGTCGGAGAGGCAGTGCCGGCTCTGTGGGGTTTGCGGGGCAGCCGCTGCCCGCCGCACCTCGACAGCACCGCCATAAAAGGAGTGGGGCTCCGGCCAATCAGAGCCCCGATCGCCTCAGCGGCGGAAAAGCGCGGGCTCCCGGAGGAGTGACAAGGGGGNGCCGGACGGCTTTTTTTATGCGGGAGCCTCTGGCGACACGTCGCGTTCCCAGCGCGGTTCCGTTTTGCTTTGGGTATTTTTATTGAGTTCTCAGTAAATCTATTATCTCATTTCCATATTGGATCTGAGTCATTTGTAACACTTTCCACACACTTCCATGGAGAATCCCAATTTCAAACGAAAAAAGGAGATCAGTCTATGTTGACAAGTTCCAATAAATTAAAACAGCTCAATGTTCTTGGCCTGCTTTTT